>OZ024933.1:32794417-33338417 GCA_964017235.1 Sabellastarte sp. h YS-2021
CCCCCTTGTTACCATCATATTCCCATATGTTCGTTTCAATGTGTTTCAGCTTCTGTTATTTTAGAAATCATAGCAACAGGAAATTCAGCCATTTAATTCAGGGAGTTTTCGTCAATTTGATAGAAAAAAAATTAAGTTCAATATCCCGGCTAACATGCAACAGTTATAGATTAGGCAATAAAGAAATCATTGTGGGTGTCAAACTCAACATACAGGTTTGTAAATATTGATTGTAATCTCACTGCAAATTTGTTTTATCACACATCATTACAATGATGTTATATATAATAAAACATCTGTTCACTTTTACAATACTCTCACTGCAGTCATGGCCGAGTGGCTAAGGCGATAGACCAGAAATCTATTGGGCTAAGCCTGTGCAGGTTTGAATTCTGCTGACTGCGATAGCTTCACGTTTACCTCCATTGTAGGTGCATTGGGCTTTCAATTTAAAAAAAAATAAGAGGACAAAGGCCTTTCAGACGAAGCCAGTCTAAAATTTTTAAGCCATTGTATAAGCCCGGTTAGCTCAGTCGGTAGAGCATGGGACTCTTAATCCCAGGGTCGTGGGTTCGAGCCCCACATTGGGCGTTCTTTATAATTCTGACTTGAAAAAATAATTGATACATTTAAACAAAGATAAATGGAAACTATACCTATTTATAGCTCCATAATGGAGCTCCATTTAGTATTGCACTGGAATGACAACATTTTACATAAATTATCACAATACAGAAAATGTCTGTAAATATTTTGCAAATACTTAAACAAAGTCAATTAAGTTCAGTATCAAGGCTAACAGGCAACAGTTATAGATTAGGCAATAAAGAAATCATGGCGGCTGTCAAACTCAAGATACGGGTTTGTAAATATTGATTGTAATCTCACTGCAAATCTGTTTTATCACTCATCGTTACAATGATGTTTTTTATAATAAAACATCGGTTCACTTTTACAATACTCTCACTGCAGTCATGGCCGAGTGGCTAAGGCGATAGACCAGAAATCTATTGGGCTAAGCCTGTGCAGGTTTGAATTCTGCTGACTGCGATAGCTTCACGTTTACCTCCATTGTAGGTGCATTGGGCTTTCAATTTAAAAAAAATAAGAGCCCCACATTGGGTGTTCTTTATAATTCTAAGTTGAAAAAATAATTGGTACATTTTAACAATGAAATGGAAACTATACCTTTTTATAACTCCATAATGGAGCTCCATTTTGTATTGCACTGGAATGACAACATTTTACATAAATTATTACAATACAGAAAATGTCTCTAAATGTTTTGCAAATACTTAAACTAGTATCACAATTATCCAACAGTTTCTATTGATACAACAGTTTCTATTGATACATCACTTCTAATTAAATCAAATGGCAACATTCTATTCAACTATTGTCTAAGCCCCAGAAAAAGTTTTCTAGTAAGAATGCAGAAAAGCACCCAAGCATAACTCTTACTAGTATGTCATAAAACACATTGGATTTTGTAATTTTCCACATGTGGGTAAATAAATGGCTTCATTGAACAAAGTCAAAAGACAGGACCTGAAATAATCTAAATCAAAACACCATGTTATTTGTGAAGACAAATTTCACATGAAATTGCTTCATGAAACAATGCATTTTGGATAATGCAGAAATTTTCCCATTTTTCAGTATGGATGAATGGAAAATAGTTTATTCAAATAAATATATGTATGTGAAAATGAGTAGACAAATTGGTTACTCCTCTGGAGATGCTGGGTATCGATCCCAGTACCTCTCGCATGCTAAGCGAGCGCTCTACCATTTGAGCTACACCCCCTTGTTACCATCATATTCCCATATTTTCGTTTCAATGTGTTTCAGCTTCTGTTATTTTAGAAATCATAGCAACAGGAAATTCAGCCATTTAATTCAGGGAGTTTTCGTCAATTTGATAGAAAAAAAATTAAGTTCAATATCCCGGCTAACATGCAACAGTTATAGATTAGGCAATAAAGAAATCATTGTGGGTGTCAAACTCAACATACAGGTTTGTAAATATTGATTGTAATCTCACTGCAAATTTGTTTTATCACACATCATTACAATGATGTTATATATAATAAAACATCTGTTCACTTTTACAATACTCTCACTGCAGTCATGGCCGAGTGGCTAAGGCGATAGACCAGAAATCTATTGGGCTAAGCCTGTGCAGGTTTGAATTCTGCTGACTGCGATAGCTTCACGTTTACCTCCATTGTAGGTGCATTGGGCTTTCAATTTAAAAATAATAAGAGCCCCACATTGGGTGTTCTTTATAATTCTAAGTTGAAAAAATAATTGGTACATTTTAACAATGAAATGGAAACTATACCTTTTTATAACTCCATAATGGAGCTCCATTTTGTATTGCACTGGAATGACAACATTTTACATAAATTATTACAATACAGAAAATGTCTCTAAATGTTTTGCAAATACTTAAACTAGTATCACAATTATCCAACAGTTTCTATTGATACAACAGTTTCTATTGATACATCACTTCTAATTAAATCAAATGGCAACATTCTATTCAACTATTGTCTAAGCCCCAGAAAAAGTTTTCTAGTAAGAATGCAGAAAAGCACCCAAGCATAACTCTTACTAGTATGTCATAAAACACATTGGATTTTGTAATTTTCCACATGTGGGCAAATAAATGGCTTCATTGAACAAAGTCAAAAGACAGGACCTGAAATAATCTAAATCAAAACACCATGTTATTTGTGAAGACAAATTTCACATGAAATTGCTTCATGAAACAATGCATTTTGGATAATGCAGAAATTTTCCCATTTTTCAGTATGGATGAATGGAAAATAGTTTATTCAAATAAATATATGTATGTGAAAATGAGTAGACAAATTGGTTACTCCTCTGGAGATGCTGGGTATCGATCCCAGTACCTCTCGCATGCTAAGCGAGCGCTCTACCATTTGAGCTACACCCCCTTGTTACCATCATATTCCCATATTTTCGTTTCAATGTGTTTCAGCTTCTGTTATTTTAGAAATCATAGCAACAGGAAATTCAGCCATTTAATTCAGGGAGTTTTCGTCAATTTGATAGAAAAAAAATTAAGTTCAATATCCCGGCTAACATGCAACAGTTATAGATTAGGCAATAAAGAAATCATTGTGGGTGTCAAACTCAACATACAGGTTTGTAAATATTGATTGTAATCTCACTGCAAATTTGTTTTATCACACATCATTACAATGATGTTATATATAATAAAACATCTGTTCACTTTTACAATACTCTCACTGCAGTCATGGCCGAGTGGCTAAGGCGATAGACCAGAAATCTATTGGGCTAAGCCTGTGCAGGTTTGAATTCTGCTGACTGCGAAAGCTTCACGTTTACCTCCATTGTAGGTGCATTGGGCTTTCAATTTAAAAAAAAATAAGAGGACAAAGGTCTTTCAGACGAAGCCAGTCTAAAATTTTTAAGCCATTGTATAAGCCTGGTTAGCTCAGTCGGTAGAGCGTGGGACTCTTAATCCCAGGGTCGTGGGTTCGAGCCCCACATTGGGCGTTCTTTATAATTCTGACTTGAAAAAATAATTGATACATTTAAACAAAGAAAAATGGAAACTATACCTATTTATAGCTCCATAATGGAGCTCCATTTAGTATTGCACTGGAATGACAACATTTTACATAAATTATCACAATACAGAAAATGTCTGTAAATATTTTGCAAATACTTAAACAAAGTCAATTAAGTTCAGTATCAAGGCTAACAGGCAACAGTTATAGATTAGGCAATAAAGAAATCATAGCGGCTGTCAAACTCAAGACACGGGTTTGTAAATATTGATTGTAATCTCACTGCAAATCTGTTTTATCACTCATCGTTACAATGATGTTTTTTATAATAAAACATCGGTTCACTTTTACAATACTCTCACTGCAGTCATGGCCGAGTGGCTAAGGCGATAGACCAGAAATCTATTGGGCTAAGCCTGTGCAGGTTTGAATTCTGCTGACTGCGATAGCTTCACGTTTACCTCCATTGTAGGTGCATTGGGCTTTCAATTTAAAAAAATAAGAGCCCCACATTGGGTGTTCTTTATAATTCTAAGTTGAAAAAATAATTGGTACATTTTAACAATGAAATGGAAACTATACCTTTTTATAACTCCATAATGGAGCTCCATTTTGTATTGCACTGGAATGACAACATTTTACATAAATTATTACAATACAGAAAATGTCTCTAAATGTTTTGCAAATACTTAAACTAGTATCACAATTATCCAACAGTTTCTATTGATACAACAGTTTCTATTGATACATCACTTCTAATTAAATCAAATGGCAATATTCTATTCAACTATTGTCTAAGCCCCAGAAAAAGTTTTCTAGTAAGAATGCAGAAAAGCACCCAAGCATAACTCTTACTAGTATGTCATAAAACACATTGGATTTTGTAATTTTCCACATGTGGGTAAATAAATGGCTTCATTGAACAAAGTCAAAAGACAGGACCTGAAATAATCTATATCAAAACACCATGTTACTTGTGAAGACAAATTTCACATGAAATTGCTTCATGAAACAATGCATTTTGGATAATGCAGAAATTTTCCCATTTTTCAGTATGGATGAATGGAAAATAGTTTATTCAAATAAATGTATGTATGTGAAAATGAGTAGACAAATTGGTTACTCCTCTGGAGATGCTGGGTATCGATCCCAGTACCTCTCGCATGCAAAGCGAGCGCTCTACCATTTGAGCTACACCCCCTTGTTACCATCATATTCCCATATGTTCGTTTCAATGTGTTTCAGCTTCTGTTATTTTAGAAATCATAGCAACAGGAAATTCAGCCATTTAATTCAGGGAGTTTTCTTCAATTTGATAGAAAAAAAATTAAGTTCAATATCCCGGCTAACATGCAACAGTTATAGATTAGGCAATAAAGAAATCATTGTGGGTGTCAAACTCAACATACAGGTTTGTAAATATTGATTGTAATCTCACTGCAAATTTGTTTTATCACACATCATTACAATGATGTTATATATAATAAAACATCTGTTCACTTTCACAATACTCTCACTGCAGTCATGGCCGAGTGGCTAAGGCGATAGACCAGAAATCTATTGGGCTAAGCCTGTGCAGGTTTGAATTCTGCTGACTGCGAAAGCTTCACGTTTACCTCCATTGTAGGTGCATTGGGCTTTCAATTTAAAAAAAAATAAGAGGACAAAGGCCTTTCAGACGAAGCCAGTCTAAAATTTTTAAGCCATTGTATAAGCCCGGTTAGCTCAGTCGGTAGAGCATGGGACTCTTAATCCCAGGGTCGTGGGTTCGAGCCCCACATTGGGCGTTCTTTATAATTCTGACTTGAAAAAATAATTGATACATTTAAACAAAGAAAAATGGAAACTATACCTATTTATAGCTCCATAATGGAGCTCCATTTAGTATTGCACTGGAATGACAACATTTTACATAAATTATCACAATACAGAAAATGTCTGTAAATATTTTGCAAATACTTAAACAAAGTCAATTAAGTTCAGTATCAAGGCTAACAGGCAACAGTTATAGATTAGGCAATAAAGAAATCATAGTGACTGTCAAACTCAAGATACAGGTTTGTAAATATTGATTGTAATCTCACTGCAAATCTGTTTTATCACTCATCGTTGCAATGATGTTTTTTATAATAAAACATCGGTTCACTTTTACAATACTCTCACTGCAGTCATGGCCGAGTGGCTAAGGTGATAGACCAGAAATCTATTGGGCTAAGCCTGTGCAGGTTTGAATTCTGCTGACTGCGATAGCTTCACGTTTACCTCCATTGTAGGTGCATTGGGCTTTCAATTTAAAAAAAATAAGAGCCCCACATTGGGTGTTCTTTATAATTCTAAGTTGAAAAAATAATTGGTACATTTTAACAATGAAATGGAAACTATACCTTTTTATAACTCCACAATGGAGCTCCATTTTGTATTGCACTGGAATGACAACATTTTACATAAATTATTACAATACAGAAAATGTCTCTAAATGTTTTGCAAATACTTAAACTAGTATCACAATTATCCAACAGTTTCTATTGATACAACAGTTTCTATTGATACATCACTTCTAATTAAATCAAATGGCAACATTCTATTCAACTATTGTCTAAGCCCCAGAAAAAGTTTTCTAGTAAGAATGCAGAAAAGCACCCAAGCATAACTCTTACTAGTATGTCATAAAACACATTGGATTTTGTAATTTTCCACATGTGGGTAAATAAATGGCTTCATTGAACAAAGTCAAAAGACAGGACCTGAAATAATCTAAATCAAAACACCATGTTATTTGTGAAGACAAATTTCACATGAAATTGCTTCATGAAACAATGCATTTTGGATAATGCAGAAATTTTCCCATTTTTCAGTATGGATGAATGGAAAATAGTTTATTCAAATAAATATATGTATGTGAAAATGAGTAGACAAATTGGTTACTCCTCTGGAGATGCTGGGTATCGATCCCAGTACCTCTCGCATGCTAAGCGAGCGCTCTACCATTTGAGCTACACCCCCTTGTTACCATCATATTCCCATATTTTCGTTTCAATGTGTTTCAGCTTCTGTTATTTTAGAAATCATAGCAACAGGAAATTCAGCCATTTAATTCAGGGAGTTTTCGTCAATTTGATAGAAAAAAAATTAAGTTCAATATCCCGGCTAACATGCAACAGTTATAGATTAGGCAATAAAGAAATCATTGTGGGTGTCAAACTCAACATACAGGTTTGTAAATATTGATTGTAATCTCACTGCAAATTTGTTTTATCACACATCATTACAATGATGTTATATATAATAAAACATCTGTTCACTTTTACAATACTCTCACTGCAGTCATGGCCGAGTGGCTAAGGCGATAGACCAGAAATCTATTGGGCTAAGCCTGTGCAGGTTTGAATTCTGCTGACTGCGATAGCTTCACGTTTACCTCCATTGTAGGTGCATTGGGCTTTCAATTTAAAAATAATAAGAGCCCCACATTGGGTGTTCTTTATAATTCTAAGTTGAAAAAATAATTGGTACATTTTAACAATGAAATGGAAACTATACCTTTTTATAACTCCATAATGGAGCTCCATTTTGTATTGCACTGGAATGACAACATTTTACATAAATTATTACAATACAGAAAATGTCTCTAAATGTTTTGCAAATACTTAAACTAGTATCACAATTATCCAACAGTTTCTATTGATACAACAGTTTCTATTGATACATCACTTCTAATTAAATCAAATGGCAACATTCTATTCAACTATTGTCTAAGCCCCAGAAAAAGTTTTCTAGTAAGAATGCAGAAAAGCACCCAAGCATAACTCTTACTAGTATGTCATAAAACACATTGGATTTTGTAATTTTCCACATGTGGGTAAATAAATGGCTTCATTGAACAAAGTCAAAAGACAGGACCTGAAATAATCTAAATCAAAACACCATGTTATTTGTGAAGACAAATTTCACATGAAATTGCTTCATGAAACAATGCATTTTGGATAATGCAGAAATTTTCCCATTTTTCAGTATGGATGAATGGAAAATAGTTTATTCAAATAAATATATGTATGTGAAAATGAGTAGACAAATTGGTTACTCCTCTGGAGATGCTGGGTATCGATCCCAGTACCTCTCGCATGCTAAGCGAGCGCTCTACCATTTGAGCTACACCCCCTTGTTACCATCATATTCCCATATTTTCGTTTCAATGTGTTTCAGCTTCTGTTATTTTAGAAATCATAGCAACAGGAAATTCAGCCATTTAATTCAGGGAGTTTTCGTCAATTTGATAGAAAAAAAATTAAGTTCAATATCCCGGCTAACATGCAACAGTTATAGATTAGGCAATAAAGAAATCATTGTGGGTGTCAAACTCAACATACAGGTTTGTAAATATTGATTGTAATCTCACTGCAAATTTGTTTTATCACACATCATTACAATGATGTTATATATAATAAAACATCTGTTCACTTTTACAATACTCTCACTGCAGTCATGGCCGAGTGGCTAAGGTGATAGACCAGAAATCTATTGGGCTAAGCCTGTGCAGGTTTGAATTCTGCTGACTGCGAAAGCTTCACGTTTACCTCCATTGTAGGTGCATTGGGCTTTCAATTTAAAAAAAAATAAGAGGACAAAGGTCTTTCAGACGAAGCCAGTCTAAAATTTTTAAGCCATTGTATAAGCCTGGTTAGCTCAGTCGGTAGAGCGTGGGACTCTTAATCCCAGGGTCGTGGGTTCGAGCCCCACATTGGGCGTTCTTTATAATTCTGACTTGAAAAAATAATTGATACATTTAAACAAAGAAAAATGGAAACTATACCTATTTATAGCTCCATAATGGAGCTCCATTTAGTATTGCACTGGAATGACAACATTTTACATAAATTATCACAATACAGAAAATGTCTGTAAATATTTTGCAAATACTTAAACAAAGTCAATTAAGTTCAGTATCAAGGCTAACAGGCAACAGTTATAGATTAGGCAATAAAGAAATCATAGCGGCTGTCAAACTCAAGACACGGGTTTGTAAATATTGATTGTAATCTCACTGCAAATCTGTTTTATCACTCATCGTTACGATGATGTTTTTTATAATAAAACATCGGTTCACTTTTACAATACTCTCACTGCAGTCATGGCCGAGTGGCTAAGGCGATAGACCAGAAATCTATTGGGCTAAGCCTGTGCAGGTTTGAATTCTGCTGACTGCGATAGCTTCACGTTTACCTCCATTGTAGGTGCATTGGGCTTTCAATTTAAAAAAAATAAGAGCCCCACATTGGGTGTTCTTTATAATTCTAAGTTGAAAAAATAATTGGTACATTTTAACAATGAAATGGAAACTATACCTTTTTATAACTCCATAATGGAGCTCCATTTTGTATTGCACTGGAATGACAACATTTTACATAAATTATTACAATACAGAAAATGTCTCTAAATGTTTTGCAAATACTTAAACTAGTATCACAATTATCCAACAGTTTCTATTGATACAACAGTTTCTATTGATACATCACTTCTAATTAAATCAAATGGCAATATTCTATTCAACTATTGTCTAAGCCCCAGAAAAAGTTTTCTAGTAAGAATGCAGAAAAGCACCCAAGCATAACTCTTACTAGTATGTCATAAAACACATTGGATTTTGTAATTTTCCACATGTGGGTAAATAAATGGCTTCATTGAACAAAGTCAAAAGACAGGACCTGAAATAATCTATATCAAAACACCATGTTACTTGTGAAGACAAATTTCACATGAAATTGCTTCATGAAACAATGCATTTTGGATAATGCAGAAATTTTCCCATTTTTCAGTATGGATGAATGGAAAATAGTTTATTCAAATAAATGTATGTATGTGAAAATGAGTAGACAAATTGGTTACTCCTCTGGAGATGCTGGGTATCGATCCCAGTACCTCTCGCATGCAAAGCGAGCGCTCTACCATTTGAGCTACACCCCCTTGTTACCATCATATTCCCATATGTTCGTTTCAATGTGTTTCAGCTTCTGTTATTTTAGAAATCATAGCAACAGGAAATTCAGCCATTTAATTCAGGGAGTTTTCTTCAATTTGATAGAAAAAAAATTAAGTTCAATATCCCGGCTAACATGCAACAGTTATAGATTAGGCAATAAAGAAATCATTGTGGGTGTCAAACTCAACATACAGGTTTGTAAATATTGATTGTAATCTCACTGCAAATTTGTTTTATCACACATCATTACAATGATGTTATATATAATAAAACATCTGTTCACTTTTACAATACTCTCACTGCAGTCATGGCCGAGTGGCTAAGGCGATAGACCAGAAATCTATTGGGCTAAGCCTGTGCAGGTTTGAATTCTGCTGACTGCGAAAGCTTCACGTTTACCTCCATTGTAGGTGCATTGGGCTTTCAATTTAAAAAAAAATAAGAGGACAAAGGCCTTTCAGACGAAGCCAGTCTAAAATTTTTAAGCCATTGTATAAGCCCGGTTAGCTCAGTCGGTAGAGCATGGGACTCTTAATCCCAGGGTCGTGGGTTCGAGCCCCACATTGGGTGTTCTTTATAATTCTGACTTGAAAAAATAATTGATACATTTAAACAAAGAAAAATGGAAACTATACCTATTTATAGCTCCATAATGGAGCTCCATTTAGTATTGCACTGGAATGACAACATTTTACATAAATTATCACAATACAGAAAATGTCTGTAAATATTTTGCAAATACTTAAACAAAGTCAATTAAGTTCAGTATCAAGGCTAACAGGCAACAGTTATAGATTAGGCAATAAAGAAATCATAGTGACTGTCAAACTCAAGATACAGGTTTGTAAATATTGATTGTAATCTCACTGCAAATCTGTTTTATCACTCATCGTTGCAATGATGTTTTTTATAATAAAACATCGGTTCACTTTTACAATACTCTCACTGCAGTCATGGCCGAGTGGCTAAGGTGATAGACCAGAAATCTATTGGGCTAAGCCTGTGCAGGTTTGAATTCTGCTGACTGCGATAGCTTCACGTTTACCTCCATTGTAGGTGCATTGGGCTTTCAATTTAAAAAAAATAAGAGCCCCACATTGGGTGTTCTTTATAATTCTAAGTTGAAAAAATAATTGGTACATTTTAACAATGAAATGGAAACTATACCTTTTTATAACTCCACAATGGAGCTCCATTTTGTATTGCACTGGAATGACAACATTTTACATAAATTATTACAATACAGAAAATGTCTCTAAATGTTTTGCAAATACTTAAACTGGTATCACAATTATCCAACAGTTTCTATTGATACAACAGTTTCTATTGATACATCACTTCTAATTAAATCAAATGGCAATATTCTATTCAACTATTGTCTAAGCCCCAGAAAAAGTTTTCTAGTAAGAATGCAGAAAAGCACCCAAGCATAACTCTTACTAGTATGTCATAAAACACATTGGATTTTGTAATTTTCCACATGTGGGTAAATAAATGGCTTCATTGAACAAAGTCAAAAGACAGGACCTGAAATAATCTATATCAAAACACCATGTTACTTGTGAAGACAAATTTCACATGAAATTGCTTCATGAAACAATGCATTTTGGATAATGCAGAAATTTTCCCATTTTTCAGTATGGATGAATGGAAAATAGTTTATTCAAATAAATGTATGCATGTGAAAATGAGTAGACAAATTGGTTACTCCTCTGGAGATGCTGGGTATCGATCCCAGTACCTCTCGCATGCTAAGCAAGCGCTCTACCATTTGAGCTACACCCCCTTGTTACCATCATATTCCCATATGTTCATTTCAATGTGTTTCAGCTTCTGTTATTTTAGAAATCATAGCAACAGGAAATTCAGCCATTTAATTCAGGGAGTTTTCTTCAATTTGATAGAAAAAAAATTAAGTTCAATATCCCGGCTAACATGCAACAGTTATAGATTAGGCAATAAAGAAATCATTGTGGGTGTCAAACTCAACATACAGGTTTGTAAATATTGATTGTAATCTCACTGCAAATTTGTTTTATCACACATCATTACAATGATGTTATATATAATAAAACATCTGTTCACTTTTACAATACTCTCACTGCAGTCATGGCCGAGTGGCTAAGGCGATAGACCAGAAATCTATTGGGCTAAGCCTGTGCAGGTTTGAATTCTGCTGACTGCGAAAGCTTCACGTTTACCTCCATTGTAGGTGCATTGGGCTTTCAATTTAAAAAAAAATAAGAGGACAAAGGCCTTTCAGACGAAGCCAGTCTAAAATTTTTAAGCCATTGTATAAGCCCGGTTAGCTCAGTCGGTAGAGCATGGGACTCTTAATCCCAGGGTCGTGGGTTCGAGCCCCACATTGGGCGTTCTTTATAATTCTGACTTGAAAAAATAATTGATACATTTAAACAAAGAAAAATGGAAACTATACCTATTTATATCTCCATAATTGAGCTCCATTTAGTATTGCACTGGAATGACAACATTTTACATAAATTATCACAATACAGAAAATGTCTGTAAATATTTTGCAAATACTTAAAGAAAGTCAATTAAGTTCAGTATCAAGGCTAACATGCAACAGTTATAGATTAGGCAGTAAAGAAATCATAGCGGCTGTCAAACTCAAGATACGGGTTTGTAAATATTGATTGTAATCTCACTGCAAATCTGTTTTATCACTCATCGTTACAATGATGTTTTTTATAATAAAACATCGGTTCACTTTTACAATACTCTCACTGCAGTCATGGCCGAGTGGCTAAGGCGATAGACCAGAAATCTATTGGGCTAAGCCTGTGCAGGTTTGAATTCTGCTGACTGCGATAGCTTCACGTTTACCTCCATTGTAGGTGCATTGGGCTTTCAATTTAAAAAAAATAAGAGCCCCACATTGGGTGTTCTTTATAATTCTAAGTTGAAAAAATAATTGGTACATTTTAACAATGAAATGGAAACTATACCTTTTTATAACTCCATAATGGAGCTCCATTTTGTATTGCACTGGAATGACAACATTTTACATAAATTATTACAATACCGAAAATGTCTCTAAATGTTTTGCAAATACTTAAACTAGTATCACAATTATCCAACAGTTTCTATTGATACAACAGTTTCTATTGATACATCACTTCTAATTAAATCAAATGGCAATATTCTATTCAACTATTGTCTAAGCCCCAGAAAAAGTTTTTTAGTAAGAATGCAGAAAAGCACCCAAGCATAACTCTTACTAGTATGTCATAAAACACATTGGATTTTGTAATTTTCCACATGTGGGTAAATAAATGGCTTCATTGAACAAAGTCAAAAGACAGGACCTGAAATAATCTATATCAAAACACCATGTTACTTGTGAAGACAAATTTCACATGAAATTGCTTCATGAAACAATGCATTTTGGATAATGCAGAAATTTTCCCATTTTTCAGTATGGATGAATGGAAAATAGTTTATTCAAATAAATGTATGTATGTGAAAATGAGTAGACAAATTGGTTACTCCTCTGGAGATGCTGGGTATCGATCCCAGTACCTCTCGCATGCTAAGCAAGCGCTCTACCATTTGAGCTACACCCCCTTGTTACCATCATATTCCCATATGTTCGTTTCAATGTGTTTCAGCTTCTGTTATTTTAGAAATCATAGCAACAGGAAATTCAGCCATTTAATTCAGGGAGTTTTCTTCAATTTGATAGAAAAAAAATTAAGTTCAATATCCCGGCTAACATGCAACAGTTATAGATTAGGCAATAAAGAAATCATTGTGGGTGTCAAACTCAACATACAGGTTTGTAAATATTGATTGTAATCTCACTGCAAATTTGTTTTATCACACATCATTACAATGTTGTTATATATAATAAAACATCTGTTCACTTTTACAATACTCTCACTGCAGTCATGGCCGAGTGGCTAAGGCGATAGACCAGAAATCTATTGGGCTAAGCCTGTGCAGGTTTGAATTCTGCTGACTGCGAAAGCTTCACGTTTACCTCCATTGTAGGTGCATTGGGCTTTCAATTTAAAAAAAAATAAGAGGACAAAGGCCTTTCAGACGAAGCCAGTCTAAAATTTTTAAGCCATTGTATAAGCCCGGTTAGCTCAGTCGGTAGAGCATGGGACTCTTAATCCCAGGGTCGTGGGTTCGAGCCCCACATTGGGCGTTCTTTATAATTCTGACTTGAAAAAATAATTGATACATTTAAACAAAGAAAAATGGAAACTATACCTATTTATATCTCCATAATTGAGCTCCATTTAGTATTGCACTGGAATGACAACATTTTACATAAATTATCACAATACAGAAAATGTCTGTAAATATTTTGCAAATACTTAAAGAAAGTCAATTAAGTTCAGTATCAAGGCTAACATGCAACAGTTATAGATTAGGCAGTAAAGAAATCATAGCGGCTGTCAAACTCAAGATACGGGTTTGTAAATATTGATTGTAATCTCACTGCAAATCTGTTTTATCACTCATCGTTGCAATGATGTTTTTTATAATAAAACATCGGTTCACTTTTACAATACTCTCACTGCAGTCATGGCCGAGTGGCTAAGGCGATAGACCAGAAATCTATTGGGCTAAGCCTGTGCAGGTTTGAATTCTGCTGACTGCGATAGCTTCACGTTTACCTCCATTGTAGGTGCATTGGGCTTTCAATTTAAAAAAAATAAGAGCCCCACATTGGGTGTTCTTTATAATTCTAAGTTGAAAAAATAATTGGTACATTTTAACAATGAAATGGAAACTATACCTTTTTATAACTCCATAATGGAGCTCCATTTTGTATTGCACTGGAATGACAACATTTTACATAAATTATTACAATACAGAAAATGTCTCTAAATGTTTTGCAAATACTTAAACTAGTATCACAATTATCCAACAGTTTCTATTGATGCAACAGTTTCTATTGATACATCACTTCTAATTAAATCAAATGGCAATATTCTATTCAACTATTGTCTAAGCCCCAGAAAAATTTTTCTAGTAAGAATGCAGAAAAGCACCCAAGCATAACTCTTACTAGTATGTCATAAAACACATTGGATTTTGTAATTTTCCACATGTGGGTAAATAAATGGCTTCATTGAACAAAGTCAAAAGACAGGACCTGAAATAATCTATATCAAAACACCATGTTACTTGTGAAGACAAATTTCACATGAAATTGCTTCATGAAACAATGCATTTTGGATAATGCAGAAATTTTCCATTTTTCAGTATGGATGAATGGAAAATAGTTTATTCAAATAAATGTATGTATGTGAAAATGAGTAGACAAATTGGTTACTCCTCTGGAGATGCTGGGTATCGATCCCAGTACCTCTCGCATGCTAAGCAAGCGCTCTACCATTTGAGCTACACCCCCTTGTTACCATCATATTCCCATATGTTCGTTTCAATGTGTTTCAGCTTCTGTTATTTTAGAAATCATAGCAACAGGAAATTCAGCCATTTAATTCAGGGAGTTTTCTTCAATTTGATAGAAAAAAAATTAAGTTCAATATCCCGGCTAACATGCAACAGTTATAGATTAGGCAATAAAGAAATCATTGTGGGTGTCAAACTCAACATACAGGTTTGTAAATATTGATTGTAATCTCACTGCAAATTTGTTTTATCACACATCATTACAATGATGTTATATATAATACAACATCTGTTCACTTTTACAATACTCTCACTGCAGTCATGGCCGAGTGGCTAAGGCGATAGACCAGAAATCTATTGGGCTAAGCCTGTGCAGGTTTGAATTCTGCTGACTGCGAAAGCTTCACGTTTACCTCCATTGTAGGTGCATTGGGCTTTCAATTTAAAAAAAATAAGAGGACAAAGGCCTTTCAGACGAAGCCAGTCTCAAATTTTTAAGCCATTGTATAAGCCCGGTTAGCTCAGTCGGTAGAGCATGGGACTCTTAATCCCAGGGTTGTGGGTTCGAGCCCCACATTGGGCGTTCTTTATAATTCTGACTTGAAAAAATAATTGATACATTTAAACAAAGAAAAATGGAAACTATACCTATTTATAGCTCCATAATGGAGCTCCATTCAGTATTGCACTGGAATGACAACATTTTACATAAATTATCACAATACATAAAATGTCTGTAAATATTTTGCAAATACTTAAACAAAGTCAATTAAGTTCAGTATCAAGGCTAACAGGCAACAGTTATAGATTAGGCAATAAAGAAATCATAGTGGCTGTCAAACTCAAGATACGGGTTTGTAAATATTGATTGTAATCTCACTGCAAATCTGTTTTATCACTCATCGTTACAATGATGTTTTTTATAATAAAACATCGTTTCACTTTTACAATACTCTCACTGCAGTCATGGCCGAGTGGCTAAGGCGATAGACCAGAAATCTATTGGGCTAAGCCTGTGCAGGTTTGAATTCTGCTGACTGCGATAGCTTCACGTTTACCTCCATTGTAGGTGCATTGGGCTTTCAATTTAAAAAAAATAAGAGCCCCACATTGGGTGTTCTTTATAGTTCTAAGTTGAAAAAATAATTGGTACATTTTAACAATGAAATGGAAACTATACCTTTTTATAACTCCATAATGGAGCTCCATTTTGTATTGCACTGGAATGACAACATTTTACATAAATTATTACAATACAGAAAATGTCTCTAAATGTTTTGCAAATACTTAAACTAGTATCACAATTATCCAACAGTTTCTATTGATACAACAGTTTCTATTGATACATCACTTCTAATTAAATCAAATGGCAATATTCTATTCAACTATTGTCTAAGCCCCAGAAAAAGTTTTCTAGTAAGAATGCAGAAAAGCACCCAAGCATAACTCTTACTAGTATGTCATAAAACACATTGGATTTTGTAATTTTCCACATGTGGGTAAATAAATGGCTTCATTGAACAAAGTCAAAAGACAGGACCTGAAATAATCTATATCAAAACACCATGTTACTTGTGAAGACAAATTTCACATGAAATTGCTTCATGAAACAATGCATTTTGGATAATGCAGAAATTTTCCCATTTTTCAGTATGGATGAATGGAAAATAGTTTATTCAAATAAATGTATGTATGTGAAAATGAGTAGACAAATTGGTTACTCCTCTGGAGATGCTGGGTATCGATCCAAGTACCTCTCGCATGCAAAGCGAGCGCTCTACCATTTGAGCTACACCCCCTTGTTACCATCATATTCCCATATGTTCGTTTCAATGTGTTTCAGCTTCTGTTATTTTAGAAATCATAGCAACAGGAAATTCAGCCATTTAATTCAGGGAGTTTTCTTCAATTTGATAGAAAAAAAAATTAAGTTCAATATCCCGGCTAACATGCAACAGTTATAGATTAGGCAATAAAGAAATCATTGTGGGTGTCAAACTCAACATACAGGTTTGTAAATATTGATTGTAATCTCACTGCAAATTTGTTTTATCACACATCATTACAATGATGTTATATATAATAAAACATCTGTTCACTTTTACAATACTCTCACTGCAGTCATGGCCGAGTGGCTAAGGCGATAGACCAGAAATCTATTGGGCTAAGCCTGTGCAGGTTTGAATTCTGCTGACTGCGAAAGCTTCACGTTTACCTCCATTGTAGGTGCATTGGGCTTTCAATTTAAAAAAAAATAAGAGGACAAAGGCCTTTCAGACGAAGCCAGTCTAAAATTTTTAAGCCATTGTATAAGCCCGGTTAGCTCAGTCGGTAGAGCATGGGACTCTTAATCCCAGGGTAGTGGGTTCGAGCCCCACATTGGGCGTTCTTTATAATTCTGACTTGAAAAAATAATTGATACATTTAAACAAAGAAAAATGGAAACTATACCTATTTATAGCTCCATAATGGAGCTCCATTCAGTATTGCACTGGAATGACAACATTTTACATAAATTATCACAATACAGAAAATGTCTGTAAATATTTTGCAAATACTTAAACAAAGTCAATTAAGTTCAGTATCAAGGCTAACAGGCAACAGTTATAGATTAGGCAATAAAGAAATCATAGTGGCTGTCAAACTCAAGATACGGGTTTGTAAATATTGATTGTAATCTCACTGCAAATCTGTTTTATCACTCATCGTTACAATGATGTTTTTTATAATAAAACATCGTTTCACTTTTACAATACTCTCACTGCAGTCATGGCCGAGTGGCTAAGGCGATAGACCAGAAATCTATTGGGCTAAGCCTGTGCAGGTTTGAATTCTGCTGACTGCGATAGCTTCACGTTTACCTCCATTGTAGGTGCATTGGGCTTTCAATTTAAAAAAAATAAGAGCCCCACATTGGGTGTTCTTTATAATTATAAGTTGAAAAAATAATTGGTACATTTTAACAATGAAATGGAAACTATACCTTTTTATAACTCCATAATGGAGCTCCATTTTGTATTGCACTGGAATGACAACATTTTACATAAATTATTACAATACAGAAAATGTCTCTAAATGTTTTGCAAATACTTAAACTAGTATCACAATTATCCAACAGTTTCTATTGATACAACAGTTTCTATTGATACATCACTTCTAATTAAATCAAATGGCAATATTCTATTCAACTATTGTCTAAGCCCCAGAAAAAGTTTTCTAGTAAGAATGCAGAAAAGCACCCAAGCATAACTCTTACTAGTATGTCATAAAACACATTGGATTTTGTAATTTTCCACATGTGGGTAAATAAATGGCTTCATTGAACAAAGTCAAAAGACAGGACCTGAAATAATCTATATCAAAACACCATGTTACTTGTGAAGACAAATTTCACATGAAATTGCTTCATGAAACAATGCATTTTGGATAATGCAGAAATTTTCCCATTTTTCAGTATGGATGAATGGAAAATAGTTTATTCAAATAAATGTATGTATGTGAAAATGAGTAGACAAATTGGTTACTCCTCTGGAGATGCTGGGTATCGATCCCAGTACCTCTCGCATGCAAAGCGAGCGCTCTACCATTTGAGCTACACCCCCTTGTTACCATCATATTCCCATATGTTCGTTTCAATGTGTTTCAGCTTCTGTTATTTTAGAAATCATAGCAACAGGAAATTCAGCCATTTAATTCAGGGAGTTTTCTTCAATTTGATAGAAAAAAAAATTAAGTTCAATATCCCGGCTAACATGCAACAGTTATAGATTAGGCAATAAAGAAATCATTGTGGGTGTCAAACTCAACATACAGGTTTGTAAATATTGATTGTAATCTCACTGCAAATTTGTTTTATCACACATCATTACAATGATGTTATATATAATAAAACATCTGTTCACTTTTACAATACTCTCACTGCAGTCATGGCCGAGTGGCTAAGGCGATAGACCAGAAATCTATTGGGCTAAGCCTGTGCAGGTTTGAATTCTGCTGACTGCGAAAGCTTCACGTTTACCTCCATTGTAGGTGCATTGGGCTTTCAATTTAAAAAAAAATAAGAGGACAAAGGCCTTTCAGACGAAGCCAGTCTAAAATTTTTAAGCCATTGTATAAGCCCGGTTAGCTCAGTCGGTAGAGCATGGGACTCTTAATCCCAGGGTCGTGGGTTCGAGCCCCACATTGGGCGTTCTTTATAATTCTGACTTGAAAAAATAATTGATACATTTAAACAAAGAAAAATGGAAACTATACCTATTTATAGCTCCATAATGGAGCTCCATTCAGTATTGCACTGGAATGACAACATTTTACATAAATTATCACAATACAGAAAATGTCTGTAAATATTTTGCAAATACTTAAACAAAGTCAATTAAGTTCAGTATCAAGGCTAACAGGCAACAGTTATAGATTAGGCAATAAAGAAATCATAGTGACTGTCAAACTCAAGATACAGGTTTGTAAATATTGATTGTAATCTCACTGCAAATCTGTTTTATCACTCATCGTTACAATGATGTTTTTTATAATAAAACATCGGTTCACTTTTACAATACTCTCACTGCAGTCATGGCCGAGTGGCTAAGGCGATAGACCAGAAATCTATTGGGCTAAGCCTGTGCAGGTTTGAATTCTGCTGACTGCGATAGCTTCACGTTTACCTCCATTGTAGGTGCATTGGGCTTTCAATTTAAAAAAAATAAGAGCCCCACATTGGGTGTTCTTTATAATTCTAAGTTGAAAAAATAATTGGTACATTTTAACAATGAAATGGAAACTATACCTTTTTATAACTCCATAATGGAGCTCCATTTTGTATTGCACTGGAATGACAACATTTTACATAAATTATTACAATACAGAAAATGTCTCTAAATGTTTTGCAAATACTTAAACTAGTATCACAATTATCCAACAGTTTCTATTGATACAACAGTTTCTATTGATACATCACTTCTAATTAAATCAAATGGCAATATTCTATTCAACTATTGTCTAAGCCCCAGAAAAAGTTTTCTAGTAAGAATGCAGAAAAGCACCCAAGCATAACTCTTACTAGTATGTCATAAAACACATTGGATTTTGTAATTTTCCACATGTGGGTAAATAAATGGCTTCATTGAACAAAGTCAAAAGACAGGACCTGAAATAATCTATATCAAAACACCATGTTACTTGTGAAGACAAATTTCACATGAAATTGCTTCATGAAACAATGCATTTTGGATAATGCAGAAATTTTCCCATTTTTCAGTATGGATGAATGGAAAATAGTTTATTCAAATAAATGTATGTATGTGAAAATGAGTAGACAAATTGGTTACTCCTCTGGAGATGCTGGGTATCGATCCCAGTACCTCTCGCATGCTAAGCAAGCGCTCTACCATTTGAGCTACACCCCCTTGTTACCATCATATTCCCATATGTTCATTTCAATGTGTTTCAGCTTCTGTTATTTTAGAAATCATAGCAACAGGAAATTCAGCCATTTAATTCAGGGAGTTTTCTTCAATTTGATAGAAAAAAAATTAAGTTCAATATCCCGGCTAACATGCAACAGTTATAGATTAGGCAATAAAGAAATCATTGTGGGTGTCAAACTCAACATACAGGTTTGTAAATATTGATTGTAATCTCACTGCAAATTTGTTTTATCACACATCATTACAATGATGTTATATATAATAAAACATCTGTTCACTTTTACAATACTCTCACTGCAGTCATGACCGAGTGGCTAAGGCGATAGACCAGAAATCTATTGGGCTAAGCCTGTGCAGGTTTGAATTCTGCTGACTGCGAAAGCTTCACGTTTACCTCCATTGTAGGTGCATTGGGCTTTCAATTTTAAAAAAAATAAGAGGACAAAGGCCTTTCAGACGAAGCCAGTCTCAAATTTTTAAGCCATTGTATAAGCCGGGTTAGCTCAGTT
Source organism: Sabellastarte sp. h YS-2021 (assembly GCA_964017235.1). Taxonomy (NCBI): domain Eukaryota; kingdom Metazoa; phylum Annelida; class Polychaeta; order Sabellida; family Sabellidae; genus Sabellastarte; species Sabellastarte sp. h YS-2021. Next base: position 32,815,284 of record OZ024933.1, read on the forward strand.
GGTAGAGCATGGGACTCTTAATCCCAGGGTCGTGGGTTTGAGCCCCACATTGGGCGTTCTTTATAATTCTGACTTGAAAAAATAATTGATACATTTAAACAAAGAAAAATGGAAACTATACCTATTTATAGCTCCATTCAGTATTGCACTGGAATGACAACATTTTACATAAATTATCACAATACAGAAAATGTCTGTAAATATTTTGCAAATACTTAAAGAAAGTCAATTAAGTTCAATATCAAGGCTAACAGGCAACAGTTATAGATTAGGCAATAAAGAAATCATAGTGGCTGTCAAACTCAAGATACAGGTTTGTAAATATTGATTGTAATCTCACTGCAAATCTGTTTTATCACTCATCGTTACAATGATGTTTTTTATAATAAAACATCGTTTCACTTTTACAATACTCTCACTGCAGTCATGGCCGAGTGGCTAAGGCGATAGACCAGAAATCTATTGGGCTAAGCCTGTGCAGGTTTGAATTCTGCTGACTGCGATAGCTTCACGTTTACCTCCATTGTAGGTGCATTGGGCTTTCAATTTAAAAAAAATAAGAGCCCCACATTGGGTGTTCTTTATAATTCTAAGTTGAAAAAATAATTGGTACATTTTAACAATGAAATGGAAACTATACCTTTTTATAACTCCATAATGGAGCTCCATTTTGTATTGCACTGGAATGACAACATTTTACATAAATTATTACAATACAGAAAATGTCTCTAAATGTTTTGCAAATACTTAAACTAGTATCACAATTATCCAACAGTTTCTATTGATACAACAGTTTCTATTGATACATCACTTCTAATTAAATCAAATGGCAATATTCTATTCAACTATTGTCTAAGCCCCAGAAAAAGTTTTCTAGTAAGAATGCAGAAAAGCACCCAAGCATAACTCTTACTAGTATGTCATAAAACACATTGGATTTTGTAACTTTCCACATGTGGGTAAATAAATGGCTTCATTGAACAAAGTCAAAAGACAGGACCTGAAATAATCTAAATCAAAACACCATGTTACTTGTGAAGACAAATTTCACATGAAATTGCTTCATGAAACAATGCATTTTGGATAATGCAGAAATTTTTCCATTTTTTAGTATGGATGAATGGAAAATAGTTTATTCAAATAAATATATGTATGTGAAAATGAGTAGACAAATTGGTTACTCCTCTGGAGATGCTGGGTATCGATCCCAGTACCTCTCGCATGCTAAGCGAGCGCTCTACCATTTGAGCTACACCCCCTTGTTACCATCATATTCCCATATGTTCGTTTCAATGTGTTTCAGCTTCTGTTATTTTAGAAATCAAAGCAACAGGAAATTCAGCCATTTAATTCAGGGAGTTTTCTTCAATTTGATAGAAAAAAAATTAAGTTCAATATCCCGGCTAACATGCAACAGTTATAGATTAGGCAATAAAGAAATCATTGTGGGTGTCAAACTCAACATACAGGTTTGTAAATATTGATTGTAATCTCACTGCAAATTTGTTTTATCACACATCATTACAATGATGTTATATATAATAAAACATCTGTTCACTTTTACAATACTCTCACTGCAGTCATGGCCGAGTGGCTAAGGCAATAGACCAGAAATCTATTGGGCTAAGCCTGTGCAGGTTTGAATTCTGCTGACTGCGAAACCTTCACGTTTACCTCCATTGTAGGTGCATTGGGCTTTCAATTTAAAAAAAAATAAGAGGACAAAGGCCTTTCAGACGAAGCCAGTCTAAAATTTTTAAGCCATTGTATAAGCCGGGTTAGCTCAGTTGGTAGAGCATGGGACTCTTAATCCCAGGGTCGTGGGTTCGAGCCCCACATTGGGTGTTCTTTATAATTCTGACTTGAAAAAATAATTGATACATTTAAACAAAGAAAAATGGAAACTATACCTATTTATAGCTCCATTCAGTATTGCACTGGAATGACAACATTTTACATAAATTATCACAATACAGAAAATGTCTGTAAATGTTTTGCAAATACTTAAAGAAAGTCAATTAAGTTCAATATCAAGGCTAACAGGCAACAGTTATAGATTAGGCAATAAAGAAATCATAGTGGCTGTCAAACTCAAGATACAGGTTTGTAAATATTGATTGTAATCTCACTGCAAATCTGTTTTATCACTCATCGTTACAATGATGTTTTTTATAATAAAACATCGTTTCACTTTTACAATACTCTCACTGCAGTCATGGCCGAGTGGCTAAGGCGATAGACCAGAAATCTATTGGGCTAAGCCTGTGCAGGTTTGAATTCTGCTGACTGCGATAGCTTCACGTTTACCTCCATTGTAGGTGCATTGGGCTTTCAATTTAAAAAAAATAAGAGCCCCACATTGGGTGTTCTTTATAATTCTAAGTTGAAAAAATAATTGGTACATTTTAACAATGAAATGGAAACTATACCTTTTTATAACTCCATAATGGAGCTCCATTTTGTATTGCACTGGAATGACAACATTTTACATAAATTATTACAATACAGAAAATGTCTCTAAATGTTTTGCAAATACTTAAACTAGTATCACAATTATCCAACAGTTTCTATTGATACAACAGTTTCTATTGATACATCACTTCTAATTAAATCAAATGGCAATATTCTATTCAACTATTGTCTAAGCCCCAGAAAAAGTTTTCTAGTAAGAATGCAGAAAAGCACCCAAGCATAACTCTTACTAGTATGTCATAAAACACATTGGATTTTGTAATTTTCCACATGTGGGTAAATAAATGGCTTCATTGAACAAAGTCAAAAGACAGGACCTGAAATAATCTAAATCAAAACACCATGTTACTTGTGAAGACAAATTTCACATGAAATTGCTTCATGAAACAATGCATTTTGGATAATGCAGAAATTTTCCCATTTTTCAGTATGGATGAATGGAAAATAGTTTATTCAAATAAATATATGTATGTGAAAATGAGTAGACAAATTGGTTACTCCTCTGGAGATGCTGGGTATCGATCCCAGTACCTCTCGCATGCTAAGCGAGCGCTCTACCATTTGAGCTACACCCCCTTGTTACCATCATATTCCCATATGTTCGTTTCAATGTGTTTCAGCTTCTGTTATTTTAGAAATCAAAGCAACAGGAAATTCAGCCATTTAATTCAGGGAGTTTTCTTCAATTTGATAGAAAAAAAATTAAGTTCAATATCCCGGCTAACATGCAACAGTTATAGATTAGGCAATAAAGAAATCATTGTGGGTGTCAAACTCAACATACAGGTTTGTAAATATTGATTGTAATCTCACTGCAAATTTGTTTTATCACACATCATTACAATGATGTTATATATAATAAAACGTCTGTTCACTTTTACAATACTCTCACTGCAGTCATGGCCGAGTGGCTAAGGCGATAGACCAGAAATCTATTGGGCTAAGCCTGTGCAGGTTTGAATTCTGCTGACTGCGAAAGCTTCACGTTTACCTCCATTGTAGGTGCATTGGGCTTTCAATTTTAAAAAAATAAGAGGACAAAGGCCTTTCAGACGAAGCCAGTCTCAAATTTTTAAGCCATTGTATAAGCCGGGTTAGCTCAGTCGGTAGAGCATGGGACTCTTAATCCCAGGGTCGTGGGTTCGAGCCCCACATTGGGTGTTCTTTATAATTCTGACTTGAAAAAATAATTGATACATTTAAACAAAGAAAAATGGAAACTATACCTATTTATAGCTCCATTCAGTATTGCACTGGAATGACAACATTTTACATAAATTATCACAATACAGAAAATGTCTGTAAATATTTTGCAAATACTTAAAGAAAGTCAATTAAGTTCAATATCAAGGCTAACAGGCAACAGTTATAGATTAGGCAATAAAGAAATCATAGTGGCTGTCAAACTCAAGATACAGGTTTGTAAATATTGATTGTAATCTCACTGCAAATCTGTTTTATCACTCATCGTTACAATGATGTTTTTTATAATAAAACATCGTTTCACTTTTACAATACTCTCACTGCAGTCATGGCCGAGTGGCTAAGGCGATAGACCAGAAATCTATTGGGCTAAGCCTGTGCAGGTTTGAATTCTGCTGACTGCGATAGCTTCACGTTTACCTCCATTGTAGGTGCATTGGGCTTTCAATTTAAAAAAAATAAGAGCCCCACATTGGGTGTTCTTTATAATTCTAAGTTGAAAAAATAATTGGTACATTTTAACAATGAAATGGAAACTATACCTTTTTATAACTCCATAATGGAGCTCCATTTTGTATTGCACTGGAATGACAACATTTTACATAAATTATTACAATACAGAAAATGTCTCTAAATGTTTTGCAAATACTTAAACTAGTATCACAATTATCCAACAGTTTCTATTGATACAACAGTTTCTATTGATACATCACTTCTAATTAAATCAAATGGCAATATTCTATTCAACTATTGTCTAAGCCCCAGAAAAAGTTTTCTAGTAAGAATGCAGAAAAGCACCCAAGCATAACTCTTACTAGTATGTCATAAAACACATTGGATTTTGTAATTTTCCACATGTGGGTAAATAAATGGCTTCATTGAACAAAGTCAAAAGACAGGACCTGAAATAATCTAAATCAAAACACCATGTTACTTGTGAAGACAAATTTCACATGAAATTGCTTCATGAAACAATGCATTTTGGATAATGCAGAAATTTTCCCATTTTTCAGTATGGATGAATGGAAAATAGTTTATTCAAATAAATATATGTATGTGAAAATGAGTAGACAAATTGGTTACTCCTCTGGAGATGCTGGGTATCGATCCCAGTACCTCTCGCATGCTAAGCGAGCGCTCTACCATTTGAGCTACACCCCCTTGTTACCATCATATTCCCATATGTTCGTTTCAATGTGTTTCAGCTTCTGTTATTTTAGAAATCAAAGCAACAGGAAATTCAGCCATTTAATTCAGGGAGTTTTCTTCAATTTGATAGAAAAAAAATTAAGTTCAATATCCCGGCTAACATGCAACAGTTATAGATTAGGCAATAAAGAAATCATTGTGGGTGTCAAACTCAACATACAGGTTTGTAAATATTGATTGTAATCTCACTGCAAATTTGTTTTATCACACATCATTACAATGATGTTATATATAATAAAACGTCTGTTCACTTTTACAATACTCTCACTGCAGTCATGGCCGAGTGGCTAAGGCGATAGACCAGAAATCTATTGGGCTAAGCCTGTGCAGGTTTGAATTCTGCTGACTGCGAAAGCTTCACGTTTACCTCCATTGTAGGTGCATTGGGCTTTCAATTTTAAAAAAATAAGAGGACAAAGGCCTTTAAGACGAAGCCAGTCTCAAATTTTTAAGCCATTGTGTAAGCCGGGTTAGCTCAGTCGGTAGAGCATGGGACTCTTAATCCCAGGGTCGTGGGTTCGAGCCCCACATTGGGTGTTCTTTATAATTCTGACTTGAAAAAATAATTGATACATTTAAACAAAGAAAAATGGAAACTATACCTATTTATAGCTCCATAATGGAGCTCCATTCAGTATTGCACTGGAATGACAACATTTTACATAAATTATCACAATACAGAAAATGTGTATAAATATTTTGCAAATACTTAAAGAAAGTCAATTAAGTTCAATATCAAGGCTAACAGGCAACAGTTATAGATTAGGCAATAAAGAAATCATAGTGGCTGTCAAACTCAAGATACAGGTTTGTAAATATTGATTGTAATCTCACTGCAAATCTGTTTTATCACTCATCGTTACAATGATGTTTTTTATAATAAAACATCGTTTCACTTTTACAATACTCTCACTGCAGTCATGGCCGAGTGGCTAAGGCGATAGACCAGAAATCTATTGGGCTAAGCCTGTGCAGGTTTGAATTCTGCTGACTGCGATAGCTTCACGTTTACCTCCATTGTAGGTGCATTGGGCTTTCAATTTAAAAAAAATAAGAGCCCCACATTGGGTGTTCTTTATAATTCTAAGTTGAAAAAATAATTGGTACATTTTAACAATGAAATGGAAACTATACCTTTTTATAACTCCATAATGGAGCTCCATTTTGTATTGCACTGGAATGACAACATTTTACATAAATTATTACAATACAGAAAATGTCTCTAAATGTTTTGCAAATACTTAAACTAGTATCACAATTATCCAACAGTTTCTATTGATACAACAGTTTCTATTGATACATCACTTCTAATTAAATCAAATGGCAATATTCTATTCAACTATTGTCTAAGCCCCAGAAAAAGTTTTCTAGTAAGAATGCAGAAAAGCACCCAAGCATAACTCTTACTAGTATGTCATAAAACACATTGGATTTTGTAATTTTCCACATGTGGGTAAATAAATGGCTTCATTGAACAAAGTCAAAAGACAGGACCTGAAATAATCTAAATCAAAACACCATGTTACTTGTGAAGACAAATTTCACATGAAATTGCTTCATGAAACAATGCATTTTGGATAATGCAGAAATTTTCCCATTTTTCAGTATGGATGAATGGAAAATAGTTTATTCAAATAAATATATGTATGTGAAAATGAGTAGACAAATTGGTTACTCCTCTGGAGATGCTGGGTATCGATCCCAGTACCTCTCGCATGCTAAGCGAGCGCTCTACCATTTGAGCTACACCCCCTTGTTACCATCATATTCCCATATGTTCGTTTCAATGTGTTTCAGCTTCTGTTATTTTAGAAATCAAAGCAACAGGAAATTCAGCCATTTAATTCAGGGAGTTTTCTTCAATTTGATAGAAAAAAAATTAAGTTCAATATCCCGGCTAACATGCAACAGTTATAGATTAGGCAATAAAGAAATCATTGTGGGTGTCAAACTCAACATACAGGTTTGTAAATATTGATTGTAATCTCACTGCAAATTTGTTTTATCACACATCATTACAATGATGTTATATATAATAAAACATCTGTTCACTTTTACAATACTCTCACTGCAGTCATGGCCGAGTGGCTAAGGCGATAGACCAGAAATCTATTGGGCTAAGCCTGTGCAGGTTTGAATTCTGCTGACTGCGAAAGCTTCACATTTACCTCCATTGTAGGTGCATTGGGCTTTCAATTTTAAAAAAAATAAGAGGACAAAGGCCTTTCAGACGAAGCCAGTCTCAAATTTTTAAGCCATTGTATAAGCCGGGTTAGCTCAGTTGGTAGAGCATGGGACTCTTAATCCCAGGGTCGTGGGTTTGAGCCCCACATTGGGCGTTCTTTATAATTCTGACTTGAAAAAATAATTGATACATTTAAACAAAGAAAAATGGAAACTATACCTATTTATAGCTCCATAATGGAGCTCCATTCAGTATTGCACTGGAATGACAACATTTTACATAAATTATCACAATACAGAAAATGTCTGTAAATATTTTGCAAATACTTAAACAAAGTCAATTAAGTTCAGTATCAAGGCTAACAGGCAACAGTTATAGATTAGGCAATAAAGAAATCATAGTGGCTGTCAAACTCAAGATACGGGTTTGTAAATATTGATTGTAATCTCACTGCAAATCTGTTTTATCACTCATCGTTACAATGATGTTTTTTATAATAAAACATCGGTTCATTTTTACAATACTCTCACTGCAGTCATGGCCGAGTGGCTAAGGCGATAGACCAGAAATCTATTGGGCTAAGCCTGTGCAGGTTTGAATTCTGCTGACTGCGATAGCTTCACGTTTACCTCCATTGTAGGTGCATTGGGCTTTCAATTTAAAAAAAATAAGAGCCCCACATTGGGTGTTCTTTATAATTCTAAGTTGAAAAAATAATTGGTACATTTTAACAATGAAATGGAAACTATACCTTTTTATAACTCCATAATGGAGCTCCATTTTGTATTGCACTGGAATGACAACATTTTACATAAATTATTACAATACCGAAAATGTCTCTAAATGTTTTGCAAATACTTAAACTAGTATCACAATTATCCAACAGTTTCTATTGATACATCACTTCTAATTAAATCAAATGGCAATATTCTATTCAACTATTGTCTAAGCCCCAGAAAAAGTTTTCTAGTAAGAATGCAGAAAAGCATCCAAGCATAACTCTTACTAGTATGTCATAAAACACATTGGATTTTGTAATTTTCCACATGTGGGTAAATAAATGGCTTCATTGAACAAAGTCAAAAGATAGGACCTGAAATAATCTAAATCAAAACACCATGTTACTTGTGAAGACAAATTTCACATGAAATTGCTTCATGAAACAATGCATTTTGGATAATACAGAAATTTTCCATTTTTCAGTATGGATGAATGGAAAATAGTTTATTCAAATAAATATATGTATGTGAAAATGAGTAGACAAATTGGTTATTCCTCTGGAGATGCTGGGTATCGATCCCAGTACCTCTCGCATGCTAAGCGAGAGCTCTACCATTTGAGCTACACCCCCTTGTTAGAATCATATTCCCATATGTTTGTTTCAATGTGTTTCAGCTTCTGTTATTTTAGAAATCATAGCAACAGGAAATTCAGCCATTTAATTCAGGGAGTTTTCTTCAATTTGATAGAAAAAAAATTCAGTTCAATATCCCGGCTAACATGCAACAGTTATAGATTAGGCAATAAAGAAATCATTGTGGGTGTCAAACTCAACATACAGGTTTGTAAATATTGATTGTAATCTCACTGCAAATTTGTTTTATCACTCATCATTACAATGATGTTATATATAATAAAACATCTGTTCACTTTTACAATACTCTCACTGCAGTCATGGCCGAGTGGCTAAGGTGATAGACCAGAAATCTATTGGGCTAAGCCTGTGCATGTTTGAATTCTGCTGACCGCGAAAGCTTCACGTTTACCTCCATTGTAGGTGCATTGGGCTTTCAATTTAAAAAAAAATAAGAGGACAAAGGCCTTTCAGATGAAGCCAGTCTAATTTTTAAGCCATTGTATAAGCCCGGTTAGCTCAGTCGGTAGAGCATGGGACTCTTAATCCCAGGGTTGTGGGTTTGAGCCCCACATTGGGAGTTCTTTATAATTCTGACTTGAAAAAATAATTGATACATTTAAACAAAGAAAAATAGAAACTATACCTATTTATAGCTCCATAATGGAGCTCCATTCAGTATTGCACTGGAATGACAACATTTTACATAAATTATCACAATACAGAAAATGTCTGTAAATATTTTGCAAATACTTAAAGAAAGTCAATTAAGTTCAATATCAAGGCTAACAGGCAACAGTTATAGATTAGGCAATAAAGAAATCATAGTGGTTGTCAAACTCAAGATACAGGTTTGTAAATATTGATTGTAATCTCACTGCAAATCTGTTTTATCACTCATCGTTACAATGATGTTTTTTATAATAAAACATCGGTTCACTTTTACAATACTCTCACTGCAGTCATGGCCGAGTGGCTAAGGCGATAGACCAGAAATCTATTGGGCTAAGCCTGTGCAGGTTTGAATTCTGCTGACTGCGATAGCTTCACGTTTACCTCCATTGTAGGTGCATTGGGCTTTCAATTTAAAAAAAATAAGAGCCCCACATTGGGTGTTCTTTATAATTCTAAGTTGAAAAAATAATTGGTACATTTTAACAATGAAATGGAAACTATACCTTTTTATAACTCCATAATGGAGCTCCATTTTGTATTGCACTGGAATGACAACATTTTACATAAATTATTACAATACAGAAAATGTCTCTAAATGTTTTGCAAATACTTAAACTAGTATCACAATTATCCAACAGTTTCTATTGATACAACAGTTTCTATTGATACATCACTTCTAATTAAATCAAATGGCAATATTCTATTCAACTATTGTCTAAGCCCCAGAAAAAGTTTTCTAGTAAGAATGCAGAAAAGCACCCAAGCATAACTCTTACTAGTATGTCATAAAACACATTGGATTTTGTAATTTTCCACATGTGGGTAAATAAATGGCTTCATTGAACAAAGTCAAAAGACAGGACCTGAAATAATCTAAATCAAAACACCATGTTACTTGTGAAGACAAATTTCACATGAAATTGCTTCATGAAACAATGCATTTTGGATAATACAGAAATTTTCCCATTTTTCAGTATGGATGAATGGAAAATAGTTTATTCAAATAAATATATGTATGTGAAAATGAGTAGACAAATTGGTTACTCCTCTGGAGATGCTGGGTATCGATCCCAGTACCTCTCGCATGCTAAGCGAGCGCTCTACCATTTGAGCTACACCCCCTTGTTACCATCATATTCCCATATGTTCGTTTCAATGTGTTTCAGCTTCTGTTATTTTAGAAATCAAAGCAACAGGAAATTCAGCCATTTAATTCAGGGAGTTTTCTTCAATTTGATAGAAAAAAAATTCAGTTCAATATCCCGGCTAACATGCAACAGTTATAGATTAGGCAATAAAGAAATCATTGTGGGTGTCAAACTCAACATACAGGTTTGTAAATATTGATTGTAATCTCACTGCAAATTTGTTTTATCACTCATCATTACAATGATGTTATATATAATAAAACATCTGTTCACTTTTACAATACTCTCACTGCAGTCATGGCCGAGTGGCTAAGGTGATAGACCAGAAATCTATTGTCAGCCTGTACATGTTTGAATTCTGCTGACTGCGAAAGCTTCACGTTTACCTCCATTGTAGGTGAATTGGGCTTTCAATTTAAAAAAAAATAAGAGGACAAAGGCCTTTCAGATGAAGCCAGTCTAATTTTTAAGCCATTGTATAAGCCCGGTTAGCTCAGTCGGTAGAGCATGGGACTCTTAATCCCAGGGTTGTGGGTTTGAGCCCCACATTGGGAGTTCTTTATAATTCTGACTTGAAAAAATAATTGATACATTTAAACAAAGAAAAATAGAAACTATACCTATTTATAGCTCCATAATGGAGCTCCATTCAGTATTGCACTGGAATGACAACATTTTACATAAATTATCACAATACAGAAAATGTCTGTAAATATTTTGCAAATACTTAAAGAAAGTCAATTAAGTTCAATATCAAGGCTAACAGGCAACAGTTATAGATTAGGCAATAAAGAAATCATAGTGGCTGTCAAACTCAAGATACGGGTTTGTAAATATTGATTGTAATCTCACTGCAAATCTGTTTTATCACTCATCGTTACAATGATGTTTTTTATAATAAAATATCGGTTCACTTTTACAATACTCTCACTGCAGTCATGGCCGAGTGGCTAAGGCGATAGACCAGAAATCTATTGGGCTAAGCCTGTGCAGGTTTGAATTCTGCTGACTGCGATAGCTTCACGTTTACCTCCATTGTAGGTGCATTGGGCTTTCAATTTAAAAAAAATAAGAGCCCCACATTGGGTGTTCTTTATAATTCTAAGTTGAAAAAATAATTGGTACATTTTAACAATGAAATGGAAACTATACCTTTTTATAACTCCATAATGGAGCTCCATTTTGTATTGCATTGGAATGACAACATTTTACATAAATTATTACAATACAGAAAATGTCTCTAAATGTTTTGCAAATACTTAAACTAATATCACAATTATCCAACAGTTTCTATTGATACATCACTTCTAATTAAATCAAATGGCAATATTCTATTCAACTATTGTCTAAGCCCCAGAAAAAGTTTTCTAGTAAGAATGCAGAAAAGCATCCAAGCATAACTCTTACTAGTATGTCATAAAACACATTGGATTTTGTAATTTTCCACATGTGGGTAAATAAATGGCTTCATTGAACAAAGTCAAAAGATAGGACCTGAAATAATCTAAATCAAAACACCATGTTACTTGTGAAGACAAATTTCACATGAAATTGCTTCATGAAACAATGCATTTTGGATAATACAGAAATTTTCCATTTTTCAGTATGGATGAATGGAAAATAGTTTATTCAAATAAATATATGCATGTGAAAATGAGTAGACAAATTGGTTACTCCTCTGGAGATGCTGGGTATCGATCCCAGTACCTCTCGCATGCTAAGCGAGCGCTCTACCATTTGAGCTACACTCCTTGTTAGAATCATATTCCCATATGTTTGTTTCAATGTGTTTCAGCTTCTGTTATTTTAGAAATCATAGCAACAGGAAATTCAGCCATTTAATTCAGGGAGTTTTCTTCAATTTGATAGAAAAAAAATTCAGTTCAATATCCCGGCTAACATGCAACAGTTATAGATTAGGCAATAAAGAAATCATTGTGGGTGTCAAACTCAACATACAGGTTTGTAAATATTGATTGTAATCTCACTGCAAATTTATTTTGTCACTCATCATTACAATGATGTTATATATAATAAAACATCTGTTCACTTTTACAATACTCTCACTGCAGTCATGGCCGAGTGGCTAAGGTGATAGACCAGAAATCTATTGGGCTAAGCCTGTGCATGTTTGAATTCTGCTGACTGCGAAAGCTTCACGTTTACCTCCATTGTAGGTGCATTGGGCTTTCAATTTAAAAAAAAATAAGAGGACAAAGGCCTTTCAGATGAAGCCAATTTAATTTTAAGCCATTGTATAAGCCCGGTTAGCTCAGTCGGTAGAGCATGGGACTCTTAATCCCAGGGTTGTGGGTTTGAGCCCCACTTTGGGAGTTCTTTATAATTCTGACTTGAAAAAATAATTGATACATTTAAACAAAGAAAAATAGAAACTATACCTATTTATAGCTCCATAATGGAGCTCCATTCAGTATTGCACTGGAATGACAACATTTTACATAAATTATCACAATACAGAAAATGTCTGTAAATATTTTGCAAATACTTAAAGAAAGTCAATTAAGTTCAATATCAAGGCTAACAGGCAACAGTTATAGATTAGGCAATAAAGAAATCATAGTGGCTGTCAAACTCAAGATACGGGTTTGTAAATATTGATTGTAATCTCACTGCAAATCTGTTTTATCACTCATCGTTACAATGATGTTTTTTATAATAAAACATCGGTTCACTTTTACAATACTCTCACTGCAGTCATGGCCGAGTGGCTAAGGCGATAGACCAGAAATCTATTGGGCTAAGCCTGTGCAGGTTTGAATTCTGCTGACTGCGATAGCTTCACGTTTACCTCCATTGTAGGTGCATTGGGCTTTCAATTTAAAAAAAATAAGAGCCCCACATTGGGTGTTCTTTATAATTCTAAGTTGAAAAAATAATTGGTACATTTTAACAATGAAATGGAAACTATACCTTTTTATAACTCCATAATGGAGCTCCATTTTGTATTGCATTGGAATGACAACATTTTACATAAATTATTACAATACAGAAAATGTCTCTAAATGTTTTGCAAATACTTAAACTAATATCACAATTATCCAACAGTTTCTATTGATACATCACTTCTAATTAAATCAAATGGCAATATTCTATTCAACTATTGTCTAAGCCCCAGAAAAAGTTTTCTAGTAAGAATGCAGAAAAGCATCCAAGCATAACTCTTACTAGTATGTCATAAAACACATTGGATTTTGTAATTTTCCACATGTGGGTAAATAAATGGCTTCATTGAACAAAGTCAAAAGATAGGACCTGAAATAATCTAAATCAAAACACCATGTTACTTGTGAAGACAAATTTCACATGAAATTGCTTCATGAAACAATGCATTTTGGATAATACAGAAATTTTCCATTTTTCAGTATGGATGAATGGAAAATAGTTTATTCAAATAAATATATGTATGTGAAAATGAGTAGACAAATTGGTTACTCCTCTGGAGATGCTGGGTATCGATCCCAGTACCTCTCGCATGCTAAGCGAGTGCTCTACCATTTCAGCTACACCCCCTTGTTAGGATCATATTCCCATATGTTTGTTTCAATGTGTTTCAGCTTCTGTTATTTTAGAAATCATAGCAACAGGAAATTCAGCCATTTAATTCAGGGAGTTTTCTTCAATTTGATAGAAAAAAAATTCAGTTCAATATCCCGGCTAACATGCAACAGTTATAGATTAGGCAATAAAGAAATCATTGTGGGTGTCAAACTCAACATACAGGTTTGTAAATATTGATTGTAATCTCACTGCAAATTTGTTTTGTCACTCATCATTACAATGATGTTATATATAATAAAACATCTGTTCACTTTTACAATACTCTCACTGCAGTCATGGCCGAGTGGCTAAGGTGATAGACCAGAAATCTATTGGGCTAAGCCTGTGCATGTTTGAATTCTGCTGACTGCGAAAGCTTCACGTATACCTCCATTGTAGGTGCATTGGGCTTTCAATTTAAAAAAAAATAAGAGGACAAAGGCCTTTCAGATGAAGCCAGTCTAATTTTTAAGCCATTGTATAAGCCCGGTTAGCTCAGTCAGTAGAGCATGGGACTCTTAATCCCAGGGTTGTGGGTTTGAGCCCCACATTGGGAGTTCTTTATAATTCTGACTTGAAAAAATAATTGATACATTTAAACAAAGAAAAATAGAAACTATACCTATTTATAGCTCCATAATGGAGCTCCATTCAGTATTGCACTGGAATGACAACATTTTACATAAATTATCACAATACAGAAAATGTCTGTAAATATTTTGCAAATACTTAAAGAAAGTCAATTAAGTTCAATATCAAGGCTAACAGGCAACAGTTATAGATTAGGCAATAAAGAAATCATAGTGGCTGTCAAACTCAAGATACGGGTTTGTAAATATTGATTGTAATCTCACTGCAAATCTGTTTTATCACTCATCGTTACAATGATGTTTTTTATAATAAAACATCGGTTCACTTTTACAATACTCTCACTGCAGTCATGGCCGAGTGGCTAAGGCGATAGACCAGAAATCTATTGGGCTAAGCCTGTGCAGGTTTGAATTCTGCTGACTGCGATAGCTTCACGTTTACCTCCATTGTAGGTGCATTGGGCTTTCAATTAAAAAAAAATAAGAGCCCCACATCGGGTGTTCTTTATAATTCTAAGTTGAAAAAATAATTGGTACATTTTAACAATGAAATGGAAACTATACCTTTTTACAACTCCATAATGGAGCTCCATTTTGTATTGCATTGGAATGACAACATTTTACATAAATTATTACAATACAGAAAATGTCTCTAAATGTTTTGCAAATACTTAAACTAATATCACAATTATCCAACAGTTTCTATTGATACATCACTTCTAATTAAATCAAATGGCAATATTCTATTCAACTATTGTCTAAGCCCCAGAAAAAGTTTTCTAGTAAGAATGCAGAAAAGCATCCAAGCATAACTCTTACTAGTATGTCATAAAACACATTGGATTTTGTAATTTTCCACATGTGGGTAAATAAATGGCTTCATTGAACAAAGTCAAAAGATAGGACCTGAAATAATCTAAATCAAAACACCATGTTACTTGTGAAGACAAATTTCACATGAAATTGCTTCATGAAACAATGCATTTTGGATAATACAGAAATTTTCCATTTTTCAGTATGGATGAATGGAAAATAGTTTATTCAAATAAATATATGTATGTGAAAATGAGTAGACAAATTGGTTACTCCTCTGGAGATGCTGGGTATCGATCCCAGTACCTCTCGCATGCTAAGCGAGCGCTCTACCATTTCAGCTACACCCCCTTGTTAGGATCATATTCCCAGATGTTTGTTTCAATGTGTTTCAGCTTCTGTTATTTTAGAAATCATAGCAACAGGAAATTCAGCCATTTAATTCAGGGAGTTTTCTTCAATTTGATAGAAAAAAAATTCAGTTCAATATCCCGGCTAACATGCAACAGTTATAGATTAGGCAATAAAGAAATCATTGTGGGTGTCAAACTCAACATACAGGTTTGTAAATATTGATTGTAATCTCACTGCAAATTTGTTTTATCACTCATCATTACAATGATGTTATATATAATAAAACATCTGTTCACTTTTACAATACTCTCACTGCAGTCATGGCCGAGTGGCTAAGGTGATAGACCAGAAATCTATTGGGCTAAGCCTGTGCATGTTTGAATTCTGCTGACTGCGAAAGCTTCACGTTTACCTCCATTGTAGGTGCATTGGGCTTTCAATTTAAAAAAAAATAAGAGGACAAAGGCCTTTCAGATGAAGCCAGTCTAATTTTTAAGCCATTGTATAAGCCCGGTTAGCTCAGTCGGTAGAGCATGGGACTCTTAATCCCAGGGTTGTGGGTTTGAGCCCCACATTGGGAGTTCTTTATAATTCTGACTTGAAAAAATAATTGATACATTTAAACAAAGAAAAATAGAAACTATACCTATTTATATCTCCATAATGGAGCTCCATTCAGTATTGCACTGGAATGACAACATTTTACATAAATTATCACAATACAGAAAATGTCTGTAAATATTTTGCAAATACTTAAAGAAAGTCAATTAAGTTCAATATCAAGGCTAACAGGCAACAGTTATAGATTAGGCAATAAAGAAATCATAGTGGCTGTCAAACTCAAGATACGGGTTTGTAAATATTGATTGTAATCTCACTGCAAATCTGTTTTATCACTCATCGTTACAATGATGTTTTTTATAATAAAACATCGGTTCACTTTTACAATACTCTCACTGCAGTCATGGCCGAGTGGCTAAGGCGATAGACCAGAAATCTATTGGGCTAAGCCTGTGCAGGTTTGAATTCTGCTGACTGCGATAGCTTCACGTTTACCTCCATTGTAGGTGCATTGGGCTTTCAATTTAAAAAAAATAAGAGCCCCACATTGGGTGTTCTTTATAATTCTAAGTTGAAAAAATAATTGGTACATTTTAACAATGAAATGGAAACTATACCTTTTTATAACTCCATAATGGAGCTCCATTTTGTATTGCATTGGAATGACAACATTTTACATAAATTATTACAATACAGAAAATGTCTCTAAATGTTTTGCAAATACTTAAACTAATATCACAATTATCCAACAGTTTCTATTGATACATCACTTCTAATTAAATCAAATAGCAATATTCTATTCAACTATTGTCTAAGCCCCAGAAAAAGTTTTCTAGTAAGAATGCAGAAAAGCATCCAAGCATAACTCTTACTAGTATGTCATAAAACACATTGGATTTTGTAATTTTCCACATGTGGGTAAATAAATGGCTTCATTGAACAAAGTCAAAAGATAGGACCTGAAATAATCTAAATCAAAACACCATGTTACTTGTGAAGACAAATTTCACATGAAATTGCTTCATGAAACAATGCATTTTGGATAATACAGAAATTTTCCATTTTTCAGTATGGATGAATGGAAAATAGTTTATTCAAATAAATATATGTATGTGAAAATGAGTAGACAAATTGGTTACTCCTCTGGAGATGCTGGGTATCGATCCCAGTACCTCTCGCATGCTAAGCGAGCGCTCTACCATTTGAGCTACACCCCCTTGTTAGAATCATATTCCCATATGTTTGTTTCAATGTGTTTCAGCTTCTGTTATTTTAGAAATCATAGCAACAGGAAATTCAGCCATTTAATTCAGGGAGTTTTCTTCAATTTGATAGAAAAAAAATTCAGTTCAATATCCCGGCTAACATGCAACAGTTATAGATTAGGCAATAAAGAAATCATTGTGGGTGTCAAACTCAACATACAGGTTTGTAAATATTGATTGTAATCTCACTGCAAATTTGTTTTATCACTCATCATTACAATGATGTTATATATAATAAAACATCTGTTCACTTTTACAATACTCTCACTGCAGTCATGGCCGAGTGGCTAAGGTGATAGACCAGAAATCTATTGGGCTAAGCCTGTGCATGTTTGAATTCTGCTGACTGCGAAAGCTTCACGTTTACCTCCATTGTAGGTGCATTGGGCTTTCAATTTAAAAAAAATAAGAGGACAAAGGCCTTTCAGATGAAGCCAGTCTAATTTTTAAGCCATTGTATAAGCCCGGTTAGCTCAGTCGGTAGAGCATGGGACTCTTAATCCCAGGGTTGTGGGTTTGAGCCCCACATTGGGAGTTCTTTATAATTCTGACTTGAAAAAATAATTGATACATTTAAACAAAGAAAAATAGAAACTATACCTATTTATAGCTCCATAATGGAGCTCCATTCAGTATTGCACTGGAATGACAACATTTTACATAAATTATCACAATACAGAAAATGTCTGTAAATATTTTGCAAATACTTAAAGAAAGTCAATTAAGTTCAATATCAAGGCTAACAGGCAACAGTTATAGATTAGGCAATAAAGAAATCATAGTGGCTGTCAAACTCAAGATACGGGTTTGTAAATATTGATTGTAATCTCACTGCAAATCTGTTTTATCACTCATCGTTACAATGATGTTTTTTATAATAAAACATCGGTTCACTTTTACAATACTCTCACTGCAGTCATGGCCGAGTGGCTAAGGCGATAGACCAGAAATCTATTGGGCTAAGCCTGTGCAGGTTTGAATTCTGCTGACTGCGATAGCTTCACGTTTACCTCCATTGTAGGTGCATTGGGCTTTCAATTTAAAAAAAATAAGAGCCCCACATTGGGTGTTCTTTATAATTCTAAGTTGAAAAAATAATTGGTACATTTTAACAATGAAATGGAAACTATACCTTTTTATAACTCCATAATGGAGCTCCATTTTGTATTGCATTGGAATGACAACATTTTACATAAATTATTACAATACAGAAAATGTCTCTAAATGTTTTGCAAATACTTAAACTAATATCACAATTATCCAACAGTTTCTATTGATACATCACTTCTAATTAAATTAAATAGCAATATTCTATTCAACTATTGTCTAAGCCCCAGAAAAAGTTTTCTAGTAAGAATGCAGAAAAGCATCCAAGCATAACTCTTACTAGTATGTCATAAAACACATTGGATTTTGTAATTTTCCACATGTGGGTAAATAAATGGCTTCATTGAACAAAGTCAAAAGATAGGACCTGAAATAATCTAAATCAAAACACCATGTTACTTGTGAAGACAAATTTCACATGAAATTGCTTCATGAAACAATGCATTTTGGATAATACAGAAATTTTCCATTTTTCAGTATGGATGAATGGAAAATAGTTTATTCAAATAAATATATGTATGTGAAAATGAGTAGACAAATTGGTTACTCCTCTGGAGATGCTGGGTATCGATCCCAGTACCTCTCGCATGCTAAGCGAGCGCTCTACCATTTGAGCTACACCCCCTTGTTAGAATCATATTCCCATATGTTTGTTTCAATGTGTTTCAGCTTCTGTTATTTTAGAAATCATAGCAACAGGAAATTCAGCCATTTAATTCAGGGAGTTTTCTTCAATTTGATAGAAAAAAAATTCAGTTCAATATCCCGGCTAACATGCAACAGTTATAGATTAGGCAATAAAGAAATCATTGTGGGTGTCAAACTCAACATACAGGTTTGTAAATATTGATTGTAATCTCACTGCAAATTTGTTTTATCACTCATCATTACAATGATGTTATATATAATAAAACATCTGTTCACTTTTACAATACTCTCACTGCAGTCATGGCCGAGTGGCTAAGGTGATAGACCAGAAATCTATTGGGCTAAGCCTGTGCAGGTTTGAATTCTGCTGACTGCGAAAGCTTCACGTTTACCTCCATTGTAGGTGCATTGGGCTTTCAATTTAAAAAAAATAAGAGGACAAAGGCCTTTCAGATGAAGCCAGTCTAATTTTTAAGCCATTGTATAAGCCCAGTTAGCTCAGTCGGTAGAGCATGGGACTCTTAATCCCAGGGTTGTGGGTTTGAGCCCCACATTGGGAGTTCTTTATAATTCTGACTTGAAAAAATAATTGATACATTTAAACAAAGAAAAATAGAAACTATACCTATTTATATCTCCATAATGGAGCTCCATTCAGTATTGCACTGGAATGACAACATTTTACATAAATTATCACAATACAGAAAATGTCTGTAAATATTTTGCAAATACTTAAAGAAAGTCAATTAAGTTCAATATCAAGGCTAACAGGCAACAGTTATAGATTAGGCAATAAAAAAATCATAGTGGCTGTCAAACTCAAGATACGGGTTTGTAAATATTGATTGTAATCTCACTGCAAATCTGTTTTATCACTCATCGTTACAATGATGTTTTTTATAATAAAACATCGGTTCACTTTTACAATACTCTCACTGCAGTCATGGCCGAGTGGCTAAGGCGATAGACCAGAAATCTATTGGGCTAAGCCTGTGCAGGTTTGAATTCTGCTGACTGCGATAGCTTCACGTTTACCTCCATTGTAGGTGCATTGGGCTTTCAATTTAAAAAAAATAAGAGCCCCACATTGGGTGTTCTTTATAATTCTAAGTTGAAAAAATAATTGGTACATTTTAACAATGAAATGGAAACTATACCTTTTTATAACTCCATAATGGAGCTCCATTTTGTATTGCATTGGAATGACAACATTTTACATAAATTATTACAATACAGAAAATGTCTCTAAATGTTTTGCAAATACTTAAACTAATATCACAATTATCCAACAGTTTCTATTGATACATCACTTCTAATTAAATCAAATAGCAATATTCTATTCAACTATTGTCTAAGCCCCAGAAAAAGTTTTCTAGTAAGAATGCAGAAAAGCATCCAAGCATAACTCTTACTAGTATGTCATAAAACACATTGGATTTTGTAATTTTCCACATGTGGGTAAATAAATGGCTTCATTGAACAAAGTCAAAAGATAGGACCTGAAATAATCTAAATCAAAACACCATGTTACTTGTGAAGACAAATTTCACATGAAATTGCTTCATGAAACAATGCATTTTGGATAATACAGAAATTTTCCATTTTTCAGTATGGATGAATGGAAAATAGTTTATTCAAATAAATATATGTATGTGAAAATGAGTAGACAAATTGGTTACTCCTCTGGAGATGCTGGGTATCGATCCCAGTACCTCTCGCATGCTAAGCGAGCGCTCTACCATTTGAGCTACACCCCCTTGTTAGAATCATATTCCCATATGTTTGTTTCAATGTGTTTCAGCTTCTGTTATTTTAGAAATCATAGCAACAGGAAATTCAGCCATTTAATTCAGGGAGTTTTCTTCAATTTGATAGAAAAAAAATTCAGTTCAATATCCCGGCTAACATGCAACAGTTATAGATTAGGCAATAAAGAAATCATTGTGGGTGTCAAACTCAACATACAGGTTTGTAAATATTGATTGTAATCTCACTGCAAATTTGTTTTATCACTCATCATTACAATGATGTTATATATAATAAAACATCTGTTCACTTTTACAATACTCTCACTGCAGTCATGGCTGAGTGGCTAAGGTGATAGACCAGAAATCTATTGGGCTAAGCCTGTGCATGTTTGAATTCTGCTGACTGCGAAAGCTTCACGTTTACCTCCATTGTAGGTGCATTGGGCTTTCAATTTAAAAAAAATAAGAGGACAAAGGCCTTTCAGATGAAGCCAGTCTAATTTTTAAGCCATTGTATAAGCCCGGTTAGCTCAGTCGGTAGAGCATGGGACTCTTAATCCCAGGGTTGTGGGTTTGAGCCCCACATTGAGAGTTCTTTATAATTCTGACTTGAAAAAATAATTGATACATTTAAACAAAGAAAAATAGAAACTATACCTATTTATAGCTCCATAATGGAGCTCCATTTAGTATTGCACTGGAATGACAACATTTTACATAAATTATCACAATACAGAAAATGTCTGTAAATATTTTGCAAATACTTAAAGAAAGTCAATTAAGTTCAATATCAAGGCTAACAGGCAACAGTTATAGATTAGGCAATAAAGAAATCATAGTGGCTGTCAAACTCAAGATACAGGTTTGTAAATATTGATTGTAATCTCACTGCAAATCTGTTTTATCACTCATCGTTACAATGATGTTTTTTATAATAAAACATCGGTTCACTTTTACAATACTCTCACTGCAGTCATGGCCGAGTGGCTAAGGTGATAGACCAGAAATCTATTGGGCTAAGCCTGTGCAGGTTTGAATTCTGCTGACTGCGATAGCTTCACGTTTACCACCATTGTAGGTGCATTGGGCTTTCAATTTAAAAAAAATAAGAGCCCCACATTGGGTGTTCTTTATAATTCTAAGTTGAAAAAATAATTGGTACATTTTAACAATGAAATGGAAACTATACCTTTTTATAACTCCATAATGGAGCTCCATTTTGTATTGCATTGGAATGACAACATTTTACATAAATTATTACAATACAGAAAATGTCTCTAAATGTTTTGCAAATACTTAAACTAGTATCACAATTATCCAACAGTTTCTATTGATACATCACTTCTAATTAAATCAAATAGCAATATTCTATTCAACTATTGTCTAAGCCCCAGAAAAAGTTTTCTAGTAAGAATGCAGAAAAGCATCCAAGCATAACTCTTACTAGTATGTCATAAAACACATTGGATTTTGTAATTTTCCACATGTGGGTAAATAAATGGCTTCATTGAACAAAGTCAAAAGATAGGACCTGAAATAATCTAAATCAAAACACCATGTTACTTGTGAAGACAAATTTCACATGAAATTGCTTCATGAAACAATGCATTTTGGATAATACAGAAATTTTCCATTTTTCAGTATGGATGAATGGAAAATAGTTTATTCAAATAAATATATGTATGTGAAAATGAGTAGACAAATTGGTTACTCCTCTGGAGATGCTGGGTATCGATCCCAGTACCTCTCGCATGCTAAGCGAGCGCTCTACCATTTGAGCTACACCCCCTTGTTAGGATCATATTCCCATATGTTTGTTTCAATGTGTTTCAGCTTCTGTTATTTTAGAAATCATAGCAACAGGAAATTCAGCCATTTAATTCAGGGAGTTTTCTTCAATTTGATAGAAAAAAAATTTAAGTTCAATATCCCGGCTAACATGCAACAGTTATAGATTAGGCAATAAAGAAATCATTGTGGGTGTCAAACTCAACATACAGGTTTGTAAATATTGATTGTAATCTCACTGCAAATTTGTTTTATCACTCATCATTACAATGATGTTATATATAATAAAACATCTGTTCACTTTTACAATACTCTCACTGCAGTCATGGCCGAGTGGCTAAGGTGATAGACCAGAAATCTATTGGGCTAAGCCTGTGCATGTTTGAATTCTGCTGACTGCGAAAGCTTCACGTTTACCTCCATTGTAGGTGCATTGGGCTTTCAATTTAAAAAAAAATTAGAGGACAAAGGCCTTTCAGATGAAGCCAGTCTAATTTTTAAGCCATTGTATTAGCCCGGTTAGCTCAGTCGGTAGAGCATGGGACTCTTAATCCCAGGGTTGTGGGTTTGAGACCCACATTGGGAGTTCTTTATAATTCTGACTTGAAAAAATAATTGATACATTTAAACAAAGAAAAATAGAAACTATACCTATTTATATCTCCATAATGGAGCTCCATTCAGTATTGCACTGGAATGACAACATTTTACATAAATTATCACAATACAGAAAATGTCTGTAAATATTTTGCAAATACTTAAAGAAAGTCAATTAAGTTCAATATCAAGGCTAACAGGCAACAGTTATAGATTAGGCAATAAAGAAATCATAGTGGCTGTCAAACTCAAGATACGGGTTTGTAAATATTGATTGTAATCTCACTGCAAATCTGTTTTATCACTCATCGTTACAATGATGTTTTTTATAATAAAACATCGGTTCACTTTTACAATACTCTCACTGCAGTCATGGCCGAGTGGCTAAGGCGATAGACCAGAAATCTATTGGGCTAAGCCTGTGCAGGTTTGAATTCTGCTGACTGCGATAGCTTCACGTTTACCTCCATTGTAGGTGCATTGGGCTTTCAATTTAAAAAAAATAAGAGCCCCACATTGGGTGTTCTTTATAATTCTAAGTTGAAAAAATAATTGGTACATTTTAACAATGAAATGGAAACTATACCTTTTTATAACTCCATAATGGAGCTCCATTTTGTATTGCATTGGAATGACAACATTTTACATAAATTATTACAATACAGAAAATGTCTCTAAATGTTTTGCAAATACTTAAACTAATATCACAATTATCCAACAGTTTCTATTGATACATCACTTCTAATTAAATCAAATAGCAATATTCTATTCAACTATTGTCTAAGCCCCAGAAAAAGTTTTCTAGTAAGAATGCAGAAAAGCATCCAAGCATAACTCTTACTAGTATGTCATAAAACACATTGGATTTTGTAATTTTCCACATGTGGGTAAATAAATGGCTTCATTGAACAAAGTCAAAAGATAGGACCTGAAATAATCTAAATCAAAACACCATGTTACTTGTGAAGACAAATTTCACATGAAATTGCTTCATGAAACAATGCATTTTGGATAATACAGAAATTTTCCATTTTTCAGTATGGATGAATGGAAAATAGTTTATTCAAATAAATATATGTATGTGAAAATGAGTAGACAAATTGGTTACTCCTCTGGAGATGCTGGGTATCGATCCCAGTACCTCTCACATGCTAAGCGAGCGCTCTACCATTTGAGCTACACCCCCTTGTTAGAATCATATTCCCATACATTTGTTTCAATGTGTTTCAGCTTCTGTTATTTTAGAAATCATAGCAACAGGAAATTCAGCCATTTAACTCAGGGAGTTTTCTTCAATTTGATAGAAAACAAATTCAGTTCAATATCCCGGCTAACATGCAACAGTTATAGATTAGGCAATAAAGAAATCATTGTGGGTGTCAAACTCAACATACAGGTTTGTAAATATTGATTGTAATCTCACTGCAAATTTGTTTTATCACTCATCATTACAATGATGTTATATATAATAAAACATCTGTTCACTTTTACAATACTCTCACTGCAGTCATGGCCGAGTGGCTAAGGTGATAGACCAGAAATCTATTGGGCTAAGCCTGTGCATGTTTGAATTCTGCTGACTGCGAAAGCTTCACGTTTACCTCCATTGTAGGTGCATTGGGCTTTCAATTTAAAAAAAAATAAGAGGACAAAGGCCTTTCAGATGAAGCCAGTCTAATTTTTAAGCCATTGTATAAGCCCGGTTAGCTCAGTCGGTAGAGCATGGGACTCTTAATCTCAGGGTTGTGGGTTTGAGCCCCACATTGGGAGTTCTTTATAATTCTGACTTGAAAAAATAATTGATACATTTAAACAAAGAAAAATAGAAACTATACCTATTTATAGCTCCATAATGGAGCTCCATTCAGTATTGCACTGGAATGACAACATTTTACATAAATTATCACAATACAGAAAATGTCTGTAAATATTTTGCAAATACTTAAAGAAAGTCAATTAAGTTCAATATCAAGGCTAACAGGCAACAGTTATAGATTAGGCAATAAAGAAATCATAGTGGCTGTCAAACTCAAGATACGGGTTTGTAAATATTGATTGTAATCTCACTGCAAATCTGTTTTATCACTCATCGTTACAATGATGTTTTTTATAATAAAACATCGGTTCACTTTTACAATACTCTCACTGCAGTCATGGCCGAGTGGCTAAGGCGATAGACCAGAAATCTATTGGGCTAAGCCTGTGCAGGTTTGAATTCTGCTGACTGCGATAGCTTCACGTTTACCTCCATTGTAGGTGCATTGGGCTTTCAATTTAAAAAAAATAAGAGCCCCACATTGGGTGTTCTTTATAATTCTAAGTTGAAAAAATAATTGGTACATTTTAACAATGAAATGGAAACTATACCTTTTTATAACTCCATAATGGAGCTCCATTTTGTATTGCATTGGAATGACAACATTTTACATAAATTATTACAATACAGAAAATGTCTCTAAATGTTTTGCAAATACTTAAACTAATATCACAATTATCCAACAGTTTCTATTGATACATCACTTCTAATTAAATCAAATAGCAATATTCTATTCAACTATTGTCTAAGCCCCAGAAAAAGTTTTCTAGTAAGAATGCAGAAAAGCATCCAAGCATAACTCTTACTAGTATGTCATAAAACACATTGGATTTTGTAATTTTCCACATGTGGGTAAATAAATGGCTTCATTGAACAAAGTCAAAAGATAGGACCTGAAATAATCTAAATCAAAACACCATGTTACTTGTGAAGACAAATTTCACATGAAATTGCTTCATGAAACAATGCATTTTGGATAATACAGAAATTTTCCATTTTTCAGTATGGATGAATGGAAAATAGTTTATTCAAATAAATATATGTATGTGAAAATGAGTAGACAAATTGGTTACTCCTCTGGAGATGCTGGGTATCGATCCCAGTACCTCTCGCATGCTAAGCGAGCGCTCTACCATTTGAGCTACACCCCCTTGTTAGAATCATATTCCCATATGTTTGTTTCAATGTGTTTCAGCTTCTGTTATTTTAGAAATCATAGCAACAGGAAATTCAGCCATTTAATTCAGAGAGTTTTCTTCAATTTGATAGAAAAAAAATTCAGTTCAATATCCCGGCTAACATGCAACAGTTATAGATTAGGCAATAAAGAAATCATTGTGGGTGTCAAACTCAACATACAGGTTTGTAAATATTGATTGTAATCTCACTGCAAATTTGTTTTATCACTCATCATTACAATGATGTTATATATAATAAAACATCTGTTCACTTTTACAATACTCTCACTGCAGTCATGGCCGAGTGGCTAAGGTGATAGACCAGAAATCTATTGGCCTAAGCCTGTGCAGGTTTGAATTCTGCTGACTGCGAAAGCTTCACGTTTACCTCCATTGTAGGTGCATTGGGCTTTCAATTTAAAAAAAATAAGAGGACAAAGACCTTTCAGATGAAGCCAGTCTAATTTTTAAGCCATTGTATAAACCCAGTTAGCTCAGTCGGTAGAGCATGGGACTCTTAATCCCAGGGTTGTGGGTTTGAGCCCCACATTGGGAGTTCTTTATAATTCTGACTTGAAAAAATAATTGATACATTTAAACAAAGAAAAATAGAAACTATACCTATTTATAGCTCCATAATGGAGCTCCATTTAGTATTGCACTGGAATGACAACATTTTACATAAATTATCACAATACAGAAAATGTCTGTAAATATTTTGCAAATACTTAAAGAAAGTCAATTAAGTTCAATATCAAGGCTAACAGGCAACAGTTATAGATTAGGCAATAAAGAAATCATAGTGGCTGTCAAACTCAAGATACGGGTTTGTAAATATTGATTGTAATCTCACTGCAAATCTGTTTTATCACTCATCGTTACAATGATGTTTTTTATAATAAAACATCGGTTCACTTTTACAATACTCTCACTGCAGTCATGGCCGAGTGGCTAAGGCGATAGACCAGAAATCTATTGGGCTAAGCCTGTGCAGGTTTGAATTCTGCTGACTGCGATAGCTTCACGTTTACCTCCATTGTAGGTGCATTGGGCTTTCAATTTAAAAAAATAAGAGCCCCACATTGGGTGTTCTTTATAATTCTAAGTTGAAAAAATAATTGGTACATTTTAACAATGAAATGGAAACTATACCTTTTTATAACTCCATAATGGAGCTCCATTTTGTATTGCATTGGAATGACAACATTTTACATAAATTATTACAATACAGAAAATGTCTCTAAATGTTTTGCAAATACTTAAACTAATATCACAATTATCCAACAGTTTCTATTGATACATCACTTCTAATTAAATCAAATAGCAATATTCTATTCAACTATTGTCTAAGCCCCAGAAAAAGTTTTCTAGTAAGAATGCAGAAAAGCATCCAAGCATAACTCTTACTAGTATGTCATAAAACACATTGGATTTTGTAATTTTCCACATGTGGGTAAATAAATGGCTTCATTGAACAAAGTCAAAAGATAGGACCTGAAATAATCTAAATCAAAACACCATGTTACTTGTGAAGACAAATTTCACATGAAATTGCTTCATGAAACAATGCATTTTGGATAATACAGAAATTTTCCATTTTTCAGTATGGATGAATGGAAAATAGTTTATTCAAATAAATATATGTATGTGAAAATGAGTAGACAAATTGGTTACTCCTCTGGAGATGCTGGGTATCGATCCCAGTACCTCTCGCATGCTAAGCGAGCGCTCTACCATTTGAGCTACACCCCCTTGTTAGAATCATATTCCCATATGTTTCTTTCAATGTGTTTCAGCTTCTGTTATTTTAGAAATCATAGCAACAGGAAATTCAGCCATTTAATTCAGGGAGTTTTCTTCAATTTGATAGAAAAAAAATTCAGTTCAATATCCCGGCTAACATGCAACAGTTATAGATTAGGCAATAAAGAAATCATTGTGGGTGTCAAACTCAACATACAGGTTTGTAAATATTGATTGTAATCTCACTGCAAATTTGTTTTATCACTCATCATTACAATGATGTTATATATAATAAAACATCTGTTCACTTTTACAATACTCTCACTGCAGTCATGGCCGAGTGGCTAAGGTGATAGACCAGAAATCTATTGGGCTAAGCCTGTGCATGTTTGAATTCTGCTGACTGCGAAAGCTTCACGTTTACCTCCATTGTAGGTGCATTGGGCTTTCAATTTAAAAAAAAATAAGAGGACAAAGGCCTTTCAGATGAAGCCAGTCTAATTTTTAAGCCATTGTATAAGCCCAGTTAGCTCAGTCGGTAGAGCATGGGACTCTTAATCCCAGGGTTGTGGGTTTGAGCCCCACATTGGGAGTTCTTTATAATTCTGACTTGAAAAAATAATTGATACATTTAAACAAAGAAAAATAGAAACTATACCTATTTATAGCTCCATAATGGAGCTCCATTTAGTATTGCACTGGAATGACAACATTTTACATAAATTATCACAATACAGAAAATGTCTGTAAATATTTTGCAAATACTTAAACAAAGTCAATTAAGTTCAGTATCAAGGCTAACAGGCAACAGTTATAGATTAGGCAATAAAGAAATCATAGTGGCTGTCAAACTCAAGATACAGGTTTGTAAATATTGATTGTAATCTCACTGCAAATCTGTTTTATCACTCATCGTTACAATGATGTTTTTTATAATAAAACATCGGTTCACTTTTACAATACTCTCACTGCAGTCATGGCCGAGTGGCTAAGGCGATAGACCAGAAATCTATTGGGCTAAGCCTGTGCAGGTTTGAATTCTGCTGACTGCGATAGCTTCACGTTTACCTCCATTGTAGGTGCATTGGGCTTTCAATTTAAAAAAATAAGAGCCCCACATTGGGTGTTCTTTATAATTCTAAGTTGAAAAAATAATTGGTACATTTTAACAATGAAATGGAAACTATACCTTTTTATAACTCCATAATGGAGCTCCATTTTGTATTGCACTGGAATGACAACATTTTACATAAATTATTACAAAAGAGAAAATGTCTCTAAATGTTTTGCAGATACTTAAACTAGTATCACAATTATCCAACAGTTTCTATTGATACATCACTTCTAATTAAATCAAATGGCAATATTCTATTCAACTATTGTCTAAGCCCCAGAAAAAGTTTTCTAGTAAGAATGCAGAAAAGCACCCAAGCATAACTCTTACTAGTATGTCATAAAACACATTGGATTTTGTAATTTTCCACATGTGGGTAAATAAATGGCTTCATTGAACAAAGTCAAAAGATAGGACCTGAAATAATCTAAATCAAAACACCATGTTACTTGTGAAGACAAATTTCACATGAAATTGCTTCATGAAACAATGCATTTTGGATAATACAGAAATTTTCCATTTTTCAGTATGGATGAATGGAAAATAGTTTATTCAAATAAATATATGTATGTGAAAATGAGTAGACAAATTGGTTACTCCTCTGGAGATGCTGGGTATCGATCCCAGTACCTCTCGCATGCTAAGCGAGTGCTCTACCATTTGAGCTACACCCCCTTGTTAGAATCATATTCCCATATGTTTGTTTCAATGTGTTTCAGCTTCTGTTATTTTAGAAATCATAGCAACAGGAAATTCAGCCATTTAATTCAGGGAATTTTCTTCAATTTGATAGAAAAAAAATTCAGTTCAATATCCTGGCTAACATGCAACAGTTATAGATTAGGCAATAAAGAAATCATTGTGGGTGTCAAACTCAACATACAGGTTTGTAAATATTGATTGTAATCTCACTGCAAATTTGTTTTATCACTCATCATTACAATGATGTTATATATAATAAAACATCTGTTCACTTTTACAATACTCTCACTGCAGTCATGGCCGAGTGGCTAAGGTGATAGACCAGAAATCTATTGGGCTAAGCCTGTGCATGTTTGAATTCTGCTGACTGCGAAAGCTTCACGTTTACCTCCATTGTAGGTGCATTGGGCTTTCAATTTAAAAAAAATAAGAGGACAAAGGCCTTTCAGATGAAGCCAGTCTAATTTTTAAGCCATTGTATAAGCCCAGTTAGCTTAGTCGGTAGAGCATGGGACTCTTAATCCCAGGGTTCTGGGTTTGAGCCCCACATTGGGAGTTCTTTATAATTCTGACTTGAAAAAATAATTGATACATTTAAACAAAGAAAAATAGAAACTATACCTATTTATAGCTCCATAATGGAGCTCCATTTAGTATTGCACTGGAATGACAACATTTTACATAAATTATCACAATACAGAAAATGTCTGTAAATATTTTGCAAATACTTAAACAAAGTCAATTAAGTTCAGTATCAAGGCTAACAGGCAACAGTTATAGATTAGGCAATAAAGAAATCATAGTGGCTGTCAAACTCAAGATACAGGTTTGTAAATATTGATTGTAATCTCACTGCAAATCTGTTTAAAAATCAATTAAAAAAAATAAGAGCCCCACATTGGGTGTTCTTTATAATTCTAAGTTGAAAAAATAATTGGTACATTTTAACAATGAAATGGAAACTATACCTTTTTATAACTCCATAATGGAGCTCCATTTTGTATTGCACTGGAATGACAACATTTTACATAAATTATTACAAAACAGAAAATGTCTCTAAATGTTTTGCAGATACTTAAACTAGTATCACAATTATCCAACAGTTTCTATTGATACATCACTTCTAATTAAATCAAATGGCAATATTCTATTCAACTATTGTCTAAGCCCCAGAAAAAGTTTTCTAGTAAGAATGCAGAAAAGCACCCAAGCATAACTCTTACTAGTATGTCATAAAACACATTGGATTTTGTAATTTTCCACATGTGGGTAAATAAATGGCTTCATTGAACAAAGTCAAAAGATAGGACCTGAAATAATCTAAATCAAAACACCATGTTACTTGTGAAGACAAATTTCACATGAAATTACTTCATGAAACAATGCATTTTGGATAATACAGAAATTTTCCATTTTTCAGTATGGATGAATGGAAAATAGTTTATTCAAATAAATATATGTATGTGAAAATGAGTAGACAAATTGGTTACTCCTCTGGAGATGCTGGGTATCGATCCCAGTACCTCTCGCATGCAAAACGAGCGCTCTACCATTTGAGCTACACCCCCTTGTTAGAATCATATTCCCATATGTTTGTTTCAATGTGTTTCAGCTTCTGTTATTTTAGAAATCATAGCAACAGGAAATTCAGCCATTTAATTCAGGGAGTTTTCTTCAATTTGATAGAAAAAAAATTCAGTTCAATATCCCAGCTAACATGCAACAGTTATAGATTAGGCAATAAAGAAATCATTGTGGGTGTCAAACTCAACATACAGGTTTGTAAATATTGATTGTAATCTCACTGCAAATTTGTTTTATCACTCATCATTACAATGATGTTATATATAATAAAACATCTGTTCACTTTTACAATACTCTCACTGCAGTCATGGCCGAGTGGCTAAGGTGATAGACCAGAAATCTATTGGGCTAAGCCTGTGCAGGTTTGAATTCTGCTGACTGCGATAGCTTCACGTTTACCTCCATTGTAGGTGCATTGGGCTTTCAATTTAAAAAAATAAGAGCCCCACATTGGGTGTTCTTTATAATTCTAAGTTGAAAAAATAATTGGTACATTTTAACAATGAAATGGAAACTATACCTTTTTATAACTCCATAATGGAGCTCCATTTTGTATTGCACTGGAATGACAACATTTTACATAAATTATTACAATACAGAAAATGTCTCTAAATGTTTTGCAGATACTTAAACTAGTATCACAATTATCCAACAGTTTCTATTGATACATCACTTCTAATTAAATCAAATGGCAATATTCTATTCAACTATTGTCTAAGCCCCAGAAAAAGTTTTCTAGTAAGAATGCAGAAAAGCACCCAAGCATAACTCTTACTAGTATGTCATAAAACACATTGGATTTTGTAATTTTCTACATGTGGGTAAATAAATGGCTTCATTGAACAAAGTCAAAAGATAGGACCTGAAATAATCTAAATCAAAACACCATGTTACTTGTGAAGACAAATTTCACATGAAATTACTTCATGAAACAATGCATTTTGGATAATACAGAAATTTTCCATTTTTCAGTATGGATGAATGGAAAATAGTTTATTCAAATAAATATATGTATGTGAAAATGAGTAGACAAATTGGTTACTCCTCTGGAGATGCTGGGTATCGATCCCAGTACCTCTCGCATGCAAAACGAGCGCTCTACCATTTGAGCTACACCCCCTTGTTAGAATCATATTCCCATATGTTTGTTTCAATGTGTTTCAGCTTCTGTTATTTTAGAAATCATAGCAACAGGAAATTCAGCCATTTAATTCAGGGAGTTTTCTTCAATTTGATAGAAAAAAAATTCAGTTCAATATCCCGGCTAACATGCAACAGTTATAGATTAGGCAATAAAGAAATCATTGTGGGTGTCAAACTCAACATACAGGTTTGTAAATATTGATTGTAATCTCACTGCAAATTTGTTTTATCACTCATCATTACAATGATGTTATATATAATAAAACATCTGTTCACTTTTACAATACTCTCACTGCAGTCATGGCCGAGTGGCTAAGGTGATAGACCAGAAATCTATTGGGCTAAGCCTGTGCAGGTTTGAATTCTGCTGACTGCGAAAGCTTCACGTTTACCTCCATTGTAGGTGCATTGGGCTTTCAATTTTAAAAAAAATAAGAGGACAAAGGCCTTTCAGATGAAGCCAGTCTAATTTTTAAGCCATTGTATAAGCCCGGTTAGCTCAGTCGGTAGAGCATGGGACTCTTAATCCCAGGGTTGTGGGTTTGAGCCCCACATTGGGAGTTCTTTATAATTCTGACTTGAAAAAATAATTGATACATTTAAACAAAGAAAAATAGAAACTATACCTATTTATAGCTCCATAATGGAGCTCCATTTAGTATTGCACTGGAATGACAACATTTTACATAAATTATCACAATACAGAAAATGTCTGTAAATATTTTGCAAATACTTAAACAAAGTCAATTAAGTTCAGTATCAAGGCTAACAGGCAACAGTTATAGATTAGGCAATAAAGAAATCATAGTGGCTGTCAAACTCAAGATACAGGTTTGTAAATATTGATTGTAATCTCACTGCAAATCTGTTTTATCACTCATCGTTACAATGATGTTTTTATAATAAAACATCGGTTCACTTTTACAATACTCTCACTGCAGTCATGGCCGAGTGGCTAAGGCGATAGACCAGAAATCTATTGGGCTAAGCCTGTGCAGGTTTGAATTCTGCTGACTGCGATAGCTTCACGTTTACCTCCATTGTAGGTGCATTGGGCTTTCAATTTAAAAAAAATAAGAGCCCCACATTGGGTGTTCTTTATAATTCTAAGTTGAAAAAATAATTGGTACATTTTAACAATGAAATGGAAACTATACCTTTTTATAACTCCATAATGGAGCTCTATTTTGTATTGCACTGGAATGACAACATTTTACATAAATTATTACAATACAGAAAATGTCTCTAAATGTTTTGCAAATACTTAAACTAGTATCACAATTATCCAACAGTTTCTATTGATACATCACTTCTAATTAAATCAAATGGCAATATTCTATTCAACTATTGTCTAAACCCCAGAAAAAGTTTTCTAGTAAGAATGCAGAAAAGCATCCAAGCATAACTCTTACTAGTATGTCATAAAACACATTGGATTTTGTAATTTTCCACATGTGGGTAAATAAATGGCTTCATTGAACAAAGTCAAAAGATAGGACCTGAAATAATCTAAATCAAAACACCATGTTTCTTGTGAAGACAAATTTCACATGAAATTGCTTCATGAAACAATGCATTTTGGATAATACAGAAATTTTCCATTTTTCAGTATGGATGAATGGAAAATAGTTTATTCAAATAAATATATGTATGTGAAAATGAGTAGACAAATTGGTTACTCCTCTGGAGATGCTGGGTATCGATCCCAGTACCTCTCGCATGCTAAGCGAGCGCTCTACCATTTGAGCTACACCCCCTTGTTAGAATCATATTCCCATATGTTTGTTTCAATGTGTTTCAGCTTCTGTTATTTTAGAAATCATAGCAACAGGAAATTCAGCCATTTAATTCAGGGAGTTTTCTTCAATTTGATAGAAAAAAAATTCAGTTCAATATCCCGGCTAACATGCAACAGTTATAGATTAGGCAATAAAGAAATCATTGTGGGTGTCAAACTCAACATACAGGTTTGTAAATATTGATTGTAATCTCACTGCAAATTTGTTTTATCACTCATCATTACAATGATGTTATATATAATAAAACATCTGTTCACTTTTACAATACTCTCACTGCAGTCATGGCCGAGTGGCTAAGGTGATAGACCAGAAATCTATTGGGCTAAGCCTGTGCAGGTTTGAATTCTGCTGACTGCGAAAGCTTCACGTTTACCTCCATTGTAGGTGCATTGGGCTTTCAATTTAAAAAAAAATAGAGGACAAAGGCCTTTCAGATGAAGCCAGTCTAATTTTTAAGCCATTGTATAAGCCCGGTTAGCTCAGTCGGTAGAGCATGGGACTCTTAATCCCAGGGTTCTGGGTTTGAGCCCCACATTGGGAGTTCTTTATAATTCTGACTTGAAAAAATAATTGATACATTTAAACAAAGAAAAATAGAAACTATACCTATTTATAGCTCCATAATGGAGCTCCATTTAGTATTGCACTGGAATGACAACATTTTACATAAATTATCACAATACAGAAAATGTCTGTAAATATTTTGCAAATACTTAAACAAAGTCAATTAAGTTCAGTATCAAGGCTAACAGGCAACAGTTATAGATTAGGCAATAAAGAAATCATAGTGGCTGTCAAACTCAAGATACAGGTTTGTAAATATTGATTGTAATCTCACTGCAAATCTGTTTAAAAATCAATTAAAAAAAATAAGAGCCCCACATTGGGTGTTCTTTATAATTCTAAGTTGAAAAAATAATTGGTACATTTTAACAATGAAATGGAAACTATACCTTTTTATAACTCCATAATGGAGCTCCATTTTGTATTGCACTGGAATGACAACATTTTACATAAATTATTACAAAACAGAAAATGTCTCTAAATGTTTTGCAGATACTTAAACTAGTATCACAATTATCCAACAGTTTCTATTGATACATCACTTCTAATTAAATCAAATGGCAATATTCTATTCAACTATTGTCTAAGCCCCAGAAAAAGTTTTCTAGTAAGAATGCAGAAAAGCACCCAAGCATAACTCTTACTAGTATGTCATAAAACACATTGGATTTTGTAATTTTCCACATGTGGGTAAATAAATGGCTTCATTGAACAAAGTCAAAAGATAGGACCTGAAATAATCTAAATCAAAACACCATGTTACTTGTGAAGACAAATTTCACATGAAATTACTTCATGAAACAATGCATTTTGGATAATACAGAAATTTTCCATTTTTCAGTATGGATGAATGGAAAATAGTTTATTCAAATAAATATATGTATGTGAAAATGAGTAGACAAATTGGTTACTCCTCTGGAGATGCTGGGTATCGATCCCAGTACCTCTCGCATGCAAAACGAGCGCTCTACCATTTGAGCTACACCCCCTTGTTAGAATCATATTCCCATATGTTTGTTTCAATGTGTTTCAGCTTCTGTTATTTTAGAAATCATAGCAACAGGAAATTCAGCCATTTAATTCAGGGAGTTTTCTTCAATTTGATAGAAAAAAAATTCAGTTCAATATCCCAGCTAACATGCAACAGTTATAGATTAGGCAATAAAGAAATCATTGTGGGTGTCAAACTCAACATACAGGTTTGTAAATATTGATTGTAATCTCACTGCAAATTTGTTTTATCACTCATCATTACAATGATGTTATATATAATAAAACATCTGTTCACTTTTACAATACTCTCACTGCAGTCATGGCCGAGTGGCTAAGGTGATAGACCAGAAATCTATTGGGCTAAGCCTGTGCAGGTTTGAATTCTGCTGACTGCGATAGCTTCACGTTTACCTCCATTGTAGGTGCATTGGGCTTTCAATTTAAAAAAATAAGAGCCCCACATTGGGTGTTCTTTATAATTCTAAGTTGAAAAAATAATTGGTACATTTTAACAATGAAATGGAAACTATACCTTTTTATAACTCCATAATGGAGCTCCATTTTGTATTGCACTGGAATGACAACATTTTACATAAATTATTACAATACAGAAAATGTCTCTAAATGTTTTGCAGATACTTAAACTAGTATCACAATTATCCAACAGTTTCTATTGATACATCACTTCTAATTAAATCAAATGGCAATATTCTATTCAACTATTGTCTAAGCCCCAGAAAAAGTTTTCTAGTAAGAATGCAGAAAAGCACCCAAGCATAACTCTTACTAGTATGTCATAAAACACATTGGATTTTGTAATTTTCTACATGTGGGTAAATAAATGGCTTCATTGAACAAAGTCAAAAGATAGGACCTGAAATAATCTAAATCAAAACACCATGTTACTTGTGAAGACAAATTTCACATGAAATTACTTCATGAAACAATGCATTTTGGATAATACAGAAATTTTCCATTTTTCAGTATGGATGAATGGAAAATAGTTTATTCAAATAAATATATGTATGTGAAAATGAGTAGACAAATTGGTTACTCCTCTGGAGATGCTGGGTATCGATCCCAGTACCTCTCGCATGCAAAACGAGCGCTCTACCATTTGAGCTACACCCCCTTGTTAGAATCATATTCCCATATGTTTGTTTCAATGTGTTTCAGCTTCTGTTATTTTAGAAATCATAGCAACAGGAAATTCAGCCATTTAATTCAGGGAGTTTTCTTCAATTTGATAGAAAAAAAATTCAGTTCAATATCCCGGCTAACATGCAACAGTTATAGATTAGGCAATAAAGAAATCATTGTGGGTGTCAAACTCAACATACAGGTTTGTAAATATTGATTGTAATCTCACTGCAAATTTGTTTTATCACTCATCATTACAATGATGTTATATATAATAAAACATCTGTTCACTTTTACAATACTCTCACTGCAGTCATGGCCGAGTGGCTAAGGTGATAGACCAGAAATCTATTGGGCTAAGCCTGTGCAGGTTTGAATTCTGCTGACTGCGAAAGCTTCACGTTTACCTCCATTGTAGGTGCATTGGGCTTTCAATTTTAAAAAAAATAAGAGGACAAAGGCCTTTCAGATGAAGCCAGTCTAATTTTTAAGCCATTGTATAAGCCCGGTTAGCTCAGTCGGTAGAGCATGGGACTCTTAATCCCAGGGTTGTGGGTTTGAGCCCCACATTGGGAGTTCTTTATAATTCTGACTTGAAAAAATAATTGATACATTTAAACAAAGAAAAATAGAAACTATACCTATTTATAGCTCCATAATGGAGCTCCATTTAGTATTGCACTGGAATGACAACATTTTACATAAATTATCACAATACAGAAAATGTCTGTAAATATTTTGCAAATACTTAAACAAAGTCAATTAAGTTCAGTATCAAGGCTAACAGGCAACAGTTATAGATTAGGCAATAAAGAAATCATAGTGGCTGTCAAACTCAAGATACAGGTTTGTAAATATTGATTGTAATCTCACTGCAAATCTGTTTTATCACTCATCGTTACAATGATGTTTTTATAATAAAACATCGGTTCACTTTTACAATACTCTCACTGCAGTCATGGCCGAGTGGCTAAGGCGATAGACCAGAAATCTATTGGGCTAAGCCTGTGCAGGTTTGAATTCTGCTGACTGCGATAGCTTCACGTTTACCTCCATTGTAGGTGCATTGGGCTTTCAATTTAAAAAAAATAAGAGCCCCACATTGGGTGTTCTTTATAATTCTAAGTTGAAAAAATAATTGGTACATTTTAACAATGAAATGGAAACTATACCTTTTTATAACTCCATAATGGAGCTCTATTTTGTATTGCACTGGAATGACAACATTTTACATAAATTATTACAATACAGAAAATGTCTCTAAATGTTTTGCAAATACTTAAACTAGTATCACAATTATCCAACAGTTTCTATTGATACATCACTTCTAATTAAATCAAATGGCAATATTCTATTCAACTATTGTCTAAACCCCAGAAAAAGTTTTCTAGTAAGAATGCAGAAAAGCATCCAAGCATAACTCTTACTAGTATGTCATAAAACACATTGGATTTTGTAATTTTCCACATGTGGGTAAATAAATGGCTTCATTGAACAAAGTCAAAAGATAGGACCTGAAATAATCTAAATCAAAACACCATGTTTCTTGTGAAGACAAATTTCACATGAAATTGCTTCATGAAACAATGCATTTTGGATAATACAGAAATTTTCCATTTTTCAGTATGGATGAATGGAAAATAGTTTATTCAAATAAATATATGTATGTGAAAATGAGTAGACAAATTGGTTACTCCTCTGGAGATGCTGGGTATCGATCCCAGTACCTCTCGCATGCTAAGCGAGCGCTCTACCATTTGAGCTACACCCCCTTGTTAGAATCATATTCCCATATGTTTGTTTCAATGTGTTTCAGCTTCTGTTATTTTAGAAATCATAGCAACAGGAAATTCAGCCATTTAATTCAGGGAGTTTTCTTCAATTTGATAGAAAAAAAATTCAGTTCAATATCCCGGCTAACATGCAACAGTTATAGATTAGGCAATAAAGAAATCATTGTGGGTGTCAAACTCAACATACAGGTTTGTAAATATTGATTGTAATCTCACTGCAAATTTGTTTTATCACTCATCATTACAATGATGTTATATATAATAAAACATCTGTTCACTTTTACAATACTCTCACTGCAGTCATGGCCGAGTGGCTAAGGTGATAGACCAGAAATCTATTGGGCTAAGCCTGTGCAGGTTTGAATTCTGCTGACTGCGAAAGCTTCACGTTTACCTCCATTGTAGGTGCATTGGGCTTTCAATTTAAAAAAAAATAGAGGACAAAGGCCTTTCAGATGAAGCCAGTCTAATTTTTAAGCCATTGTATAAGCCCGGTTAGCTCAGTCGGTAGAGCATGGGACTCTTAATCCCAGGGTTCTGGGTTTGAGCCCCACATTGGGAGTTCTTTATAATTCTGACTTGAAAAAATAATTGATACATTTAAACAAAGAAAAATAGAAACTATACCTATTTATAGCTCCATAATGGAGCTCCATTTAGTATTGCACTGGAATGACAACATTTTACATAAATTATCACAATACAGAAAATGTCTGTAAATATTTTGCAAATACTTAAACAAAGTCAATTAAGTTCAGTATCAAGGCTAACAGGCAACAGTTATAGATTAGGCAATAAAGAAATCATAGTGGCTGTCAAACTCAAGATACAGGTTTGTAAATATTGATTGTAATCTCACTGCAAATCTGTTTAAAAATCAATTAAAAAAAATAAGAGCCCCACATTGGGTGTTCTTTATAATTCTAAGTTGAAAAAATAATTGGTACATTTTAACAATGAAATGGAAACTATACCTTTTTATAACTCCATAATGGAGCTCCATTTTGTATTGCACTGGAATGACAACATTTTACATAAATTATTACAAAACAGAAAATGTCTCTAAATGTTTTGCAGATACTTAAACTAGTATCACAATTATCCAACAGTTTCTATTGATACATCACTTCTAATTAAATCAAATGGCAATATTCTATTCAACTATTGTCTAAGCCCCAGAAAAAGTTTTCTAGTAAGAATGCAGAAAAGCACCCAAGCATAACTCTTACTAGTATGTCATAAAACACATTGGATTTTGTAATTTTCCACATGTGGGTAAATAAATGGCTTCATTGAACAAAGTCAAAAGATAGGACCTGAAATAATCTAAATCAAAACACCATGTTACTTGTGAAGACAAATTTCACATGAAATTACTTCATGAAACAATGCATTTTGGATAATACAGAAATTTTCCATTTTTCAGTATGGATGAATGGAAAATAGTTTATTCAAATAAATATATGTATGTGAAAATGAGTAGACAAATTGGTTACTCCTCTGGAGATGCTGGGTATCGATCCCAGTACCTCTCGCATGCAAAACGAGCGCTCTACCATTTGAGCTACACCCCCTTGTTAGAATCATATTCCCATATGTTTGTTTCAATGTGTTTCAGCTTCTGTTATTTTAGAAATCATAGCAACAGGAAATTCAGCCATTTAATTCAGGGAGTTTTCTTCAATTTGATAGAAAAAAAATTCAGTTCAATATCCCAGCTAACATGCAACAGTTATAGATTAGGCAATAAAGAAATCATTGTGGGTGTCAAACTCAACATACAGGTTTGTAAATATTGATTGTAATCTCACTGCAAATTTGTTTTATCACTCATCATTACAATGATGTTATATATAATAAAACATCTGTTCACTTTTACAATACTCTCACTGCAGTCATGGCCGAGTGGCTAAGGTGATAGACCAGAAATCTATTGGGCTAAGCCTGTGCAGGTTTGAATTCTGCTGACTGCGATAGCTTCACGTTTACCTCCATTGTAGGTGCATTGGGCTTTCAATTTAAAAAAATAAGAGCCCCACATTGGGTGTTCTTTATAATTCTAAGTTGAAAAAATAATTGGTACATTTTAACAATGAAATGGAAACTATACCTTTTTATAACTCCATAATGGAGCTCCATTTTGTATTGCACTGGAATGACAACATTTTACATAAATTATTACAATACAGAAAATGTCTCTAAATGTTTTGCAGATACTTAAACTAGTATCACAATTATCCAACAGTTTCTATTGATACATCACTTCTAATTAAATCAAATGGCAATATTCTATTCAACTATTGTCTAAGCCCCAGAAAAAGTTTTCTAGTAAGAATGCAGAAAAGCACCCAAGCATAACTCTTACTAGTATGTCATAAAACACATTGGATTTTGTAATTTTCTACATGTGGGTAAATAAATGGCTTCATTGAACAAAGTCAAAAGATAGGACCTGAAATAATCTAAATCAAAACACCATGTTACTTGTGAAGACAAATTTCACATGAAATTACTTCATGAAACAATGCATTTTGGATAATACAGAAATTTTCCATTTTTCAGTATGGATGAATGGAAAATAGTTTATTCAAATAAATATATGTATGTGAAAATGAGTAGACAAATTGGTTACTCCTCTGGAGATGCTGGGTATCGATCCCAGTACCTCTCGCATGCAAAACGAGCGCTCTACCATTTGAGCTACACCCCCTTGTTAGAATCATATTCCCATATGTTTGTTTCAATGTGTTTCAGCTTCTGTTATTTTAGAAATCATAGCAACAGGAAATTCAGCCATTTAATTCAGGGAGTTTTCTTCAATTTGATAGAAAAAAAATTCAGTTCAATATCCCGGCTAACATGCAACAGTTATAGATTAGGCAATAAAGAAATCATTGTGGGTGTCAAACTCAACATACAGGTTTGTAAATATTGATTGTAATCTCACTGCAAATTTGTTTTATCACTCATCATTACAATGATGTTATATATAATAAAACATCTGTTCACTTTTACAATACTCTCACTGCAGTCATGGCCGAGTGGCTAAGGTGATAGACCAGAAATCTATTGGGCTAAGCCTGTGCAGGTTTGAATTCTGCTGACTGCGAAAGCTTCACGTTTACCTCCATTGTAGGTGCATTGGGCTTTCAATTTTAAAAAAAATAAGAGGACAAAGGCCTTTCAGATGAAGCCAGTCTAATTTTTAAGCCATTGTATAAGCCCGGTTAGCTCAGTCGGTAGAGCATGGGACTCTTAATCCCAGGGTTGTGGGTTTGAGCCCCACATTGGGAGTTCTTTATAATTCTGACTT
Source organism: Sabellastarte sp. h YS-2021 (assembly GCA_964017235.1). NCBI lineage: Eukaryota > Metazoa > Annelida > Polychaeta > Sabellida > Sabellidae > Sabellastarte > Sabellastarte sp. h YS-2021. The sequence continues at coordinate 32,857,441 of OZ024933.1, forward strand.
GAAAAAATAATTGATACATTTAAACAAAGAAAAATAGAAACTATACCTATTTATAGCTCCATAATGGAGCTCCATTTAGTATTGCACTGGAATGACAACATTTTACATAAATTATCACAATACAGAAAATGTCTGTAAATATTTTGCAAATACTTAAACAAAGTCAATTAAGTTCAGTATCAAGGCTAACAGGCAACAGTTATAGATTAGGCAATAAAGAAATCATAGTGGCTGTCAAACTCAAGATACAGGTTTGTAAATATTGATTGTAATCTCACTGCAAATCTGTTTTATCACTCATCGTTACAATGATGTTTTTATAATAAAACATCGGTTCACTTTTACAATACTCTCACTGCAGTCATGGCCGAGTGGCTAAGGCGATAGACCAGAAATCTATTGGGCTAAGCCTGTGCAGGTTTGAATTCTGCTGACTGCGATAGCTTCACGTTTACCTCCATTGTAGGTGCATTGGGCTTTCAATTTAAAAAAAATAAGAGCCCCACATTGGGTGTTCTTTATAATTCTAAGTTGAAAAAATAATTGGTACATTTTAACAATGAAATGGAAACTATACCTTTTTATAACTCCATAATGGAGCTCTATTTTGTATTGCACTGGAATGACAACATTTTACATAAATTATTACAATACAGAAAATGTCTCTAAATGTTTTGCAAATACTTAAACTAGTATCACAATTATCCAACAGTTTCTATTGATACATCACTTCTAATTAAATCAAATGGCAATATTCTATTCAACTATTGTCTAAACCCCAGAAAAAGTTTTCTAGTAAGAATGCAGAAAAGCATCCAAGCATAACTCTTACTAGTATGTCATAAAACACATTGGATTTTGTAATTTTCCACATGTGGGTAAATAAATGGCTTCATTGAACAAAGTCAAAAGATAGGACCTGAAATAATCTAAATCAAAACACCATGTTTCTTGTGAAGACAAATTTCACATGAAATTGCTTCATGAAACAATGCATTTTGGATAATACAGAAATTTTCCATTTTTCAGTATGGATGAATGGAAAATAGTTTATTCAAATAAATATATGTATGTGAAAATGAGTAGACAAATTGGTTACTCCTCTGGAGATGCTGGGTATCGATCCCAGTACCTCTCGCATGCTAAGCGAGCGCTCTACCATTTGAGCTACACCCCCTTGTTAGAATCATATTCCCATATGTTTGTTTCAATGTGTTTCAGCTTCTGTTATTTTAGAAATCATAGCAACAGGAAATTCAGCCATTTAATTCAGGGAGTTTTCTTCAATTTGATAGAAAAAAAATTCAGTTCAATATCCCGGCTAACATGCAACAGTTATAGATTAGGCAATAAAGAAATCATTGTGGGTGTCAAACTCAACATACAGGTTTGTAAATATTGATTGTAATCTCACTGCAAATTTGTTTTATCACTCATCATTACAATGATGTTATATATAATAAAACATCTGTTCACTTTTACAATACTCTCACTGCAGTCATGGCCGAGTGGCTAAGGTGATAGACCAGAAATCTATTGGGCTAAGCCTGTGCAGGTTTGAATTCTGCTGACTGCGAAAGCTTCACGTTTACCTCCATTGTAGGTGCATTGGGCTTTCAATTTAAAAAAAAATAGAGGACAAAGGCCTTTCAGATGAAGCCAGTCTAATTTTTAAGCCATTGTATAAGCCCGGTTAGCTCAGTCGGTAGAGCATGGGACTCTTAATCCCAGGGTTCTGGGTTTGAGCCCCACATTGGGAGTTCTTTATAATTCTGACTTGAAAAAATAATTGATACATTTAAACAAAGAAAAATAGAAACTATACCTATTTATAGCTCCATAATGGAGCTCCATTTAGTATTGCACTGGAATGACAACATTTTACATAAATTATCACAATACAGAAAATGTCTGTAAATATTTTGCAAATACTTAAACAAAGTCAATTAAGTTCAGTATCAAGGCTAACAGGCAACAGTTATAGATTAGGCAATAAAGAAATCATAGTGGCTGTCAAACTCAAGATACAGGTTTGTAAATATTGATTGTAATCTCACTGCAAATCTGTTTTATCACTCATCGTTACAATGATGTTTTTTATAATAAAACATCGGTTCACTTTTACAATACTCTCACTGCAGTCATGGCCGAGTGGCTAAGGCGATAGACCAGAAATCTATTGGGCTAAGCCTGTGCAGGTTTGAATTCTGCTGACTGCGATAGCTTCACGTTTACCTCCATTGTAGGTGCATTGGGCTTTCAATTTAAAAAAATAAGAGCCCCCACATTGGGTGTTCTTTATAATTCTAAGTTGAAAAAATAATTGGTACATTTTAACAATGAAATGGAAACTATACCTTTTTATAACTCCATAATGGAGCTCCATTTTGTATTGCACTGGAATGACAACATTTTACATAAATTATTACAATACAGAAAATGTCTCTAAATGTTTTGCAGATACTTAAACTAGTATCACAATTATCCAACAGTTTCTATTGATACATCACTTCTAATTAAATCAAATGGCAATATTCTATTCAACTATTGTCTAAGCCCCAGAAAAAGTTTTCTAGTAAGAATGCAGAAAAGCACCCAAGCATAACTCTTACTAGTATGTCATAAAACACATTGGATTTTGTAATTTTCCACATGTGGGTAAATAAATGGCTTCATTGAACAAAGTCAAAAGATAGGACCTGAAATAATCTAAATCAAAACACCATGTTACTTGTGAAGACAAATTTCACATGAAATTACTTCATGAAACAATGCATTTTGGATAATACAGAAATTTTCCATTTTTCAGTATGGATGAATGGAAAATAGTTTATTCAAATAAATATATGTATGTGAAAATGAGTAGACCAATTGGTTACTCCTCTGGAGATGCTGGGTATCGATCCCAGTACCTCTCGCATGCAAAACGAGCGCTCTACCATTTGAGCTACACCCCCTTGTTAGAATCATATTCCCATATGTTTGTTTCAATGTGTTTCAGCTTCTGTTATTTTAGAAATCATAGCAACAGGAAATTCAGCCATTTAATTCAGGGAGTTTTCTTCAATTTGATAGAAAAAAAATTCAGTTCAATATCCCGGCTAACATGCAACAGTTATAGATTAGGCAATAAAGAAATCATTGTGGGTGTCAAACTCAACATACAGGTTTGTAAATATTGATTGTAATCTCACTGCAAATTTGTTTTATCACTCATCATTACAATGATGTTATATATAATAAAACATCTGTTCACTTTTACAATACTCTCACTGCAGTCATGGCCGAGTGGCTAAGGTGATAGACCAGAAATCTATTGGGCTAAGCCTGTGCAGGTTTGAATTCTGCTGACTGCGAAAGCTTCACGTTTACCTCCATTGTAGGTGCATTGGGCTTTCAATTTAAAAAAAATAAGAGCCCCACATTGGGTGTTCTTTATAATTCTAAGTTGAAAAAATAATTGGTACATTTTAACAATGAAATGGAAACTATACCTTTTTATAACTCCATAATGGAGCTCCATTTTGTATTGCACTGGAATGACAACATTTTACATAAATTATTACAATACAGAAAATGTCTCTAAATGTTTTGCAAATACTTAAACTAGTATCACAATTATCCAACAGTTTCTATTGATACATCACTTCTAATTAAATCAAATGGCAATATTCTATTCAACTATTGTCTAAGCCCCAGAAAAAGTTTTCTAGTAAGAATGCAGAAAAGCATCCAAGCATAACTCTTACTAGTATGTCATAAAACACATTGGATTTTGTAATTTTCCACATGTGGGTAAATAAATGGCTTCATTGAACAAAGTCAAAAGATAGGACCTGAAATAATCTAAATCAAAACACCATGTTACTTGTGAAGACAAATTTCACATGAAATTGCTTCATGAAACAATGCATTTTGGATAATACAGAAATTTTCCATTTTTCAGTATGGATGAATGGAAAATAGTTTATTCAAATAAATATATGTATGTGAAAATGAGTAGACAAATTGGTTACTCCTCTGGAGATGCTGGGTATCGATCCCAGTACCTCTCGCATGCTAAGCGAGCGCTCTACCATTTGAGCTACACCCCCTTGTTAGAATCATATTCCCATATGTTTGTTTCAATGTGTTTCAGCTTCTGTTATTTTAGAAATCATAGCAACAGGAAATTCAGCCATTTAACTCAGGGAGTTTTCTTCAATTTGATAGAAAAAAAATTCAGTTCAATATCCCGGCTAACATGCAACAGTTATAGATTAGGCAATAAAGAAATCATTGTGGGTGTCAAACTCAACATACAGGTTTGTAAATATTGATTGTAATCTCACTGCAAATTTGTTTTATCACTCATCATTACAATGATGTTATATATAATAAAACATCTGTTCACTTTTACAATACTCTCACTGCAGTCATGGCCGAGTGGCTAAGGTGATAGACCAGAAATCTATTGGGCTAAGCCTGTGCAGGTTTGAATTCTGCTGACTGCGAAAGCTTCACGTTTACCTCCATTGTAGGTGCATTGGGCTTTCAATTTAAAAAAAAATAGAGGACAAAGGCCTTTCAGATGAAGCCAGTCTAATTTTTAAGCCATTGTATAAGCCCGGTTAGCTCAGTCGGTAGAGCATGGGACTCTTAATCCCAGGGTTCTGGGTTTGAGCCCCACATTGGGAGTTCTTTATAATTCTGACTTGAAAAAATAATTGATACATTTAAACAAAGAAAAATAGAAACTATACCTATTTATAGCTCCATAATGGAGCTCCATTTAGTATTGCACTGGAATGACAACATTTTACATAAATTATCACAATACAGAAAATGTCTGTAAATATTTTGCAAATACTTAAACAAAGTCAATTAAGTTCAGTATCAAGGCTAACAGGCAACAGTTATAGATTAGGCAATAAAGAAATCATAGTGGCTGTCAAACTCAAGATACAGGTTTGTAAATATTGATTGTAATCTCACTGCAAATCTGTTTTATCACTCATCGTTACAATGATGTTTTTTATAATAAAACATCGGTTCACTTTTACAATACTCTCACTGCAGTCATGGCCGAGTGGCTAAGGCGATAGACCAGAAATCTATTGGGCTAAGCCTGTGCAGGTTTGAATTCTGCTGACTGCGATAGCTTCACGTTTACCTCCATTGTAGGTGCATTGGGCTTTCAATTTAAAAAAATAAGAGCCCCACATTGGGTGTTCTTTATAATTCTAAGTTGAAAAAATAATTGGTACATTTTAACAATGAAATGGAAACTATACCTTTTTATAACTCCATAATGGAGCTCCATTTTGTATTGCACTGGAATGACAACATTTTACATAAATTATTACAATACAGAAAATGTCTCTAAATGTTTTGCAAATACTTAAACTAGTATCACAATTATCCAACAGTTTCTATTGATACATCACTTCTAATTAAATCAAATGGCAATATTCTATTCAACTATTGTCTAAGCCCCAGAAAAAGTTTTCTAGTAAGAATGCAGAAAAGCACCCAAGCATAACTCTTACTAGTATGTCATAAAACACATTGGATTTTGTAATTTTCCACATGTGGGTAAATAAATGGCTTCATTGAACAAAGTCAAAAGATAGGACCTGAAATAATCTAAATCAAAACACCATGTTACTTGTGAAGACAAATTTCACATGAAATTACTTCATGAAACAATGCATTTTGGATAATACAGAAATTTTCCATTTTTCAGTATGGATGAATGGAAAATAGTTTATTCAAATAAATATGTATGTGAAAATGAGTAGACAAATTGGTTATTCCTCTGGAGATGCTGGGTATCGATCCCAGTACCTCTCGCATGCAAAACGAGCGCTCTACCATTTGAGCTACACCCCCTTGTTAGAATCATATTCCCATATGTTTGTTTCAATGTGTTTCAGCTTCTGTTATTTTAGAAATCATAGCAACAGGAAATTCAGCCATTTAATTCAGGGAGTTTTCTTCAATTTGATAGAAAAAAAATTAAGTTCAATATCCCGGCTAACATGCAACAGTTATAGATTAGGCAATAAAGAAATCATTGTGGGTGTCAAACTCAACATACAGGTTTGTAAATATTGATTGTAATCTCACTGCAAATTTGTTTTATCACTCCTCATTACAATGATGTTATATATAATAAAACATCTGTTCACTTTTACAATACTCTCACTGCAGTCATGGCCGAGTGGCTAAGTGTGGCGAACGTGATTTGCCGTAAAATTCGGCGATATTCGGCGATTTTCGGCAATTTCGGGGGTTGGTGATTGTGGGATCTCTCTCTTAGGTTTCCTGGGTTTAGTATGGGCCGGAAATGCCCATCTGGTTTTACATAGGGTGTTTGTAAACATGGATTTGCAGGTAGGAAGTTGTGGTCAAAAATGATCCAATAAGGGATGTTTTTGACCACACAAAGAGGTGAGTAATCCAGGGATTACAGGATGTGGGTGAGCACATGTTAGGCTTTCTCTTTGGATCTGGACTTTGAGGGAGAAGGACTGATTTTAGTGATAGGTATGAAATCTTGAAATATCACCCAGTTATTTGAGCAATCATGTCAAGTTTGATAAAGTTATGAAAATTATAAGGATAATAAGGATTCATCTCATCAATTTTAGGAATTTATGGTAATAGTTTCCTTGTTTGGTAAGTACTTTTAAATTTATAGTTTGAACCAATTGGTGTGGGGCCATGTGTCACATGGATTGGCCAGTCTGTGTGATATTTTGATCCCCTTTGGAAATTTACAATCATTTTGACCGGCATGTCAGAAAAAATGGCTTTTGATTTCATTCATTATCATCTTTCACTAAAAAAATACCATGGGACAAGTTTGGTCTGTTTGTTTTGTGTTTTCCCTATTTTGACCTGGGAGGGACTTTTGTTCATGTGCAGGTGGACAAACATGGTATTTAATCATCATTGTTATCAGGTTACTGCACACCTGTTGGGTATTTTGACTCCCAGGGGATGGGTGCACTGGGACTTGGACTGTGGCGTAGATGCCTGGAACAGTCACAGGACTATGGGTCAGGAACCCATGGAGAGTCCTGACTTTTAAAGTAGGCCACTGAAGGGTTTGGAGTTCTGCAGGTCTTTGAAAACCCTGCACCCATTCAAAAGGTCAACTTTCATTCATTTCATTCATTCATTTCATTGAGTTAGATTCCCTCAAGTCCATGGGGCAAAATTCATAGGTTGGGGTTTCAGGTTCAGATTTGGGTGGTGAGATTTTGGATGACTGAGTCCCGGTTTATCCGCCGACTGAGTCAGTTAAAATTTCCCCACCTTAGCTGACAGGGTTTTGAATACATGGTAGGTTTTTGGAGGGTTCAGGTATGTTTTGGGTATAGTTACATGGAGATTTATTCGTTGTTACATGTTTAATATTGAAATTCAGTGACAGGTCCCAGGTTTATATTTTTTTGTATTTATAGTTTTGAATAATTTTAGCCATGTCAGGTCAGTTTGATAAATGTTTAATTAATTTTAACTTCCGTGTGACCTGCATGTTGCTATATATTTTTATAAATTATTATTTTTGGGAAAGTGGTATTATTACTGGTCATGAATGTAACTTCTGTTGATCTGAATTTTGCTACATATTTTATATTACTGCTCATGAAATATACTTTAAGTATTCAGTAATGAATATACTATTAAATTGATTAAATAATCTCTGAAGGTAAAATATTAAAGTAATGGATTAATTAATTAATTAATTAATTGGCTTGATAAAATAATCATTTCTTGAAGAAGTTTGTGTGACACTTTTGTTGTTGAAATTTGTCAGTTCAGATCAAGTTCAGACTTGACTCTGGCTAATTTTTAATTCATTCTGATTTAACTTGTTCTATATTTTTATAATTATGTATCCCTTAGCATTTTCAAGTTGTAATAATAATTCATAATGTGAACTATTTCTTAATATTTGTGGTGGTGTCTTTATTTTCTTATCAATTAATTTATACTTTAATTTTCACACACACTCTTAATTACTTTCTTTTTCCAGTTTGACATGTCTTAAGTCATACTGTGGTTTTGGGTTTTACTTATACTTTTGAATCATATTTAATACATTGCCTATTCTTAATAATTTTCTGTTTCCTATAATTTAATTGTTTAACTATCTCATCCTATTTGCTATTTCTGTGTGTTGTTCTATTATTTCATGAATTCTATGTTGATATTTGTTGAGTGTGTGTTTCTCTCCGTTTAATTGCTATATACATGTTATTTTGAATAAATATCAATAATTTTATAATTTTACATAATGTGTTTCATTACATGTGTTATGAGTCATAACTATTGAAGTTTCAGGTTAGGGTCAGATCTCAGTACTTGGGCTGCAAAGGTTCCATCTTGCTCACGTTCTCCTACTCTACAGTAATTGTGTCATGCTACTTGTGTTGAGATTCAGATTAATTCTACCTATGAATCGAATCTCGGGTCAAATCCAGTGTACTGACAATAGTTTGACCGTTATATTGTCAGGGTTAAGTTGTTTTAATGGTTTGGTTGAGCCATAATTCAACCTGGTGGCAGCCTATCGTGTGATAAATGGTCTGAGCCTTCTGGCAAAAATATCTAAAATATGGAAGTAATAAAATTTGAACTGGATGTGAGAGAATCAGATTTTGATTCGGGGAGGGATCCGGCCCGACGGGAGCCCCGTTTTGAATGACAACCCCTGGGGGGTCGCCCGCTTTGTAGAGTGCGGGTGCGCCACCGGCTCCGGATGTTTCCGCGACCGGGGCCAAAACTCCCGTCCCCGGAAACGTGAGACCTTCCCCAATCCGACACGGCGGAGGCGGACCGAGGCCAGGGGTCCCGTCTCGCCACATAAGGTGATAGACCAGAAATCTATTGGGCTAAGCCTGTGCAGGTTTGAATTCTGCTGACTGCGAAAGCTTCACGTTTACCTCCATTGTAGGTGCATTGGGCTTTCAATTTTAAAAAAAATAGAGGACAAAGGCCTTTCAGATGAAGCCAGTCTAATTTTTAAGCCATTGTATAAGCCCGGTTAGCTCAGTCGGTAGAGCATGGGACTCTTAATCCCAGGGTTGTGGGTTTGAGCCCCACATTGGGAGTTCTTTATAATTCTGACTTGAAAAAATAATTGATACATTTAAACAAAGAAAAATAGAAACTATACCTATTTATAGCTCCATAATGGAGCTCCATTTAGTATTGCACTGGAATGACAACATTTTACATAAATTATCACAATACAGAAAATGTCTGTAAATATTTTGCAAATACTTAAACAAAGTCAATTAAGTTCAGTATCAAGGCTAACAGGCAACAGTTATAGATTAGGCAATAAAGAAATCATAGTGGCTGTCAAACTCAAGATACAGGTTTGTAAATATTGATTGTAATCTCACTGCAAATCTGTTTTATCACTCATCGTTACAATGATGTTTTTATAATAAAACATCGGTTCACTTTTACAATACTCTCACTGCAGTCATGGCCGAGTGGCTAAGGCGATAGACCAGAAATCTATTGGGCTAAGCCTGTGCAGGTTTGAATTCTGCTGACTGCGATAGCTTCACGTTTACCTCCATTGTAGGTGCATTGGGCTTTCAATTTAAAAAAAATAAGAGCCCCACATTGGGTGTTCTTTATAATTCTAAGTTGAAAAAATAATTGGTACATTTTAACAATGAAATGGAAACTATACCTTTTTATAACTCCATAATGGAGCTCCATTTTGTATTGCACTGGAATGACAACATTTTACATAAATTATTACAATACAGAAAATGTCTCTAAATGTTTTGCAAATACTTAAACTAGTATCACAATTATCCAACAGTTTCTATTGATACATCACTTCTAATTAAATCAAATGGCAATATTCTATTCAACTATTGTCTAAGCCCCAGAAAAAGTTTTCTAGTAAGAATGCAGAAAAGCATCCAAGCATAACTCTTACTAGTATGTCATAAAACACATTGGATTTTGTAATTTTCCACATGTGGGTAAATAAATGGCTTCATTGAACAAAGTCAAAAGATAGGACCTGAAATAATCTAAATCAAAACACCATGTTACTTGTGAAGACAAATTTCACATGAAATTGCTTCATGAAACAATGCATTTTGGATAATACAGAAATTTTCCATTTTTCAGTATGGATGAATGGAAAATAGTTTATTCAAATAAATATATGTATGTGAAAATGAGTAGACAAATTGGTTACTCCTCTGGAGATGCTGGGTATCGATCCCAGTACCTCTCACATGCTAAGCGAGCGCTCTACCATTTGAGCTACACCCCCTTGTTAGAATCATATTCCCATACGTTTGTTTCAATGTGTTTCAGCTTCTGTTATTTTAGAAATCATAGCAACAGGAAATTCAGCCATTTAACTCAGGGAGTTTTCTTCAATTTGATAGAAAAAAAATTCAGTTCAATATCCCGGCTAACATGCAACAGTTATAGATTAGGCAATAAAGAAATCATTGTGGGTGTCAAACTCAACATACAGGTTTGTAAATATTGATTGTAATCTCACTGCAAATTTGTTTTATCACTCATCATTACAATGATGTTATATATAATAAAACATCTGTTCACTTTTACAATACTCTCACTGCAGTCATGGCCGAGTGGCTAAGGTGATAGACCAGAAATCTATTGGGCTAAGCCTGTGCAGGTTTGAATTCTGCTGACTGCGAAAGCTTCACGTTTACCTCCATTGTAGGTGCATTGGGCTTTCAATTTAAAAAAAAATAGAGGACAAAGGCCTTTCAGATGAAGCCAGTCTAATTTTTAAGCCATTGTATAAGCCCGGTTAGCTCAGTCGGTAGAGCATGGGACTCTTAATCCCAGGGTTCTGGGTTTGAGCCCCACATTGGGAGTTCTTTATAATTCTGACTTGAAAAAATAATTGATACATTTAAACAAAGAAAAATAGAAACTATACCTATTTATAGCTCCATAATGGAGCTCCATTTAGTATTGCACTGGAATGACAACATTTTACATAAATTATCACAATACAGAAAATGTCTGTAAATATTTTGCAAATACTTAAACAAAGTCAATTAAGTTCAGTATCAAGGCTAACAGGCAACAGTTATAGATTAGGCAATAAAGAAATCATAGTGGCTGTCAAACTCAAGATACAGGTTTGTAAATATTGATTGCAATTTGAAAAAATAATTGGTACATTTTAACAATGAAATGGAAACTATACCTTTTTATAACTCCATAATGGAGCTCCATTTTGTATTGCACTGGAATGACAACATTTTACATAAATTATTACAATACAGAAAATGTCTCTAAATGTTTTGCAAATACTTAAACTAGTATCACAATTATCCAACAGTTTCTATTGATACATCACTTCTAATTAAATCAAATGGCAATATTCTATTCAACTATTGTCTAAGCCCCAGAAAAAGTTTTCTAGTAAGAATGCAGAAAAGCATCCAAGCATAACTCTTACTAGTATGTCATAAAACACATTGGATTTTGTAATTTTCCACATGTGGGTAAATAAATGGCTTCATTGAACAAAGTCAAAAGATAGGACCTGAAATAATCTAAATCAAAACACCATGTTACTTGTGAAGACAAATTTCACATGAAATTGCTTCATGAAACAATGCATTTTGGATAATACAGAAATTTTCCATTTTTCAGTATGGATGAATGGAAAATAGTTTATTCAAATAAATATATGTATGTGAAAATGAGTAGACAAATTGGTTACTCCTCTGGAGATGCTGGGTATCGATCCCAGTACCTCTCGCATGCTAAGCGAGCGCTCTACCATTTGAGCTACACCCCCTTGTTAGAATCATATTCCCATACGTTTATTTCAATGTGTTTCAGCTTCTGTTATTTTAGAAATCATAGCAACAGGAAATTCAGCCATTTAACTCAGGGAGTTTTCTTCAATTTGATAGAAAAAAAATTCAGTTCAATATCCCGGCTAACATGCAACAGTTATAGATTAGGCAATAAAGAAATCATTGTGGGTGTCAAACTCAACATAAAGGTTTGTAAATATTGATTGTAATCTCACTGCAAATTTGTTTTATCACTCATCATTACAATGATGTTATATATAATAAAACATCTGTTCACTTTTACAATACTCTCACTGCAGTCATGGCCGAGTGGCTAAGGTGATAGACCAGAAATCTATTGGGCTAAGCCTGTGCAGGTTTGAATTCTGCTGACTGCGAAAGCTTCACGTTTACCTCCATTGTAGGTGCATTGGGCTTTCAATTTAAAAAAAAATAGAGGACAAAGGCCTTTCAGATGAAGCCAGTCTAATTTTTAAGCCATTGTATAAGCCCGGTTAGCTCAGTCGGTAGAGCATGGGACTCTTAATCCCAGGGTTCTGGGTTTGAGCCCCACATTGGGAGTTCTTTATAATTCTGACTTGAAAAAATAATTGATACATTTAAACAAAGAAAAATAGAAACTATACCTATTTATAGCTCCATAATGGAGCTCCATTTAGTATTGCACTGGAATGACAACATTTTACATAAATTATCACAATACAGAAAATGTGTGTAAATATTTTGCAAATACTTAAACAAAGTCAATTAAGTTCAGTATCAAGGCTAACAGGCAACAGTTATAGATTAGGCAATAAAGAAATCATAGTGGCTGTCAAACTCAAGATACAGGTTTGTAAATATTGATTGTAATCTCACTGCAAATCTGTTTTATCACTCATCGTTACAATGATGTTTTTATAATAAAACATCGGTTCACTTTTACAATACTCTCACTGCAGTCATGGCCGAGTGGCTAAGGCGATAGACCAGAAATCTATTGGGCTAAGCCTGTGCAGGTTTGAATTCTGCTGACTGCGATAGCTTCACGTTTACCTCCATTGTAGGTGCATTGGGCTTTCAATTTAAAAAAAATAAGAGCCCCACATTGGGTGTTCTTTATAATTCTAAGTTGAAAAAATAATTGGTACATTTTAACAATGAAATGGAAACTATACCTTTTTATAACTCCATAATGGAGCTCCATTTTGTATTGCACTGGAATGACAACATTTTACATAAATTATTACAATACAGAAAATGTCTCTAAATGTTTTGCAAATACTTAAACTAGTATCACAATTATCCAACAGTTTCTATTGATACATCACTTCTAATTAAATCAAATGGCAATATTCTATTCAACTATTGTCTAAGCCCCAGAAAAAGTTTTCTAGTAAGAATGCAGAAAAGCATCCAAGCATAACTCTTACTAGTATGTCATAAAACACATTGGATTTTGTAATTTTCCACATGTGGGTAAATAAATGGCTTCATTGAACAAAGTCAAAAGATAGGACCTGAAATAATCTAAATCAAAACACCATGTTACTTGTGAAGACAAATTTCACATGAAATTGCTTCATGAAACAATGCATTTTGGATAATACAGAAATTTTCCATTTTTCAGTATGGATGAATGGAAAATAGTTTATTCAAATAAATATATGTATGTGAAAATGAGTAGACAAATTGGTTACTCCTCTGGAGATGCTGGGTATCGATCCCAGTACCTCTCGCATGCTAAGCGAGCGCTCTACCATTTGAGCTACACCCCCTTGTTAGAATCATATTCCCATACGTTTATTTCAATGTGTTTCAGCTTCTGTTATTTTAGAAATCATAGCAACAGGAAATTCAGCCATTTAACTCAGGGAGTTTTCTTCAATTTGATAGAAAAAAAATTCAGTTCAATATCCCGGCTAACATGCAACAGTTATAGATTAGGCAATAAAGAAATCATTGTGGGTGTCAAACTCAACATACAGGTTTGTAAATATTGATTGTAATCTCACTGCAAATTTGTTTTATCACTCATCATTACAATGATGTTATATATAATAAAACATCTGTTCACTTTTACAATACTCTCACTGCAGTCATGGCCGAGTGGCTAAGGTGATAGACCAGAAATCTATTGGGCTAAGCCTGTGCAGGTTTGAATTCTGCTGACTGCGAAAGCTTCACGTTTACCTCCATTGTAGGTGCATTGGGCTTTCAATTTAAAAAAAAATAGAGGACAAAGGCCTTTCAGATGAAGCCAGTCTAATTTTTAAGCCATTGTATAAGCCCGGTTAGCTCAGTCGGTAGAGCATGGGACTCTTAATCCCAGGGTTCTGGGTTTGAGCCCCACATTGGGAGTTCTTTATAATTCTGACTTGAAAAAATAATTGATACATTTAAACAAAGAAAAATAGAAACTATACCTATTTATAGCTCCATAATGGAGCTCCATTTAGTATTGCACTGGAATGACAACATTTTACATAAATTATCACAATACAGAAAATGTGTGTAAATATTTTGCAAATACTTAAACAAAGTCAATTAAGTTCAGTATCAAGGCTAACAGGCAACAGTTATAGATTAGGCAATAAAGAAATCATAGTGGCTGTCAAACTCAAGATACAGGTTTGTAAATATTGATTGTAATCTCACTGCAAATCTGTTTTATCACTCATCGTTACAATGATGTTTTTATAATAAAACATCGGTTCACTTTTACAATACTCTCACTGCAGTCATGGCCGAGTGGCTAAGGCGATAGACCAGAAATCTATTGGGCTAAGCCTGTGCAGGTTTGAATTCTGCTGACTGCGATAGCTTCACGTTTACCTCCATTGTAGGTGCATTGGGCTTTCAATTTAAAAAAAATAAGAGCCCCACATTGGGTGTTCTTTATAATTCTAAGTTGAAAAAATAATTGGTACATTTTAACAATGAAATGGAAACTATACCTTTTTATAACTCCATAATGGAGCTCCATTTTGTATTGCACTGGAATGACAACATTTTACATAAATTATTACAATACAGAAAATGTCTCTAAATGTTTTGCAAATACTTAAACTAGTATCACAATTATCCAACAGTTTCTATTGATACATCACTTCTAATTAAATCAAATGGCAATATTCTATTCAACTATTGTCTAAGCCCCAGAAAAAGTTTTCTAGTAAGAATGCAGAAAAGCATCCAAGCATAACTCTTACTAGTATGTCATAAAACACATTGGATTTTGTAATTTTCCACATGTGGGTAAATAAATGGCTTCATTGAACAAAGTCAAAAGATAGGACCTGAAATAATCTAAATCAAAACACCATGTTACTTGTGAAGACAAATTTCACATGAAATTGCTTCATGAAACAATGCATTTTGGATAATACAGAAATTTTCCATTTTTCAGTATGGATGAATGGAAAATAGTTTATTCAAATAAATATATGTATGTGAAAATGAGTAGACAAATTGGTTACTCCTCTGGAGATGCTGGGTATCGATCCCAGTACCTCTCACATGCTAAGCGAGCGCTCTACCATTTGAGCTACACCCCCTTGTTAGAATCATATTCCCATACGTTTGTTTCAATGTGTTTCAGCTTCTGTTATTTTAGAAATCATAGCAACAGGAAATTCAGCCATTTAACTCAGGGAGTTTTCTTCAATTTGATAGAAAACAAATTCAGTTCAATATCCCGGCTAACATGCAACAGTTATAGATTAGGCAATAAAGAAATCATTGTGGGTGTCAAACTCAACATACAGGTTTGTAAATATTGATTGTAATCTCACTGCAAATTTGTTTTATCACTCATCATTACAATGATGTTATATATAATAAAACATCTGTTCACTTTTACAATACTCTCACTGCAGTCATGGCCGAGTGGCTAAGGTGATAGACCAGAAATCTATTGGGCTAAGCCTGTGCAGGTTTGAATTCTGCTGACTGCGAAAGCTTCATGTTTACCTCCATTGTAGGTGCATTGGGCTTTCAATTTAAAAAAAAATAGAGGACAAAGGCCTTTCAGATGAAGCCAGTCTAATTTTTAAGCCATTGTATAAGCCCGGTTAGCTCAGTCGGTAGAGCATGGGACTCTTAATCCCAGGGTTCTGGGTTTGAGCCCCACATTGGGAGTTCTTTATAATTCTGACTTGAAAAAATAATTGATACATTTAAACAAAGAAAAATAGAAACTATACCTATTTATAGCTCCATTTAGTATTGCACTGGAATGACAACATTTTACATAAATTATCACAATACAGAAAATGTCTGTAAATATTTTGCAAATACTTAAACAAAGTCAATTAAGTTCAGTATCAAGGCGAACAGGCAACAGTTATAGATTAGGCAATAAAGAAATCATAGTGGCTGTCAAACTCAAGATACAGGTTTGTAAATATTGATTGCAATTTGAAAAAATAATTGGTACATTTTAACAATGAAATGGAAACTATACCTTTTTATAACTCCATAATGGAGCTCCATTTTGTATTGCACTGGAATGACAACATTTTACATAAATTATTACAATACAGAAAATGTCTCTAAATGTTTTGCAAATACTTAAACTAGTATCACAATTATCCAACAGTTTCTATTGATACATCACTTCTAATTAAATCAAATGGCAATATTCTATTCAACTATTGTCTAAGCCCCAGAAAAAGTTTTCTAGTAAGAATGCAGAAAAGCATCCAAGCATAACTCTTACTAGTATGTCATAAAACACATTGGATTTTGTAATTTTCCACATGTGGGTAAATAAATGGCTTCATTGAACAAAGTCAAAAGATAGGACCTGAAATAATCTAAATCAAAACACCATGTTACTTGTGAAGACAAATTTCACATGAAATTGCTTCATGAAACAATGCATTTTGGATAATACAGAAATTTTCCATTTTTCAGTATGGATGAATGGAAAATAGTTTATTCAAATAAATATATGTATGTGAAAATGAGTAGACAAATTGGTTACTCCTCTGGAGATGCTGGGTATCGATCCCAGTACCTCTCACATGCTAAGCGAGCGCTCTACCATTTGAGCTACACCCCCTTGTTAGAATCATATTCCCATACGTTTGTTTCAATGTGTTTCAGCTTCTGTTATTTTAGAAATCATAGCAACAGGAAATTCAGCCATTTAACTCAGGGAGTTTTCTTCAATTTGATAGAAAACAAATTCAGTTCAATATCCCGGCTAACATGCAACAGTTATAGATTAGGCAATAAAGAAATCATTGTGGGTGTCAAACTCAACATACAGGTTTGTAAATATTGATTGTAATCTCACTGCAAATTTGTTTTATCACTCATCATTACAATGATGTTATATATAATAAAACATCTGTTCACTTTTACAATACTCTCACTGCAGTCATGGCCGAGTGGCTAAGGTGATAGACCAGAAATCTATTGGGCTAAGCCTGTGCAGGTTTGAATTCTGCTGACTGCGAAAGCTTCATGTTTACCTCCATTGTAGGTGCATTGGGCTTTCAATTTAAAAAAAAATAGAGGACAAAGGCCTTTCAGATGAAGCCAGTCTAATTTTTAAGCCATTGTATAAGCCCGGTTAGCTCAGTCGGTAGAGCATGGGACTCTTAATCCCAGGGTTCTGGGTTTGAGCCCCACATTGGGAGTTCTTTATAATTCTGACTTGAAAAAATAATTGATACATTTAAACAAAAAAAATAGAAACTATACCTATTTATAGCTCCATAATGGAGCTCCATTTAGTATTGCACTGGAATGACAACATTTTACATAAATTATCACAATACAGAAAATGTCTGTAAATATTTTGCAAATACTTAAACAAAGTCAATTAAGTTCAGTATCAAGGCGAACAGGCAACAGTTATAGATTAGGCAATAAAGAAATCATAGTGGCTGTCAAACTCAAGATACAGGTTTGTAAATATTGATTGCAATTTGAAAAAATAATTGGTACATTTTAACAATGAAATGGAAACTATACCTTTTTATAACTCCATAATGGAGCTCCATTTTGTATTGCACTGGAATGACAACATTTTACATAAATTATTACAATACAGAAAATGTCTCTAAATGTTTTGCAAATACTTAAACTAGTATCACAATTATCCAACAGTTTCTATTGATACATCACTTCTAATTAAATCAAATGGCAATATTCTATTCAACTATTGTCTAAGCCCCAGAAAAAGTTTTCTAGTAAGAATGCAGAAAAGCATCCAAGCATAACTCTTACTAGTATGTCATAAAACACATTGGATTTTGTAATTTTCCACATGTGGGTAAATAAATGGCTTCATTGAACAAAGTCAAAAGATAGGACCTGAAATAATCTAAATCAAAACACCATGTTACTTGTGAAGACAAATTTCACATGAAATTGCTTCATGAAACAATGCATTTTGGATAATACAGAAATTTTCCATTTTTCAGTATGGATGAATGGAAAATAGTTTATTCAAATAAATATATGTATGTGAAAATGAGTAGACAAATTGGTTACTCCTCTGGAGATGCTGGGTATCGATCCCAGTACCTCTCGCATGCTAAGCGAGCGCTCTACCATTTGAGCTACACCCCCTTGTTAGAATCATATTCCCATACGTTTGTTTCAATGTGTTTCAGCTTCTGTTATTTTAGAAATCATAGCAACAGGAAATTCAGCCATTTAACTCAGGGAGTTTTCTTCAATTTGATAGAAAAAAAATTCAGTTCAATATCCCGGCTAACATGCAACAGTTATAGATTAGGCAATAAAGAAATCATTGTGGGTGTCAAACTCAACATACAGGTTTGTAAATATTGATTGTAATCTCACTGCAAATTTGTTTTATCACTCATCATTACAATGATGTTATATATAATAAAACATCTGTTCACTTTTACAATACTCTCACTGCAGTCATGGCCGAGTGGCTAAGGTGATAGACCAGAAATCTATTGGGCTAAGCCTGTGCAGGTTTGAATTCTGCTGACTGCGAAAGCTTCACGTTTACCTCCATTGTAGGTGCATTGGGCTTTCAATTTAAAAAAAAATAGAGGACAAAGGCCTTTCAGATGAAGCCAGTCTAATTTTTAAGCCATTGTATAAGCCCGGTTAGCTCAGTCGGTAGAGCATGGGACTCTTAATCCCAGGGTTATGGGTTTGAGCCCCACATTGGGAGTTCTTTATAATTCTGACTTGAAAAAATAATTGATACATTTAAACAAAGAAAAATAGAAACTATACCTATTTATAGCTCCATAATGGAGCTCCATTTAGTATTGCACTGGAATGACAACATTTTACATAAATTATCACAATACAGAAAATGTGTGTAAATATTTTGCAAATACTTAAACAAAGTCAATTAAGTTCAGTATCAAGGCTAACAGGCAACAGTTATAGATTAGGCAATAAAGAAATCATAGTGGCTGTCAAACTCAAGATACAGGTTTGTAAATATTGATTGTAATCTCACTGCAAATCTGTTTTATCACTCATCGTTACAATGATGTTTTTATAATAAAACATCGGTTCACTTTTACAATACTCTCACTGCAGTCATGGCCGAGTGGCTAAGGCGATAGACCAGAAATCTATTGGGCTAAGCCTGTGCAGGTTTGAATTCTGCTGACTGCGATAGCTTCACGTTTACCTCCATTGTAGGTGCATTGGGCTTTCAATTTAAAAAAAATAAGAGCCCCACATTGGGTGTTCTTTATAATTCTAAGTTGAAAAAATAATTGGTACATTTTAACAATGAAATGGAAACTATACCTTTTTATAACTCCATAATGGAGCTCCATTTTGTATTGCACTGGAATGACAACATTTTACATAAATTATTACAATACAGAAAATGTCTCTAAATGTTTTGCAAATACTTAAACTAGTATCACAATTATCCAACAGTTTCTATTGATACATCACTTCTAATTAAATCAAATGGCAATATTCTATTCAACTATTGTCTAAGCCCCAGAAAAAGTTTTCTAGTAAGAATGCAGAAAAGCATCCAAGCATAACTCTTACTAGTATGTCATAAAACACATTGGATTTTGTAATTTTCCACATGTGGGTAAATAAATGGCTTCATTGAACAAAGTCAAAAGATAGGACCTGAAATAATCTAAATCAAAACACCATGTTACTTGTGAAGACAAATTTCACATGAAATTGCTTCATGAAACAATGCATTTTGGATAATACAGAAATTTTCCATTTTTCAGTATGGATGAATGGAAAATAGTTTATTCAAATAAATATATGTATGTGAAAATGAGTAGACAAATTGGTTACTCCTCTGGAGATGCTGGGTATCGATCCCAGTACCTCTCACATGCTAAGCGAGCGCTCTACCATTTGAGCTACACCCCCTTGTTAGAATCATATTCCCATACGTTTGTTTCAATGTGTTTCAGCTTCTGTTATTTTAGAAATCATAGCAACAGGAAATTCAGCCATTTAACTCAGGGAGTTTTCTTCAATTTGATAGAAAACAAATTCAGTTCAATATCCCGGCTAACATGCAACAGTTATAGATTAGGCAATAAAGAAATCATTGTGGGTGTCAAACTCAACATACAGGTTTGTAAATATTGATTGTAATCTCACTGCAAATTTGTTTTATCACTCATCATTACAATGATGTTATATATAATAAAACATCTGTTCACTTTTACAATACTCTCACTGCAGTCATGGCCGAGTGGCTAAGGTGATAGACCAGAAATCTATTGGGCTAAGCCTGTGCAGGTTTGAATTCTGCTGACTGCGAAAGCTTCATGTTTACCTCCATTGTAGGTGCATTGGGCTTTCAATTTAAAAAAAAATAGAGGACAAAGGCCTTTCAGATGAAGCCAGTCTAATTTTTAAGCCATTGTATAAGCCCGGTTAGCTCAGTCGGTAGAGCATGGGACTCTTAATCCCAGGGTTCTGGGTTTGAGCCCCACATTGGGAGTTCTTTATAATTCTGACTTGAAAAAATAATTGATACATTTAAACAAAGAAAAATAGAAACTATACCTATTTATAGCTCCATAATGGAGCTCCATTTAGTATTGCACTGGAATGACAACATTTTACATAAATTATCACAATACAGAAAATGTCTGTAAATATTTTGCAAATACTTAAACAAAGTCAATTAAGTTCAGTATCAAGGCGAACAGGCAACAGTTATAGATTAGGCAATAAAGAAATCATAGTGGCTGTCAAACTCAAGATACAGGTTTGTAAATATTGATTGCAATTTGAAAAAATAATTGGTACATTTTAACAATGAAATGGAAACTATACCTTTTTATAACTCCATAATGGAGCTCCATTTTGTATTGCACTGGAATGACAACATTTTACATAAATTATTATAATACAGAAAATGTCTCTAAATGTTTTGCAAATACTTAAACTAGTATCACAATTATCCAACAGTTTCTATTGATACATCACTTCTAATTAAATCAAATGGCAATATTCTATTCAACTATTGTCTAAGCCCCAGAAAAAGTTTTCTAGTAAGAATGCAGAAAAGCATCCAAGCATAACTCTTACTAGTATGTCATAAAACACATTGGATTTTGTAATTTTCCACATGTGGGTAAATAAATGGCTTCATTGAACAAAGTCAAAAGATAGGACCTGAAATAATCTAAATCAAAACACCATGTTACTTGTGAAGACAAATTTCACATGAAATTGCTTCATGAAACAATGCATTTTGGATAATACAGAAATTTTCCATTTTTCATTATGGATGAATGGAAAATAGTTTATTCAAATAAATATATGTATGTGAAAATGAGTAGACAAATTGGTTACTCCTCTGGAGATGCTGGGTATCGATCCCAGTACCTCTCGCATGCTAAGCGAGCGCTCTACCATTTGAGCTACACCCCCTTGTTAGAATCATATTCCCATATGTTTGTTTCAATGTGTTTCAGCTTCTGTTATTTTAGAAATCATAGCAACAGGAAATTCAGCCATTTAACTCAGGGAGTTTTCGTCAATTTGATAGAAAAAAAATTCAGTTCAATATCCCGGCTAACATGCAACAGTTATAGATTAGGCAATAAAGAAATCATTGTGGGTGTCAAACTCAACATACAGGTTTGTAAATATTGATTGTAATCTCACTGCAAATTTGTTTTATCACTCATCATTACAATGATGTTATATATAATAAAATATCTGTTCACTTTTACAATACTCTCACTGCAGTCATGGCCGAGTGGCTAAGGTGATAGACCAGAAATCTATTGGGCTAAGCCTGTGCAGGTTTGAATTCTGCTGACTGCGAAAGCTTCACGTTTACCTCCATTGTAGGTGCATTGGGCTTTCAATTTAAAAAAAAATAAGAGGACAAAGGCCTTTCAGATGAAGCCAGTCTAATTTTTAAGCCATTGTATAAGCCCGGTTAGCTCAGTCGGTAGAGCATGGGACTCTTAATCCCAGGGTTGTGGGTTTGAGCCCCACATTGGGAGTTCTTTATAATTCTGACTTGAAAAAATAATTGATACATTTAAACAAAGAAAAATAGAAACTATACCTATTTATAGCTCCATAATGGAGCTCCATTTAGTATTGCACTGGAATGACAACATTTTACATAAATTATCACAATACAGAAAATGTCTGTAAATATTTTGCAAATACTTAAAGAAAGTCAATTAAGTTCAGTATCAAGGCTAACAGGCAACAGTTATAGATTAGGCAATAAAGAAATCATAGTGGCTGTCAAACTCAAGATACAGGTTTGTAAATATTGATTGTAATCTCACTGCAAATCTGTTTTATCACTCATCGTTACAATGATGTTTTTATAATAAAACATCGGTTCACTTTTACAATACTCTCACTGCAGTCATGGCCGAGTGGCTAAGGCGATAGACCAGAAATCTATTGGGCTAAGCCTGTGCAGGTTTGAATTCTGCTGACTGCGATAGCTTCACGTTTACCTCCATTGTAGGTGCATTGGGCTTTCAATTTAAAAAAAATAAGAGCCCCACATTGGGTGTTCTTTATAATTCTAAATTGAAAAAATAATTGGTACATTTTAACAATGAAATGGAAACTATACCTTTTTATAACTCCATAATGGAGCTCCATTTTGTATTGCACTGGAATGACAACATTTTACATAAATTATTACAATACAGAAAATGTCTCTAAATGTTTTGCAAATACTTAAACTAATATCACAATTATCCAACAGTTTCTATTGATACATCACTTCTAATTAAATCAAATGGCAATATTCTATTCAACTATTGTCTAAGCCCCAGAAAAAGTTTTCTAGTAAGAATGCAGAAAAGCATCCAAGCATAACTCTTACTAGTATGTCATAAAACACATTGGATTTTGTAATTTTCCACATGTGGGTAAATAAATGGCTTCATTGAACAAAGTCAAAAGATAGGACCTGAAATAATCTAAATCAAAACACCATGTTACTTGTGAAGACAAATTTCACATGAAATTGCTTCATGAAACAATGCATTTTGGATAATACAGAAATTTTCCATTTTTCAGTATGGATGAATGGAAAATAGTTTATTCAAATAAATATATGTATGTGAAAATGAGTAGACAAATTGGTTACTCCTCTGGAGATGCTGGGTATCGATCCCAGTACCTCTCGCATGCTAAGCGAGCGCTCTACCATTTGAGCTACACCCCCTTGTTAGAATCATATTCCCATACGTTTGTTTCAATGTGTTTCAGCTTCTGTTATTTTAGAAATCATAGCAACAGGAAATTCAGCCATTTAACTCAGGGAGTTTTCTTCAATTTGATAGAAAAAAAATTCAGTTCAATATCCCGGCTAACATGCAACAGTTATAGATTAGGCAATAAAGAAATCATTGTGGGTGTCAAACTCAACATACAGGTTTGTAAATATTGATTGTAATCTCACTGCAAATTTGTTTTATCACTCATCATTACAATGATGTTATATATAATAAAACATCTGTTCACTTTTACAATACTCTCACTGCAGTCATGGCCGAGTGGCTAAGGTGATAGACCAGAAATCTATTGGGCTAAGCCTGTGCAGGTTTGAATTCTGCTGACTGCGAAAGCTTCACGTTTACCTCCATTGTAGGTGCATTGGGCTTTCAATTTAAAAAAAAATAGAGGACAAAGGCCTTTCAGATGAAGCCAGTCTAATTTTTAAGCCATTGTATAAGCCCGGTTAGCTCAGTCGGTAGAGCATGGGACTCTTAATCCCAGGGTTATGGGTTTGAGCCCCACATTGGGAGTTCTTTATAATTCTGACTTGAAAAAATAATTGATACATTTAAACAAAGAAAAATAGAAACTATACCTATTTATAGCTCCATAATGGAGCTCCATTTAGTATTGCACTGGAATGACAACATTTTACATAAATTATCACAATACAGAAAATGTGTGTAAATATTTTGCAAATACTTAAACAAAGTCAATTAAGTTCAGTATCAAGGCTAACAGGCAACAGTTATAGATTAGGCAATAAAGAAATCATAGTGGCTGTCAAACTCAAGATACAGGTTTGTAAATATTGATTGTAATCTCACTGCAAATCTGTTTTATCACTCATCGTTACAATGATGTTTTTATAATAAAACATCGGTTCACTTTTACAATACTCTCACTGCAGTCATGGCCGAGTGGCTAAGGCGATAGACCAGAAATCTATTGGGCTAAGCCTGTGCAGGTTTGAATTCTGCTGACTGCGATAGCTTCACGTTTACCTCCATTGTAGGTGCATTGGGCTTTCAATTTAAAAAAAATAAGAGCCCCACATTGGGTGTTCTTTATAATTCTAAGTTGAAAAAATAATTGGTACATTTTAACAATGAAATGGAAACTATACCTTTTTATAACTCCATAATGGAGCTCCATTTTGTATTGCACTGGAATGACAACATTTTACATAAATTATTACAATACAGAAAATGTCTCTAAATGTTTTGCAAATACTTAAACTAGTATCACAATTATCCAACAGTTTCTATTGATACATCACTTCTAATTAAATCAAATGGCAATATTCTATTCAACTATTGTCTAAGCCCCAGAAAAAGTTTTCTAGTAAGAATGCAGAAAAGCATCCAAGCATAACTCTTACTAGTATGTCATAAAACACATTGGATTTTGTAATTTTCCACATGTGGGTAAATAAATGGCTTCATTGAACAAAGTCAAAAGATAGGACCTGAAATAATCTAAATCAAAACACCATGTTACTTGTGAAGACAAATTTCACATGAAATTGCTTCATGAAACAATGCATTTTGGATAATACAGAAATTTTCCATTTTTCAGTATGGATGAATGGAAAATAGTTTATTCAAATAAATATATGTATGTGAAAATGAGTAGACAAATTGGTTACTCCTCTGGAGATGCTGGGTATCGATCCCAGTACCTCTCACATGCTAAGCGAGCGCTCTACCATTTGAGCTACACCCCCTTGTTAGAATCATATTCCCATACGTTTGTTTCAATGTGTTTCAGCTTCTGTTATTTTAGAAATCATAGCAACAGGAAATTCAGCCATTTAACTCAGGGAGTTTTCTTCAATTTGATAGAAAACAAATTCAGTTCAATATCCCGGCTAACATGCAACAGTTATAGATTAGGCAATAAAGAAATCATTGTGGGTGTCAAACTCAACATACAGGTTTGTAAATATTGATTGTAATCTCACTGCAAATTTGTTTTATCACTCATCATTACAATGATGTTATATATAATAAAACATCTGTTCACTTTTACAATACTCTCACTGCAGTCATGGCCGAGTGGCTAAGGTGATAGACCAGAAATCTATTGGGCTAAGCCTGTGCAGGTTTGAATTCTGCTGACTGCGAAAGCTTCATGTTTACCTCCATTGTAGGTGCATTGGGCTTTCAATTTAAAAAAAAATAGAGGACAAAGGCCTTTCAGATGAAGCCAGTCTAATTTTTAAGCCATTGTATAAGCCCGGTTAGCTCAGTCGGTAGAGCATGGGACTCTTAATCCCAGGGTTCTGGGTTTGAGCCCCACATTGGGAGTTCTTTATAATTCTGACTTGAAAAAATAATTGATACATTTAAACAAAGAAAAATAGAAACTATACCTATTTATAGCTCCATAATGGAGCTCCATTTAGTATTGCACTGGAATGACAACATTTTACATAAATTATCACAATACAGAAAATGTCTGTAAATATTTTGCAAATACTTAAACAAAGTCAATTAAGTTCAGTATCAAGGCGAACAGGCAACAGTTATAGATTAGGCAATAAAGAAATCATAGTGGCTGTCAAACTCAAGATACAGGTTTGTAAATATTGATTGCAATTTGAAAAAATAATTGGTACATTTTAACAATGAAATGGAAACTATACCTTTTTATAACTCCATAATGGAGCTCCATTTTGTATTGCACTGGAATGACAACATTTTACATAAATTATTATAATACAGAAAATGTCTCTAAATGTTTTGCAAATACTTAAACTAGTATCACAATTATCCAACAGTTTCTATTGATACATCACTTCTAATTAAATCAAATGGCAATATTCTATTCAACTATTGTCTAAGCCCCAGAAAAAGTTTTCTAGTAAGAATGCAGAAAAGCATCCAAGCATAACTCTTACTAGTATGTCATAAAACACATTGGATTTTGTAATTTTCCACATGTGGGTAAATAAATGGCTTCATTGAACAAAGTCAAAAGATAGGACCTGAAATAATCTAAATCAAAACACCATGTTACTTGTGAAGACAAATTTCACATGAAATTGCTTCATGAAACAATGCATTTTGGATAATACAGAAATTTTCCATTTTTCATTATGGATGAATGGAAAATAGTTTATTCAAATAAATATATGTATGTGAAAATGAGTAGACAAATTGGTTACTCCTCTGGAGATGCTGGGTATCGATCCCAGTACCTCTCGCATGCTAAGCGAGCGCTCTACCATTTGAGCTACACCCCCTTGTTAGAATCATATTCCCATATGTTTGTTTCAATGTGTTTCAGCTTCTGTTATTTTAGAAATCATAGCAACAGGAAATTCAGCCATTTAACTCAGGGAGTTTTCGTCAATTTGATAGAAAAAAAATTCAGTTCAATATCCCGGCTAACATGCAACAGTTATAGATTAGGCAATAAAGAAATCATTGTGGGTGTCAAACTCAACATACAGGTTGTAAATATTGATTGTAATCTCACTGCAAATTTGTTTTATCACTCATCATTACAATGATGTTATATATAATAAAATATCTGTTCACTTTTACAATACTCTCACTGCAGTCATGGCCGAGTGGCTAAGGTGATAGACCAGAAATCTATTGGGCTAAGCCTGTGCAGGTTTGAATTCTGCTGACTGCGAAAGCTTCACGTTTACCTCCATTGTAGGTGCATTGGGCTTTCAATTTAAAAAAAAATAAGAGGACAAAGGCCTTTCAGATGAAGCCAGTCTAATTTTTAAGCCATTGTATAAGCCCGGTTAGCTCAGTCGGTAGAGCATGGGACTCTTAATCCCAGGGTTGTGGGTTTGAGCCCCACATTGGGAGTTCTTTATAATTCTGACTTGAAAAAATAATTGATACATTTAAACAAAGAAAAATAGAAACTATACCTATTTATAGCTCCATAATGGAGCTCCATTTAGTATTGCACTGGAATGACAACATTTTACATAAATTATCACAATACAGAAAATGTCTGTAAATATTTTGCAAATACTTAAAGAAAGTCAATTAAGTTCAGTATCAAGGCTAACAGGCAACAGTTATAGATTAGGCAATAAAGAAATCATAGTGGCTGTCAAACTCAAGATACAGGTTTGTAAATATTGATTGTAATCTCACTGCAAATCTGTTTTATCACTCATCGTTACAATGATGTTTTTATAATAAAACATCGGTTCACTTTTACAATACTCTCACTGCAGTCATGGCCGAGTGGCTAAGGCGATAGACCAGAAATCTATTGGGCTAAGCCTGTGCAGGTTTGAATTCTGCTGACTGCGATAGCTTCACGTTTACCTCCATTGTAGGTGCATTGGGCTTTCAATTTAAAAAAAATAAGAGCCCCACATTGGGTGTTCTTTATAATTCTAAATTGAAAAAATAATTGGTACATTTTAACAATGAAATGGAAACTATACCTTTTTATAACTCCATAATGGAGCTCCATTTTGTATTGCACTGGAATGACAACATTTTACATAAATTATTACAATACAGAAAATGTCTCTAAATGTTTTGCAAATACTTAAACTAGTATCACAATTATCCAACAGTTTCTATTGATACATCACTTCTAATTAAATCAAATGGCAATATTCTATTCAACTATTGTCTAAGCCCCAGAAAAAGTTTTCTAGTAAGAATGCAGAAAAGCATCCAAGCATAACTCTTACTAGTATGTCATAAAACACATTGGATTTTGTAATTTTCCACATGTGGGTAAATAAATGGCTTCATTGAACAAAGTCAAAAGATAGGACCTGAAATAATCTAAATCAAAACACCATGTTACTTGTGAAGACAAATTTCACATGAAATTGCTTCATGAAACAATGCATTTTGGATAATACAGAAATTTTCCATTTTTCAGTATGGATGAATGGAAAATAGTTTATTCAAATAAATATATGTATGTGAAAATGAGTAGACAAATTGGTTACTCCTCTGGAGATGCTGGGTATCGATCCCAGTACCTCTCGCATGCTAAGCGAGCGCTCTACCATTTGAGCTACACCCCCTTGTTACCATCATATTCCCATATGTTTGTTTCAATGTGTTTCAGCTTCTGTTATTTTAGAAATCATAGCAACAGGAAATTCAGCCATTTAACTCAGGGAGTTTTCTTCAATTTGATAGAAAAAAAATTCAGTTCAATATCCCGGCTAACATGCAACAGTTATAGATTAGGCAATAAAGAAATCATTGTGGGTGTCAAACTCAACATACAGGTTTGTAAATATTGATTGTAATCTCACTGCAAATTTGTTTTATCACTCATCATTACAATGATGTTATATATAATAAAACATCTGTTCACTTTTACAATACTCTCACTGCAGTCATGGCCGAGTGGCTAAGGTGATAGACCAGAAATCTATTGGGCTAAGCCTGTGCAGGTTTGAATTCTGCTGACTGCGAAAGCTTCACGTTTACCTCCATTGTAGGTGCATTGGGCTTTCAATTTAAAAAAAAATAAGAGGACAAAGGCCTTTCAGATGAAGCCAGTCTAATTTTTAAGCCATTGTATAAGCCCGGTTAGCTCAGTCGGTAGAGCATGGGACTCTTAATCCCAGGGTTGTGGGTTTGAGCCCCACATTGGGAGTTCTTTATAATTCTGACTTGAAAAAATAATTGATACATTTAAACAAAGAAAAATAGAAACTATACCTATTTATAGCTCCATAATGGAGCTCCATTTAGTATTGCACTGGAATGACAACATTTTACATAAATTATCACAATACAGAAAATGTCTGTAAATATTTTGCAAATACTTAAAGAAAGTCAATTAAGTTCAGTATCAAGGCTAACAGGCAACAGTTATAGATTAGGCAATAAAGAAATCATAGTGGCTGTCAAACTCAAGATACGGGTTTGTAAATATTGATTGTAATCTCACTGCAAATCTGTTTTATCACTCATCGTTACAATGATGTTTTTTATAATAAAACATCGTTTCACTTTTACAATACTCTCACTGCAGTCATGGCCGAGTGGCTAAGGCGATAGACCAGAAATCTATTGGGCTAAGCCTGTGCAGGTTTGAATTCTGCTGACTGCGATAGCTTCACGTTTACCTCCATTGTAGGTGCATTGGGCTTTCAATTTAAAAAAAATAAGAGCCCCACATTGGGTGTTCTTTATAATTCTAAGTTGAAAAAATAATTGATACATTTTAACAATGAAATGGAAACTATACCTTTTTATAACTCCATAATGGAGCTCCATTTTGTATTGCACTGGAATGACAACATTTTACATAAATTATTACAATACAGAAAATGTCTCTAAATGTTTTGCAAATACTTAAACTAATATCACAATTATCCAACAGTTTCTATTGATACATCACTTCTAATTAAATCAAATGGCAATATTCTATTCAACTATTGTCTAAGCCCCAGAAAAAGTTTTCTAGTAAGAATGCAGAAAAGCATCCAAGCATAACTCTTACTAGTATGTCATAAAACACATTGGATTTTGTAATTTTCCACATGTGGGTAAATAAATGGCTTCATTGAACAAAGTCAAAAGATAGGACCTGAAATAATCTAAATCAAAACACCATGTTACTTGTGAAGACAAATTTCACATGAAATTGCTTCATGAAACAATGCATTTTGGATAATACAGAAATTTTCCCATTTTTCAGTTTGGATGAATGGAAAATAGTTTATTTAAATAAATATATGTATGTGAAAATGAGTAGACAAATTGGTTACTCCTCTGGAGATGCTGGGTATCGATCCCAGTACCTCTCGCATGCTAAGCGAGCGCTCTACCATTTGAGCTACACCCCCTTGTTAGAATCATATTCCCATACGTTTGTTTCAATGTGTTTCAGCTTCTGTTATTTTAGAAATCATAGCAACAGGAAATTCAGCCATTTAACTCAGGGAGTTTTCTTCAATTTGATAGAAAAAAAATTCAGTTCAATATCCCGGCTAACATGCAACAGTTATAGATTAGGCAATAAAGAAATCATTGTGGGTGTCAAACTCAACATACAGGTTTGTAAATATTGATTGTAATCTCACTGCAAATTTGTTTTATCACTCATCATTACAATGATGTTATATATAATAAAACATCTGTTCACTTTTACAATACTCTCACTGCAGTCATGGCCGAGTGGCTAAGGTGATAGACCAGAAATCTATTGGGCTAAGCCTGTGCAGGTTTGAATTCTGCTGACTGCGAAAGCTTCACGTTTACCTCCATTGTAGGTGCATTGGGCTTTCAATTTAAAAAAAAATAAGAGGACAAAGGCCTTTCAGATGAAGCCAGTCTAATTTTTAAGCCATTGTATAAGCCCGGTTACCTCAGTCGGTAGAGCATGGGACTCTTAATCCCAGGGTTGTGGGTTTGAGCCCCACATTGGGAGTTCTTTATAATTCTGACTTGAAAAAATAATTGATACATTTAAACAAAGAAAAATAGAAACTATACCTATTTATAGCTCCATAATGGAGCTCCATTTAGTATTGCACTGGAATGACAACATTTTACATAAATTATCACAATACAGAAAATGTCTGTAAATATTTTGCAAATACTTAAAGAAAGTCAATTAAGTTCAGTATCAAGGCTAACAGGCAACAGTTATAGATTAGGCAATAAAGAAATCATAGTGGCTGTCAAACTCAAGATACGGGTTTGTAAATATTGATTGTAATCTCACTGCAAATCTGTTTTATCACTCATCGTTACAATGATGTTTTTTATAATAAAACATCGTTTCACTTTTACAATACTCTCACTGCAGTCATGGCCGAGTGGCTAAGGCGATAGACCAGAAATCTATTGGGCTAAGCCTGTGCAGGTTTGAATTCTGCTGACTGCGATAGCTTCACGTTTACCTCCATTGTAGGTGCATTGGGCTTTCAATTTAAAAAAAATAAGAGCCCCACATTGGGTGTTCTTTATAATTCTAAGTTGAAAAAATAATTGGTACATTTTAACAATGAAATGGAAACTATACCTTTTTATAACTCCATAATGGAGCTCCATTTTGTATTGCACTGGAATGACAACATTTTACATAAATTATTACAATACAGAAAATGTCTCTAAATGTTTTGCAAATACTTAAACTAATATCACAATTATCCAACAGTTTCTATTGATACATCACTTCTAATTAAATCAAATAGCAATATTCTATTCAACTATTGTCTAAGCCCCAGAAAAAGTTTTCTAGTAAGAATGCAGAAAAGCATCCAAGCATAACTCTTACTAGTATGTCATAAAACACATTGGATTTTGTAATTTTCCACATGTGGGTAAATAAATGGCTTCATTGAACAAAGTCAAAAGATAGGACCTGAAATAATCTAAATCAAAACACCATGTTACTTGTGAAGACAAATTTCACATGAAATTGCTTCATGAAACAATGCATTTTGGATAATACAGAAATTTTCCCATTTTTCAGTTTGGATGAATGGAAAATAGTTTATTTAAATAAATATATGTATGTGAAAATGAGTAGACAAATTGGTTACTCCTCTGGAGATGCTGGGTATCGATCCCAGTACCTCTCGCATGCTAAGCAAGCACTCTACCATTTGAGCTACACCCCCTTGTTACCATCATATTTCCATATGTTCGTTTCAATGTGTTTTAGCTTCTGTTATTTTAGAAATCATAGCAACAGGAAATTCAGCCATTTAATTCAGGGAGTTTCCTTCAATTTGATAGAAAATAAATTAAGTTCAATATCCAGGCTAACACGCAACAGTTATAGATTAGGCAATAAAGAAATCATAGTGGATGTCAAACTCAACATACACGTTGGTAAATATTGATTGTAACCCTACTGCAAATCTGTTTTTACATGTTTTCTTATTGACTATTTTATGTCTGAAGTAAAGAATAGTAATCTCTCTATCTACACTGGATAAGTGATCATTTCTCTGGGGCCTCCTATTAAAGATAACAAAGGCTAAATTGTAGAAATGTAATAAAAATAAAAGATGTAATAGATAGAATTTCAATGTATTACTGTTACTATTACATCGGATTTGCCTCTAATCTATTACTTTTGTGTTACTTCAATAATTTTGTTTACAAGTGTGCTTATGTGTCATACTGGGGTCATAAAATTTGAAGATTTTTTTTGGCTTTTTTTCTCCTGGAATTTTGCTTTTAGTTGTTTTGAATAAATTGTGAGGTAATAGGAAACCAAAAACAGAGATTTTAGAAAGCTAGTCACATTTCCCCCCTGCCCCCCACCCCCTGTGAGTCAAAGTGAGGTAATAAAATAACAGAGTTTGTATTTTGGCTATTTTCTCCTTTTTTATTGCTTTTACAGGTTTGAATGAGTTGGGAGGTAATAAGATACCGCATCCAGGGAGTCTATATGGCAGGTCAGATTTACACACTGGTCCCCCTGGGGGGTTTAATTGGGGTCATGGTTATTGCATTAATACATTAATCAACAGTACTGTTTTGCACGCTGGCACAATAAGGAACTAGGTTACGATCCCTGTGTAATGAATCAAGAGTGATGTTGGTGGCAAAGACATTGGAGCAGCTGGATGAGCCGACCTTCCTGACTATAAGTCTGTTAGAAATATGTCTAAAAGTAATTTATTGCTAATGGTAAGATTAGAATTCTTGAAGAGATTATCAAAAAGATCCATTACAATATAAAATATAATGGCTATATAAAATATCGGTAAATTTTACAGTTACAATTTCTGTTCTGAAAATCCATAGCCTTTGTTAGGTTAACTTATGCTGAGACTTAGTTAGGTAAAATATACTATGTTGCCAAAGACAGTACAGCTCACATTCTGCTTACAGTCTAATACCACAACTGTTTAATTTTTAAAATAGCCCACATTTCCTTCAGGTACAAAACAAAAAGCTTACCTTCTGCTTACAGTCTGATATTGCAACTTTTATAGGTTTTAATAATCCACATCTCCATCAGGACCACTTTGTTTTTGTTAGGAAACCCTTTTTCTAGTTCAGGAAACTGTTTTTGAAATTAGATTCCTTCAATACAAATACTGCAATAACTTTTATCACCAATTGTCCCCTTTATAAAGTGAATCGGGAAATGATTATTTTGCCACATTGAAACATCAAGGAAATTAGCATTTGTCGTATTTATATTTTAATAACGCTATCAGTTTATCAAGATTGCACTAAGCATAAGATTTCTTAAAATTAAGTTATTAAAATTTGTGATAAATATACACTTAGGCGATATTTATTTTTGAATTTCCGGGCCCGTCACTCTTTCGAGTTTTAGAAACCACCTTATTTTGTAGGCTTGCCAGTTCCGGTTGTATTTTGTGATTTTTACAGTAATCTTAAGTTTATTACAGGTAATATTTGGTTACATAGACTATAGTGTACAGTAACGAAGTGTTTCTTAGACATATAATCAGCCTACAAATGTTTAATGTTTCATTATGGGTAGTTTATCTAAAGACAAACCTCTAGTTTTGTATTCTGGTACAGTACTGCCTGCCCACCAATTATGGTCACGTCTGTGTAGGAAAATTAATTCCTGTGCTTCAATAAATGAAAATAACACTACAGATATTAATTAGTGTGTGTTTATTTTACTAATCCAAAGTTTTGCCTTCGTTTCAGCACAATCAATTTCCTCTGTACATGTACATTGCACCAAAAATGCCCTATTATCACCCAAACAACTGGAATTTCTTCATACCAATTATGGTCACCCCGTTATTTTAGCCACTGATATAACAGAAAATAATGTTTGATCTGTGGTGCTCTGCAAATATAACTTAATGTTTACTGCTTACCGTCGCATTACGGGTCTAGTCGCAATATGGGTCTAAATTTATTTTTAGCCACGTAAATACGAAATAATGCTCAGAAAGCAGGCACCAAAAACGTTGAAAGTGTTAATATGTTGTATATATTTTAATCACAGCGTGGTACATGCATGTGGCATTAAATAAAATAACCACAGAGCTTTAAATATTGAAGAAACATGTCCGCCATTGCAGTCAAAACATCCGTTTCATGCACATTGTTTACAATTGCTGGGAAGACAGTATTGAAAAATCTGATAAAAATAACAGACATTTACCATTGGAAAAAAGGTACCTTATATAGATTAACTATTTATCTTTCTGTTTACACATTCGTTTTTGCATATTCCTCTCTGAATTTGTTAATTTTCAATGTTTACTTTTATAAACAACTTGAGCTGTTCATAATCAGACAAGTAAACAGGAAACAGGAAGTGACCTTTTGGGTTCTTACTAAAGTTCATTTCTAATTAGTCAGGAAAATACGAAAGGGAGAAAGGTAGCTTGCAGGTTTATGTTAATCATGATTAATTTAATCAGCGAAGATAATCATAAATTGATAGTGTATACTGAAATGCTGTAACCTTTATAGGGCTTAATCTGTACTGTAAGGACACTAACTTCTAACAATTTCAGTTATATTTATTTTTCAATGCCAAGGTGACAAATACGTTATCCATTTACCCAGATGCTATTATTGGAGGGATAGACCTAATGAGGCAATGGTGGAATTTAGGACATAACAATTTACTATATACTTGACAAAGCAACTGGATAATATTGTAACAAACTGTGGGACTGATGTTAAGGTTGATGTCACTGCTAATACTTGGAAGGGGATAACATTATAACAATTTTTTCTCCTATCACCGCCCTCTGTATATGGAGGGATACTTGGGGGACAGATGATACATGTTGCTTTTAGTTTCAGATAAATGGTAACTTACCATTGGTAAGTACTGGCTGTCAAGTGGTAGCACTTCAGGATTCCCTTCCTTGAAGCTGTTTCTTGCCATGCCTGCAGCTGTGAGGCTGTTGGTTATCTGATACATTCCTAGATTTAGGTAATTTTGGCCTTGAATACAATATTGGTAATTTTTATTTTCCATACTCCTAGATGTGTATGAATCTGTTGTATAATTTGTGTATTAGAGACATATCATCAGTGCTTTCCTTATAACTGTGACATATAACTATGCCATGAGTACTTATTTCTGCAGAATTGATAATTCTTCATATGGAGTTCTATGCAACACTGATGTAATTATGTGTTTGGAAAGGTTCCCACATAGATTAGCAAAGTCAAAGTTCAAAGTATGGGTTTCATGTCCCATTCAACAGCCTGGGTCAGTTTGGGATAGGTCCTCAGATTTCCAACTTTTGGGACTCAAACCCACAGAGGTGACAGCCTATGATTAGATGCCAAACTTGCCACTCACTAGGCCACTGAGGACCTCATACATTTTCCTATGCACACCTTCGCATAATATAATGTTTAGTGCATGATGTTGGGGAATAAAGTACATTTGTAGTGTTTAAGGCCTGGTCTCATTTGGGTTAGCTGGTAGTTATTTGGCATTGCTGCCAGTTTAAAGTTCATAACCTTGAACAACTATATGTATGGGTTTCCCCTGGCCTTCCAGCTGTCTCTCATAATATATCCTATAAGTTTGTTAATTTGGGGTTTTAGAGGAGGGCAGAGTAAACCAGCACATATAGGTCATCAGGGTTCTGCACTGTAAACTGCCAACCAACAGCAAGCAACTACCAGCTTTCGCACTTGAGGCCATGTCATGAACCGAACCCCAGCCTCGGAGGTGGGAGGCGAGAGTGTTACCACTCTGCCACCGTGGCCCCTATATATCCAATAAGGGACCAGGTGTAATGTAAAATACATTAAGACTTTGTGTGTTCAATGGTCTACAAAGGATGTGACCTGGCAAGGTCATACTAACAAACCAAATCATTCCATCTGTAGAAGGCTAAGTCTACAACACAGTCTTGTCCAAGTGAAATGCAGTCACATGATGTATAATTCTGTGTATGTTGCTGTGTGATGCTTTACTTACTTGAACTTGTATGTGTTATCTGTAAATATTATCTAAATTTCAGTATTTCCTAGTTCAAATGTATTACGTGTTTAGAAAGGCTAACACTGTTTCTCTTAAATATGTGTAGTTGTTTCACTAACAGAAGTTGATGGATGAGTGGACACCTGCCTATATTCCCTGTTTTCTTGTGACTTTATAAACCAAGAATTGAGTTTTATGTGTCTTTGTTTCATATCTTCTTTGTGATGAAAAGACCCCAAACTATAAGCTACGTAAAAAAATAAATTATGTAAGTAAAGCATATATTCAAGATTAACACAATACAGATATAAAGTAAAGAACATCATTCTACCCGGTATTTCCTTTTTGTTGTGTTTCAATTTTCAAATGACAAAAATACACCATCTATGTGCCAATCAGAATCATGTTCCATCAGTGCCCTCTAGGTATTCACACATTACAATTTGGCATTGGTTACAGACACCAAACATTTATATAAATTATCAAACAATTGCAAAAGCCATTGTAAATTGTAATCAGGGTAATATAACTTGTGAGCCATAATTTTAATAAAGCTAAGTATGTTCATATAACTGTGGAACTATAAATAATGAAGGCAACTGGTATTTGTTCATGTAACTGTGATTAAATGTCACACTAAGGTCATCACTCATATGGTTGGAAACTTAATAATTGGCATGTATGTGTATCTTCTGTTATGTAGTAATTTGATAAAAATTATATTTATCATGCATGGAATTCATTAATATTAATGTAAAAAATTAAAATAATTTAAATTAACCACATTTATGACCTAATCAAACACAATTACACATTCATTTATGAACAACATCATAAACCAGTGATAATTCCAAAGATAAACATGCGCAAGTATTTCAACAATAAAATACTGTTATCAACAAAACACAACTATCCAATAAAATAACATAAATTCAACAGCATCACAATTTACAACTTAATACTCCAACTAGTAACTACAACCAAACCATGTGTCCAAATGCGGATGGTGGAGGCCAAAGATTGTTTACTTTGTGTATGCAGTTACGTAATTTTGCAACTAAACTGTAAACAGCATACAGACAGCACCTTTGCATTTTCTGGTAAAAACTGCATCAAAACGTGGTTTTTGGATTGGAATTACAGTAAATTTTTTAAATAACAATTTATACCCTCTTGGGGCTTATTATCTATGGCTAATAAAGTGGCAATAGACCCATATTATGCACGGGTGATATTTGGAGATGTGAGCGATAATTGCATATTTTTGGTATTTTACTCAGCTAACATTAATTCCCAGGCTGCAATTCGAACTTTTAAAATTATGGGATGGATTAATTCATCTATTTTCATACACAAAGTGACCGCTAATGCTGTGGTTTGTGTACTGCCTTCCGTTTTTACCGTCGTTAGGCCCATAATGCGACGGTAAGCAGTAGCCTTTAAAAATATATTTTAATAATCTTTTGTTATTTAGAATAGGATTACTCTAGCTGTTTACAATTACTTCATGTTTTCCTCACCATGGCATTTACTTTTATTTGACCGGCTGGGGGTGACCATAATTGGTACACTGACCATAATTGGTGGCAAGGCAGTACATACTGTAGCCTGATGCCGTCTTCTGTGTAAGAAGTTGATACTTGGTAGGGACATTGATTAGAGGGTGTAGGTGTGCAACGTCATGGTCTGTCCAGGATATGACCTTTGACCTTGCCATAGTGACCTTGACCTATAAAATCTTGTCCGGGCTATATCTCGGAAACTGTGAGGTGTGGGAAGTTGATACTTACTAGGGACATTGGTTAGTGTGTGTAGGTGTGCAACGTCATGGTGTGACCTTGATTTGACCTTTAACCTTGTAGTGACCTTGATGTTTAAAATCTTGTTGCACCTTTGGGTCTGTCTTTTGATGCAGATTAAGCACTGTTAAAGTCATATTAGAATTTATTAAGAATTTTACTTTTATAACTTTCCATTGTAACAGATGGAATTTCATCAAGTGAGCCACAGATTTTGCTCCAACACCACGCATAAGCATTCATTGAATGTACAGTACAATCTCGCTTATCCGAACCCCGTTTATCCGAAATTCCGGCTTAACCGAACTTTTATTGTGTCTCCCATATTTCAGTTTCATTGTTTACCGAGTCCGGTGGGCGATAATAGGTGATTTTAATGAAATCTTCATATTTACTTACCTAGAAATCATGAAAGCCAGTACACACATCTATTTAACCCAGTTCCTTGATCTGCCACCTTTTGTTTAACATAACACTCAGTAATCCCACCGTGCTGAGCCCTTCCTCAATGATAGGTCTTAAGTGCAATTAAGGCGTCTTCTAAATTCAAAACAAAGGGGGACCCAGTGTTTGGGTGATGAGCTTGGTTTACAAAGTGAGGCATTTAAATGATTTAATTAGGAATTACACAATAAAATGACAGTATCCACTGAATTTGTTGTTATTGAAAAGGCAGTGTCTTTAATTGGTGGATATGGTGTTAGGAAATCAACAAAAATAAAAAAAACGGTTCAGATGCATTGTTCTAGCTATAGGCTAGAAAGAAAGAAAAGTCTTCACAAATAAAGCCAGTAACTTGGCCTTTGATCATAACAATAGTGTGTGACATTCATAATCCATTAATTTAATAAAAAGACTGTGTGTTTGGCTGCTAAAATATATTGTCAGTACATGTACAAAAACGGACTGAGATGTTGCACGGTTTTATTTAATAGGGGTTGTGGCAAATAATTTTAGGCATTCATCTACAAAAACAAGCCATTAAGTGGACTTATAAGGTGTCAAATTATGTAAAAAAAATAACAAGTAAAAGTTATAAATCTTGCAAATTTTCGGGACAACCAGATGCCTCTTTGATCTCCAGTAATCTCAGTTTTAGAAATCTCCAAAAACTTACGTTTTTTTTCTACAGTCTTCACGAAATCTTGATATAAAGCACATAATGACATTTTTTAGTGAACTAAAATTATGGATTATTTATTAAAAAACGGAATAACATAGATGTTTGAATCTTTTATTGTATTTTTATGTAGATATAAGCAATATTGCCAAAATCACTCTATTATCGGCCATTGGTGGTACCGCTAATGAATGTAGACCTCAATCTCGGCTATCCGAACCTCCCGATTATCCGAACTTCAATGATGTCTCCCAACAGGTTCGGATAATCGAGAGTCTACTGTATTACCACTTCTGTATGCATGGTAATATGCAAAACATCTAAACCATAATTCGGCCATGCAGATGTAGATAAAGAGTGTTGTAATGTTTAGTTTACTGATCAATGCTGTCATCTTGTTACTGAATTATCTTGTTTTAATTAGGGCTGTGACGGGTGCTGAAAAACGGCATTTAGTACTCACCCTCTGACAACCGGCCCGAATTCGAGTAACAGCGAGATTTAGTACCGACCATTAGAAGTCTTCTGTAAACAAATAGTCGATTCCGGAAACGAAACTTTTGAAGAAAAATGTCTTCTATTTGACCATATATTATAGAATATGGAGTAAATTGTATGTTTTCAAGCGAAAATAACAACTTTAATTGATATTATATGACAGAAATGCTGAAATGTAACATATTTTACACAATTGTTTGATTACATGGGTGATAATACAATATTTCGCGAGTACCCGAGTTTTTAAAATGGACTCGAGTACAAGCCAAGACCGCCTCGTACACCGAGGCTCGAGTACTCGTTCGCAGCCCTAGTTTTAATACTTCATCTTTACATGCATTATCTTTCTCTTAGACATTATTTTCTCTATTTAAACATTGTTTGGACCTTTATATAACTGACAGTGCTCTGAAAGTATCCTGAACTTTCTACTGATACAGTACTATATCTCATGGTGTTAAAAATATTTCCCTAGGCTGTGGGGTACGGGCATCTCTGATGCTATTTTTTTTTATAAATGTTAACAAACGTTCGATGTTACAAAGTTACCTACAAAAGAAATTCCTGGTTTGCAAAAGCAGTTTAGTTTAACAATATATGTATTGCAAACTGGATACAGCTATATAGACCTAACAAGGACTTTTTAAAAGTAAGTGCGATGATTTCTCACAGTTCGACATTTACACAGAAAACAGGTACATGGGAACTCGGTCCCTCGCCATTAATTGTGTCTATC
Source organism: Sabellastarte sp. h YS-2021 (assembly GCA_964017235.1). Taxonomy (NCBI): domain Eukaryota; kingdom Metazoa; phylum Annelida; class Polychaeta; order Sabellida; family Sabellidae; genus Sabellastarte; species Sabellastarte sp. h YS-2021. The sequence continues at coordinate 32,898,010 of OZ024933.1, forward strand.
AGTTTTTCAATAGCAATTGGCGATGGGACAGAAACTCGGTCTAGTTCTGAGCCATTTACTACTTCCCACCATACTTGGCATACCTTGTGCACAAGGATCAAGTGAAGATAGAGGCACATTCAGTCGAAACGCCATTAAAACATGGGTCGAGGGGGGGAGATCTTTCGTCGGTTTACCGAGCGACCCCTCTATCTTCACTTGTCCCGGGTGCAAAATCTGTATATTTGTGGTTACGCTGTGGCTTCAGAACAGTCACTGACTGATCGGAAAACAAGAATTTTCAGAACCGCAAATGGAAACCGTTTATAATTTATTTGCTTTATGACCCGCTATAAAGAAGGGTGTGGCTGTGGTACGGTAAAACCGTTCCATAGAAAATATGCTGCAGTACAGATTGCCACACTCCAGAACTTTGTCTCGAGTGCGGTTTCAGTAACAATGGTTTTCATTGGTTAATTAAATTAATCACGTTTACAGACAAAAACAGACTGGTAGGATAGATCTTCTGTTTTATTGCGTTAATACATCCTATCCAATGGACAATTGCTAATCCGGCCTGCCAAACGTCAGAAAAAGACGTCCTGTGTTGCCACCGGCTGGCCGGTCCGTAGTATTGTGCACTCCCCAGATGGCGCCTCGTGCTTCCTTCCTGTCTAGACAACCTGACGTCATAGCATCTTTTTCGTTTGGCGCGTGTACTGTGCAGACGTGTTTTCAACAATCTCCAGATATTTTAAGCAAAAGTGTGCATTATGACGGATTTTCTGCCTTAATTGCAAATAATTTATTGTAAAAGTGTTACCTACATATCAAGCACGGATATACATCAAGAAATCTGCTGGAAACGCTCCCTAGCTGACTCAATTTAGTGTTGATGATAGGGCAGTAAGCGACGGGAAATATGAATTATGAAGACAGCCATTTTGCTAGTTTCCTCCCTTTAACCATGGTGTTGTTAGGGGCAGATCGACAATTTTTAAAGAAAATAATGGATATACTACTTACAAGGTATTTTTTTTATCCGTGTCTTTTGGTTTGAATGTACCTTCAGCTACAATCACCATAGAAATGTCTTCTCTAGTACTACAAATAGAAATCACGGAAAACTTCATTCTATGTAGTATTTAACACTGTAAATAGAAGGAATTCCCCATGCATAAAAAAGTTGCATTCTTCAGAGCGCACTAGTAAAGACTTCTCTGCTATATAGCATCAGTCACACCAGCCTAGCTCGAGTATTGGTGTTTTTTCATCAGAAGCAAGAAATGAATTCTTCAGATTTCTTCAGAGCGCACTGGTCCAGACATCTTTGCTTGTAAAGCATTAGTCGACCGGCAAGCTCCAGTTCATCCAACTTTACAATAGAAGGTGATATCAGTCCCTCCCTTGCAGACCCGGCTTTGTTGTCGGTAGTAGGGGTTGTGGATGGCCAGTTCACTGGTTTTATCACAAAAGAAAGAAGGAATTTCATCTACACATCTACAGAGCGCACTGGTCCAGGCTTCTCTGCTTTAAAAGCATCAGCCGGCCGGCCAGCTCAAAAGAACGCGACCTCTGACGTCATATCCAGTCAGCCAGTCGCGTGTCCTTCCGACCAATCACGAAGCAGGTCACGTGTTTTCACCGACCAGGAAGGTCGGAAGTGCGTTCTTTCAGAACTCACGTCTACTGGGATTCCAGTCCCTACTTTGCAGACCCGACCTTGTTGTCGGTAGTGGGGTTTTGTGGACTGTAAAGTTGCCGGTAAGGCATCACACAAAGAACGCGAATACTGACGTCATCTCCAGTTAGCCAATTGCGTGTCATTCTGACCAAATACCGAAGCTGGTCACGTGTTTTCACCGACCAGGAAGGTCGGAACTGCGTTCTTCACAACTTACGTCTACTGTGATACCAGTCCCTCTCTCATGGACCGGCCTTCGATGTTGGTAGTGGGGTTTGTGGATTAACAGAATACTGCGCATTTGCATGTTTAAGTATCACAAAAGAACGCGACAACTGACGAGCTCCAACCAGCCAATCGCGTGTCTTTCCGACCAGCAGGCTGGTCACGTGACACACCAAACACCAAGTGTTTCTAAAAATAGTTCACAAGGGCTTTCCCAGCAACTATCAAACCTACAAATAAGAAGTGCGATTAACGAAATACTTTTAATTAATGGAGGAAACCTACAGCAAGCTGAAATCAACAACTGGTTACAGAGTGTACCGGCTGTTTCTGGCTACACAGCCTTGTACACTTGCTTTAACAACTGGTTACAGAGTGTACCGACCAGTACCTGCTACACAGTCTTGTACTCAGTGTTCACGCTTAAGGAAAATATGGAGGTGGTCCGAAGGACCTTCAACTCTGAAAATGTAAAGGTCCGAACCAAAACTAAACTAGTCCAAAGTTTATTTATTTACTGTTTAAGTGAGTTTGTATGTCTATTGCTTAGGAGTTGATATTTCACAAATTAAAATAAAACAGTTCATAGTTCATTCACTCATTTTCACTTTCGGCAAAGTCATTAAAGTACCAGAATTGAATGTTTAACTTTTGAGTGGCTCAAATGCCCAAAAATGGCTCTATAAGTAGTACAAAACATTGGATTATTGCCTTGATCATACAGAATCCAGGGGTATGACTTCTCCCAGGAAGCCTGAAATTCCCTTTTCCTGGTATTTTTTTCATAGTCCCTATGCTTTTGAAGCCGGTCTGTCCCTGAAATTTTTGGCTTTTTATGTCATCACTCTGCGGCGTGGGCGTACGCGTACGCGTGAACAACTTCTTCTCCAAAACTACAAGGCCTAGAGACATGCTGTTTTTTTTAAAAGATACCTTATCTATCAAGGATGAAAAATTGTTCAAGGCATGCAAATCTGTCTGTTCGTCTGTTTGCTAGAGACATTACAAGGGGGGTACCCCCACCAAAAGTGTGAACATTTCAACTTTTTATCACAATTTTCTCAGTGACTATTGCAGGGATTTCTCTCATATCTTGCATATATGTACTAGGCCAGAGGTAGATTCTCTTGTGTGAGTATGAGACCTGGATCTGTCTTACTTTTTTTTTAATAAATTTTTTTAATAATTTTTAATGCATTAAAATTCATGAAATCATGCACTAAATCACTTATAACTTCAAAAGTGTTGCATTTACAGCATTTTGTGAAAATATGTTGTTCAGCTACTTTTTTCATAGCTACAATATGGTGAGTAAGTTGGGTGTCTGTCTCAATAGCTAAGTGAGTAATAGCTACTTTTGGGCTTTTCAGTAACTTCCATTATGAGTAAAATCACTTGTAACTTAAAAACTATTGCATTTAGAGAATTTCGTATAAATATGTTATTCAGCTACTTTTGGGCCAGCTATAACATAGTGAAATTTCAGACCTGTAGCTCATGGCATAGCTGAGTAATAGCTACTTTTAGGTTATCACTGTTGAGTAAATCACTTATAACTTGAAAAGTGTTGCATTTAGAGCATTTTGTTAAAATATGTTATTCAGCTACTTTTTTCATAGCTACAATATGGTGAGTAAGTTGGGTGTCTGTCTCAATAGCTAAGTGAGTAATAGCTACTTTTGGGCTTTTCAGTAACTTCCATCATAAGTAAAATCACTTGTAACTTAAAAACTATTGCATTTAGAGAATTTCGTATAAATATGTTATTCAGCTACTTTTGGGCCAGCTATAACATAGTAAAATTTCAGACCTGTAGCTCATGGCATAGCTGAGTAATAGCTACTTTTAGGTTATCACTGTTGAGTAAATCACTTATAACTTGAAAACTATTGCATTTAGAGTATTTTGTTTCAATATGTTATTCACCTATTTTGGGGTCAGCTATAACATAGTGAAGTTTCAGACCTGTGGCTCATTGCATAGCTGAGTAATAGCTACTTTGAAGTTCTCACTGTTGAGTAAATCAGTTATAATTGGAAAACTATTGCATTTACAGAAATTTGTGCAAATATGTTATTCAGCTACTTTTGGGTCAGCTATAACATAGTGAAATTATAGACCTATAGCTCATGGCACAACTGAGCAATAGCTATTCTCAGGTACTGACTGTTGAGTAAATCAGCTATAACTTGAAAAATATTGCATTTGGAGTATTTTGTTAAAATATATTGTTCACCTACTTTTGGGTCAGCTATAACATAGTGAAATTACAGACCTATAGCTCATGGCATAGCGGAGCAATAGCTATTTTCAGGTTCTCACTATTGAGTAAATCAGTTGTAGCTTGAAAACTATTGCATTTACAGTAGTTTGCTTAAATATGTTGTTCACCTACTTTTGGGTTAGCTATAACATAGTAAAATTTCAGACATGTAGCTCATTGCATAGCTGAGTAATAGTTCCTTTGAGGTTCTCACTGTTGAGTAAATCAGTTGTAACTTGAAAACTATTACATTTAGAGTAATTTGTTAAATATGTTATTCACAGAATTTTTGGTCAGCTATAACATAGTGAAATTGCAGACCTCTATGTCATGGCATAGCTGAGCAATAGCTACTTTCAGGTTCTCACTGTTGAGTAAATCATTGTATCCACTGGATAGCCGCAGTGTGTAGAGAGAGATTTCACCATTACTGCTCTGATGAAAAAAAATATTATAGCTAGCTTTCTTAAGTTTGCAGTATATATTAATAACCATAAAATGTTGTCTGGGAATATTTTTGGCCTCATTTTGAGAAACAAGATGGCCGCCACAGGTGTTTTTTGTCAGTCATGAAAAGTGCTTATATCTCCCTTATTATTGATCCTAGAGGTTTGGGATGATAAACCAACCTGTAGGAAATCATGGGGTGGGAATCTTTTGGTGTGGTCAGATTTGACCTTCAATGACCCCTCCTTCAAGGTCAAACAAGGATAGCCAAACTTAAAAGTGCTTATAACTCGCTTATTATTGGTCCCAGAGGTTTGGGATGGTAAATAGACAGGAAATCATGGGCTGTGAATCTGTTGATATGGTCCGATTTGACCTTGGAACCCTCCTTCAAGGTCAAATGAGGATAGCGAAAATTGAAAGTGCCTACAACTCGCTTATTATTGGTGACAGATAGGAAATCATTGGCTCGGAATCTTTTGGTATGGTCAGATTTGACCTTTGGACCCCTCCTTCAAGGTCAAATGAGGACAGCCAAGCTTAAAAGTGCTTATAACTCATTTATAATTGGTCCTAGAGGTTTGGAATGGTAAACCATAGGAAATCATGGGCTGGGAATGTATTTGTGTGGTTAGATTTGACCTTGGACCCCTTCTTCAAGGTCGAACGAGGATATTGCATTTGTAGTATTTCTTTAAATATGTTTTAACCTATTTTTTACACTTAAACAATTACCTTGTTATTTTCCTTCATAATACCATTTACAGGGCACAACTTTTTTATCCTTTTCTTCTGTCAGCTTCGGAATTTCTTTCGAACTTGCTGTTCAGTTACCATTTACTGTATTTCTGTACAGCCCTTTTCCTGATAATTATTCTGTCCTCTAATCACCTTCACAAATCAAAAACACTCAGTCAGCTGACACAGTGCCCGTTCACGGACACTCTCCCCTTGTTTGGATTGGAGCATTGGTTTGTCCGGTATCTGTCCATGTCAGTTACTCATGAATCAAGCATATATCAGGTGATTTGGTAGAATTTTGATGAAATAAAAGCGCAAAAACAATACCGGAAGTAGGGTTAGCGAAGTACCTCTAAGATATGGAGTCCAACGGACCACATGTCCTCCGAAAAATGGAGTTCCAATCATTTTTTTCTGAGTCCAGTGTTTGTGTTAGGGTTATGTACCTTATGGCTCATCAAAAAAGGCGTACCACTGTATGAAAATTGGGTGAAAGTAATAATTTTTCTCCCGTAATTCGGATAGTTTTAAATATATAGAAGCACTATCCAATTTCCTTTATACTGATAAATAATATTCATCTGTCCATAAATAAATTTTAAAAATATTTTAGAAAGCTGAACCCCAGTCAACAAACTTCATTTTAGTGCAATTAGATTGAAATTTATTTTGTTTGATTATTTTATTTAAGGTACAAATATGGCATTGATACTGTTTGAAAGACAAAAATTTGTAGTTTTTCTTGCTTTTTCTTTCACAAAAATTCATTGGGTAGTTCCAGATATATATATTTTTTGTTACGTCACCTGTAAATATTTTCGAATGTTACAGCTTTTATTTTCCGGGCAACTTTCCGGGGTTAAATATCAAGAGTTTCTGAGATTTAGTAAAATAGTGTCTCCCACGAAATTCACCGTTCTGGTTTGTTGTTTTGACTGTTTCCGTGCAAAGATCAGGCTTTCTTTCGATGTATGACGTTTGAGTAGATTTGCTAGTGTACGAAATATCTCGCTTTACAATGGTGGACGTAAACAACTTGGTCGATCAAAACCATTTAATTTTAAAATATAAATATTTCGTTTTAACGTATTTACCATCCAGCGAACCCTAACAGTTCTTTTGGAGAACGTTTTTCAATGGGCGATAATCGGGATTTTCGACAGTCCGTCGGACCTGTAAGTACTAAAACTCGGCGGTCCTTCTGCAATATTGGCGGCCGCGGGACAGCGTTGAGTTCGAACACTGCTTGTACTCTTGCTTCAACACTGGTTACAGAGTGTACCGGCCGGTACCGGCTATACAGCCTTGTACACTTTAGCAATTGGCTACATATGGCTTCAACCCACCGGTTACAAGTCTACCGACAGGTCCTTACTGTACAGTGCTTCACCCAACTGGTTACATAAGCTGGCTAAATATAGACCAGTGGCTGTGTAAATTCGTTGGTGACCCCAGCCTGCCAGTTTTTTGCCGATTACAGAGAATTACTGTTTACAGTAAATTACAGGTTATGGAGACCTGGTACCGGGCAGAGTTGCCCAAGGTAAATTTGGTTACATAAAAAAGGTGGTCAATAGTCAACAAGTTTTTCATTACGTCCGGCCAGGGGTCAGCCATCTGACGAGTTTCAGTTACTGTGTACCTTGCAGTATGCTGACCCGTGGACAAAGAGTCTGTTAAATGTGAAAAGTTGTCTCAGCCTCACCGGACCGGACCACGGCAAGAACAGCGAGACTGTTTACTTGGATCATTGTCACCGGACCGGACCAGTGTCCGGAGGGACAGGAAATGTTGGTCAGGCTGTCAAATGTCTCAAGGTGGCACACATCTGCCTGTAGGGTCCAGACTAAATACATATTGGAAACTTGCGAAGCTTTAGGGCCTAGGGTTAAAGGAGGGCTACACTCCCTTCCCAGTCAAGACCAAGCTTGACAAGGCCACCCATATTATCAGCTGCTGTGTGCATCCTCACAGAAACCTTTCTTGGTTCCAGAACCACGCAACTCTTGGAAACCAAACTTTTCAGAAACCATCAGAACCAGTGTGTTACCTCAATAGGTTTCAAGGACTCCTACTTCTATATGCTAATGCAGGAACTTTTCATGAAATATTGAGATTTCATGTCCAGGGTCGGACATACTAGTTCAAAGCACTGTCTTTCGGTGTGTCCACTGCACCCATGGAGCTCACTGTAGTAGCAAAGGAGTTGAAACTGATGGCCATGCACAAGGGTATAAGAATCCACCAGTACCTAGATGACTGGTTGGTGAAAGCCACATCCCACCAGGTTTGTCTCCGGCATACACAAGATCTAGTGAAAATATGCCAAGAATAAGGTTGGCGGATGAATTTAGAAAATCGGAACTGGAGCCAAGCAGGCCTTCGACCTTGTAGGTTACCAGTTTGACCTCATGGCCGGTCGAGTCCGACCTACACTGGACTGTTGGCAGAACCTTCAGGACAAATACTATAAATACTGTCACTGCCGGCCTGTCCGGCCCAGCAGTTCATGTCTCTGATAGGTTTAATAACAGCCACAGGAAAGCAAGTTCACCTAGGCTGATTTCATAGGAGACCCATACAGTGGCATCTCAAAAAAAAACCCCCCCAAAAAAACAAAAAAACTGGAGGATACCGGAGTCACTAGAAAAGGTGATTCCAATATTGAGATTCTTGTACCCACATTTACAATGGCGGCTGCAAGAGAACAATGTCCTTACAGGCCAACCATTACACCCAATAAAACATGCTCTGCAATCTTTACAGATGCATCAAAAGAGGGGTGGGGTGCTAGCATAAACGAACGCACTGCAAGAGGAACCTGGTCCCTTCAGGGAAGCAAGTTGCATATCTATTAGAACTCAAGGCAGTCCTTCCAGTCTTAAAAGAGTTCCAAGACCTCTGCATACACAAAATAGTAATTGTAGAGACAGACAACACCACAGTGGTGTCATACATAAACAAGGAAGGAGGCATGAGGTCGGGCCCACTTGGGTCTCTACTATGGAGAATCTTGACCTGGTGCACCAGAAATCAAGTGACTCCCAAAGCCCGACACATTCCAGGCCTGCTGAGTGTGGTAGCAGACAAGCAAGCTATCTGGGCTAGGCCAGACCATCTAAATAGTGGTCTCTCCTTCAGGAGGTCTTCCAAGCAATATATGCAGCAGGTGGCATTGGCCTCAAATAGACCTATGGGCCACAGGCTCAACAAGTTGCCTTTGTATCTCCGGCACCAGATTCCCTGACCACAGCGGTGGATGCACTAAGTCTGCCATGGGAGGATCTGGATGCATATGCCTTCCCACCAGCAACCATCTTGGACCAATGGTGGAGAAGTTGTAGGACTCCCCATGCAACAGAATCATTCTGATTGCTCCGGGATGGCTCAACATGCCTTGGTTTTGGGACCCAGTGACCAGGTCGAGTCAGATCCCACTGAGACTGGCTTTCTTGCCCAACCTGTTAACACAGCTTTCAATCAGATCCCTCACAGACATCTGACAAACCTAAATCTCCATGCATGGCTCCTAGAGCCACACCATTCAAGGAGCAGGGTTTTTTTCTGAAGCAGTGGCACAAGAATTGAGGCAAAGTGAGCCATTTTTATTTTACAAATTAGTGCCTCACTAATCAGGTGGACTTCAGGACACCCCCCTGTAAAGTCAGTTGTTGACTTCCTTATGTACCTATTTAGGACTGGAAGCTATAGCCCAGCATCATTGATGGTTACAGGTCAGTCATTGCTGATAAACTGGGAAATTCACCCATTCAACAAAATCTCGCTCGTCTCCTGGGTAGCCTCCACAGAGACAGACCCAAGAGGGAATCTCCTGGAACCTCTCACTGGTCTTGCACCAGCTGACTAAGGCTCCTTTTAAACCAATCAAGGGATCCTCCTTGAAGCATTTGACCTTCAAGACGGTTTTCCTCTTGCCTCTTGGGTCGGGCAAGTGCAGAAGTGAGATTCATGCTTGGCAAAGCAGGACTATTAGACACAAATCTGTTGTCTAGACAGGAAGGAAGTACGAGGCGCCATCTGGGGAGTGCACAGTACTATGGACCGGCCAGCCGGTGGCAACACAGGACGTCTTTTTCTGATGTTTGGCTGGCCGGTCTGCGCCGACCAGATTAGCAATTGTCCATTGGATAGGGTATAAATTTAATTTACTTATTAAATTTGCAATTTGTTAAATATGGCTAGAAACCCAATCTTGGCCTCATATTTCCTTAAGTCTGTGTGTCCAAGTATCAGCTTCTGAAATTCTATTTATAAAATATTGCTAGAAAACTTCAATAGTCGTTGCAGTACGAGTAAAGTATTTATCTCGAATGAGGTTTCAGTAACAATTGTTTTCATTGGTTAATTAAATTAATCATGTTTGCAGACGAAAATAGGCTGGTTGGCTGGACTTTTGTTTGTAAAATATTGTTAGAAAATCCATCGTGGCATCATATTTTCTTAAGCCTTTGTGTGTACTGTGCAAGTACCAGAATTTGATATTGTTATTTGTAAAATATTGCTAGATTTTTCTGTTTCTAAAACATATAAACCCCCATTGTGATCTCATATTTCCTTCACTCCATGAGATGTTTAGGATACCAGTTTTAACCGTACTCTAGTTAATTTACTGGAATATGGCAAATGAATGTTACCATACTGTAGAATTTCTTCTTGAGCGCGGTGATTTACTGTACTTTGTATAAAGAAAGCATCCTGGTGGATTTTGCAAAAAATATAAATATATATACATTAGTTCAGTTAAATAAATAATTTTAATGTTACATGCAGTAAAACACCGATTTTGAGAAATAATATATGAATTTTGAAAACAAAATAAAATATGGTTGTCATTGGCAATGCTCCACAACGCCAAATATATTTATCCGGATATGTATGCAATATCACTTCATTCACTTGTCTCCTGAATATATGACAATTTTCACAGAATGACCCTGAAGAAAACAATTTGTTTTGTCTCAAAAACGGCAATGTCTTCACATTGTCCTGTAAAATGCTTGTTATTTGTAGTATATTTGTCATTTCTAATCACAATGACATTTTGCAAAATACACAGAATGTAAATAGACAGCATTTACAACTCAAGTCTTTGAACAAAGTTATGTCGCATTTTATGAATGCTTTAGTTCATTCAAAGCTTAAGTTACAATCCGTTTCATCATAACAGTGATACTGTTGTTCCCCTGGGTTTGTGTCTGTAAGTATGGTGAAGGAACAGATCTGGATTTAGCATTGGCAAGAAAACAATGATGTTCAAAATGTTTCTGCTGTAATTGATATTTTGGTACCATCTTTGTACTTTTCTATAAAAATTTTTCACGTAGCAAAAAATAGATTACACCGTCTGAATCGGGCGATCACAATATTCTCGAAATCATACAAATTAAAGTATTCTTCAACTAGGTCACAAAGCATTTCCTGATCTTTTTCACTTTTAGATGGTAATCCACATGAATGGCAAAATTTTTCTTTGGAACAAATTCTTTGTGGTAAATTTATAAATTAGTTCTTGCACTCACCAGTTACACAACATTGGCATAACACCTGATAAACAATTATCATATGTATATCATTCATAAGGGATATTAAGATTATTCAAATATTCTCTATTTATGTGCATTCAGTGTAAACAATATGAAAATAGATCAGATGAAATACAGTTGATTAAGATTGAGAAGATTGATTGTTAAATATTAATTGTTTCTATATAATACTGAGGTTTTAAAATAAATGATATAAAATATTCCAGTGAATACATGGATTTAATAAAATTAATTATTTTATTTACTGCAAACATATATTACATTATTTTTATCTTTGAGAAATAAAAAGAACTAGGTGAATTTCCAAACATGCATATTTCAGCAAATTTTGTTATATTTGCAGATATTAAGTTACTGTAACCAATTTGTCTTATTCCTATTAGACAGTCACTCATTCTTTGTCAAATCTAACCATGGCACATTCATTGAAAGAGTAATATTTCGGATGCTGGTCAATTATTTTCCTGTCAAAATCTGAAAGTAATGAATCTGCCTTGCCCCCATGCAGTCCCATCAGTTCACACCATCCAAGGAAAATATCCCAAGTGCGTCATTCACAGCCAGTCAGATTATTAGTTACAAAGGAACTATATCTTTTCAGGAATTATTATATCCCCAGACGAAAGTCGGGGATATATTGGATTCAGGTCCGTCGCGCCGCCGCCGCTGCCGTAGAAATTTCCTTGTGGACGCGATAACTCAAAAACAAATTAATATTTTTTTTTCAAACTTGGTACACATGTTAAGGGTGCCCAAAGGAAGATCCCTATTTTAAGGTGACCTTAAACTCCCAGTAAAAAAGAACTTATGGCCACCTTAAGGTCAGAAATTGCACTTTTGGCCACTTAGAGCCCTGTAGGTCACAAACTATGATGCTCAGCTGGCTGAAATTTTCCCTGACAACACATTAATATGTTCTTAGTACATGTGCCGAAAATCATGACTTTAAGTTGAGGAGAAAATTGTGTTTGAGGCCCATAAATACCCCCACTTAGGGATTTTTTGCTATACTTTTCACATATTTTGCCCTATAATTTGGAAGTGATAATTCTGATGAGTCTCAAACTGCGCTAGGTATAACTTTGATATGTAATCCTTGTCTGTAGAAAATTTTAGGGCTGTAGGTTTACCCAAAGGGGTCGACTTAAGGTCTCAAAAGTGCCCACAGAGACCCAATTTATGCACTTTTTGCCACTTTCAAGCACTGTAGCTTTCAAACTATGTCTCTCATCTAAGTTAAATATCATCTGGGAATATATCTATGTGTTTTCTTATATGTGCCCCAACATTTAGGCCTTTAATAGACAGTTAACCTGTGTATCAGGACCATAAACACCCACCCGAGTGACCCTTATAAGACATTTTTCACATCTTTTTCCCTGTAACTTGGAAATGGTAAGTCTGAGAAGTTTCAAACTGTATTAGATATATATTCTGTGTGTAATCTTAGTATGTAACAGATTTTAAGTCTGAAGCTTTAATTTTGAAGGTCAAATTGAGGTCTCTAAAAGGCTCCCAAAGACCCAATATTTGGACTTTTTGCTACTTTTAAGCCCTGTGACTGTCAAACTATGTGACTGATAGAGCTCAAATCCTATCTGAGAAGATATTAGTATGTTATTTTTATATGTGCCAAAAATTAAGGCTTTAAGAAGACATTTAACCTGTGTATGAGGACCATAAATCCCCACCTGAGTGACCATTTTTAGACATTTTTCACATATTTTGCCCTGTAACTTGGAAATGGTAAGTCTAAGAAGTTTCAAACTGTATTAGATGCATATTCTATGTGTAATCTTAGTATGTGACAAATTTTAAGTCTGAAGCTTTAATTTGAAGGCCACATTTAGGTCTCTAGAAGGCCCCATAAAGACCCAGTATTTGGACTTTATGCCAATTTTAAGGCCTGTGACTGTTAAACTATGTGACTGATAGAGCTGAAATCTCATCTGGGAATACATTATTATGTTCTTTTTACATGTGCCAAAAATCAAGGCTTCAAGTAGACATTTAACCTGTGTATGAGGACCTTAAACACCCACCTGAGTGACCCTTTTAAGACATTTTTCACATATTTTGCTCTGTAACTTGGAAATGGTAAGTCTGAGAAGTTTCAAACTTTATTAGATACATATTCTATGTGTAATCTTAGTATGTAACAAATTTTAAGTCTGAAGCTTTAATTTGAAAGCCACATCGAGATCTCTAAAAGGCCCACAATGACCCAATATTTGGACTTTTTACCACCTTTAAGCCCTGTAACTGTTAAACTATGTGATTGATGGAGCTGAAATCCCATCTGGGAATGCATTATTATGTCCTTTTTACATATGCCGAAAATCAAGGTTTTTAGTAGACATTTAACCTGTGTATGAGGGCCATAGACACTCACCCAAGTGCCTTTTTTGACATTTTTTCCGTATTTTGCCCTGTTATTTGGAAATGCTTAGTGTGACAAGTCTTAAACTGTATTATATATAATTTTTGTTTGTTATGTATGTCCCCCAAAAAGTTTCAGATCTGTAGTTTAATTGCTAAGGTCTCTTTAACAATTGTAAAATGCCCACAGAAACCCAATTTATGGATATTATGCCACTTTAAAGCCCAGTAACTGTCAAACTATGTGGGTTATAGAGCTGAAATCTTTGAATTTTTAAAAGGAAATGCCTGTCTATTTAAATTTTGAATATTAATAATGTTATGGCTATCTTAGTCTTTTAAGAACTTATTTTTGTGTGTTATACCTCTGCTTGCTGAGTTTTTCACTTTTTAAAATGAAACTGGTTAAACATATTCAAGTAGACAAAATGGACACTTTAAGTGAGCTTTAAGTCCCAATATTAATGAAATTATATCCTTATGTAGTAAAACTAGGGGATTTTTAACCCTCAACTAGCCCAGTTTTATTCAACTTGCCTCAGTTAATTTTGGCACAGCTCCTACAGTTATGAACTCATTTCAGTTGATAATCACATACTTAAAATTCTCAATTCTTTTTGTATTTGAGTACCCCTTTTATATAGATTGTTTGTTTACCATTTATGCTCAACCCACATCCCCCACCCGGATTCCCCCCACCCACCTCTGGGACCTCCAGCTATATTGAGTGACACTAAATAAACAAAGGTATTTAATGATATCAGATGAGAAACAAAGAACTCAATGGGGTTGCAGATCTTGTGTAATAGTGAGAGAGGTGTGGAGAAGGGGAGAGGGGTGGGGGTGGGAGGTGGTGGGCTTCATTACATATAACACAAAGGGGAGTCAGAACTGAGATTGTGTCACATATTTAGGTTGCATATATATGGACCACATATATAGGTATAGAGGAAATGAATAACTGAAAACAATTTGCAAATTCTAAAAATAATATAATAAAATAATAATATAAATAATTTTTTTTTAAATAATATTTTATTTGTGAACAAATATAGAAACAGATATGCGCTTTTGGGATTATGAATTTTAGAATGGACATTGAATCATCAATCATTTAAATACTTTGAAGGAAGGTTGAAAAATATGATGAGTTGAGTTAAAAATAATATTTTATTTGTCAATAAATATAGAAACAGATATGCTCTTTTGGGATTATTATTTTAGAATGGACATTCAATCATCAATCATTTAAATACTTTGAAAATAGGTTTAGAGTTATCATTGCAGGAAGATTGAAAATATAATTTGAGTTATGTATTCGGCGTCTGGGGATACACCATCTTCCTTGGGGAGATATAAACAGAGTAGATTGATGTGCTGAAGTTCATATAATAATGGGTAATTATGTTTTTAAAAATTCCCGATCAAAACCTGTGGCGTGAGTGATGACCTGTCTGGGGATATGTTGGCGCCGAGTTGGCCCAATCTAGTTTCTGCTGTGTGAAATGTTGTCAAAATGGGGTAGCTACACTTGATTGAAAATGTGTAATATGGTGGAGATTATATTATTTACCCTTTTACTGTACATTCTAGACGTTTAAACATTTGTTTTATTGGATATCAAATCTGGCTGCTTTATCAATGCAGTCAGGATACTGGAGGAAGAGTCATTTAGTTTGTGATAAAACCTGCTGTGGAAAACAAAAGCATTATGTGAAAATGCCTAAAGCATAAAGTAGGGTACAAGAATGTTTGTGATTAACTCAAGGTTGGTTTCCTCTGTACTCCAGTGATAGGGTGCGTGAGTAATGTGCCATGTTTCAGGGAAGTTGAACACAGGGTGAACTTTCTCAGTTTTACCTTGATAAATCACCTTTGGAGGCCACAGGGTACCTGTAGGCGTGCGGCCAGCACCATGGTGAGCTGTCTTTTATCATTTATGTCAATAATAGGGATCTGTTTAGACTCTTATGCATGCAGTGCCCAGTTAGATGTTGGCACAGCATTCACCCTTTTCATCAAAGTTCACCAATATTGGGGGGGGGGGGGGGGGGGGGGTCTTTGACTTTTCCCCCTACTCTCCTGATGGAGACCTGTGACCTGCTCTGTCTTGTCTGGTGCTTTCCTTGCTGTCTTTGCCCCCTTGCGATTCACCCAGTCCATTCTGTTAAGTAGTGACTTGATTCAGGAGTTGAAAATGTTGAGGGGACCCCCATGTGCAGCCAGTAGTCCATTAATCTCTTTCACAATTTCTGTGCCTGTAGCCATCACAATGATGGAATTGTTGACTCCTCACTCATTTTTTCATTTTTAATGGACTGCAGAAGTTCAATGGCAGCATCATCTAGCTGGTCCCCAAAGCATCACTCTTTTGCTAGGTGCTTTTGCTGGAGGTTGCTTCAGCTCCTCCAGTGGCTAACTCATTCAGATAGGCCTTTACCATGCCCCTCACAGTGGAATCATTAATCTGCTTTCCCAGTTCTTAGCTAAAATGTCTGCTCTAGTAGTTCCATGGGTGGCCCAACACTTCCAGATTTTGCGTCTGCACTCAGATGAATAAGTTTTATATTCACCATGTTTCTTCTTGCCAGGAGACGAGATTGTTTACAATCTCTGCATTGGCAGCAGCACACTGACAAGCCCTCTGTGGTGTTTTACACCTGTTTGGGTCAGGCAGTCCTGGTACTACAAGAAGATCAGGTTTTCTCTTTGGTGTAAGCCTTTTTCTAAGACTCCTTGTGTATCATAACCTAATACTTAACTGGAAAAGGCCTTGCTATAAATTTAACTCCCCTAGTACTTTCACTGTGTAAAAAACATAAGTAAGAATGAACTGATTAAAAAATGGGACCTAATATATCGGGGAAAACCACCCCTTTATTAATGCCCTTTTAGCTTTAATTAGGGTAAATCCATAACTTGTGATCAGAGTAGTTTTCAAAGCACTAGACCATTTGTACTCTACTTTGGAGAACAGTTCCCATAGATAATAGGTATGTCCCACAAGAATGCTTCTTCAGCTCTCGCCAAGCTAAATGCCTGCCTTCGTGATGTCCAAGAGTGGATGTCTCTCAGTAAATTGAAGCTCAACCCTGAAAAAATTGAGTTTATTGTCTTTGGTTCCAAGGCTCAAAGTCAGAAGATTTCCTCTCACTTTCATGTTAGCATTCTTGGTAGCCTTCTTCATCCGGTTGATTCTGTCAGAAATCTAGGTGTGTGGTAACTGTTTGATGCAGATTTTTCATTCTCTGAGCATATCAAGAGGACTTGCAAAGCGTGCTTCCCTCAGATGCGTGACCTCTGTAGAATTAGAAAGTATCTCACTTCTAAAGTGGCAGTCCTTGCTGCAAATGCCTTGGTTAGTAGTCGTCTGGACTATTGTAACTCTCTGTTCAGAGGTTTGTCCGGTTTCAATCAGCACAAATTGCAAAGTATTCAGAACACCCTTGCTCGTATTGTTACAAATCATAAGAAAGTATGCTCATGTTACACCCATTCTACAGAAACTCCACTGGTTGCCTGTTGAGTACCGTTGTATTTTCAAAACCGCAACACTTGTGTATAAATTTTTGCATAGTGGTTCTCCTTCTTATTTCGAACCGTTCTTGTCTTTTAGTAGTTGTCCCTATAGTACTAGGCATAGTCACCCAGATCGTCAATACCTTACAGTTCCTCCTTTCCATTCATCAGTCTTTACGTCAGCCAAACATTTTGGCCATAGTTTTACCTTTGATGCGCCTAAGATCTGGAATGACCTCCCTCAAGATGTTCGCAGTGCAACATCAGTTGCCTCCTTCAGAAAGAAGCTTAAAACATACCTGTTTGCAAAAGCCTACCCACCATAGCCTCCCCCGTCACATCTGTGTCTCCTTGGTACGACCTGGCTATGCCCCTTGATTAACGCTAACTGCCTTGCTTTATGTTTAGATGCGCCTTAGAGTCCATCAGTGATGGAGATTAAGCGCTATAAAAGTCCACATTAGATTAGATTAGATGTCGTATGCACATGCATTATAATTAAACGGTTGTAACATTAATCTCTCTATAACTGGGTTAAGAAGTTTCCAGCCCATGCATTCTAGTTCTTACTATGGTCCGACTTTTGTTCCACCGGAGGCATCGGGTGGATACTTTGGTTTAGCGTTCACTACGCCCCCGCCGCCACTGCTCGTAGAGAGATTTTCGGCGTTAACGCTCTAAGAGGAAAACTATATCAGCTAGGTTCACCAAATTTGCAGGATATCTTCATTGGGGGGTAAGCTTCTCTGGGAAGAAAATTAGCCTCATTCTGAAAAACAAGATGGCCGCCACGGGCATTTATTTGAAAATTATTTACATTTTTGTACTGGCTGTTTCTCCCAGGTAGAAGGTTGAATGTTTTCATAGGTGATATGTATAACAGATATATATGTCCTCTACAACCTTGCAGACATTTGACCTTGAAGCTCTTAATTCAAGGTCATCCACAGAGTGCCAAAGTAACCCACATAGCAGACTTTAAAAGTGCTTATATCTCCCTTATTATTGGTCCTAGAGGTTTGCAATGTGAAACCAACCAAAAGGAAAGCATGTGCTGCGAATCTTTTGATGTGATCAGATTTGAACTTGGACCCCTCCTTCAAGGTCAAACGAGGATAGCCAAACTTAAAAGTGCTTATAACTGTCTTATTATTGGTCCTAGAGGTTTGGGATGGTAAACCAATCTATAGGAAATCATGGGCTGGAAATCTTCTGGTGTGGTCGGATTTGACCTTGGGCCCCTTCTTCAAGGTCAAACGAGGATAGACAAACTTACAAGTGCTTATAACTCGCTTAATATTGGTCCTGGAGGTTTGGGATGGTAAACCAACCTATAGGAAATCATGGGCTGGGAATCTTCTGGTGTGGTCGGATTTGACCTTGGACCCCTCCTTCAAGGTCATACGAGGATAGCCAAAGTTAAAAGTGCTTATAACCTACTTAATTTTGGTTCAAGACGTTTGTGATGGTAAACCAACCTACAGGAAATCATAAGCTGGGAATCTTCTGGTGTGGTCGGATTTGACCTTGGGCCCCTCCTTCAAGGTCAAACGAGGATAGCCAAACTTAAATGTACTTATAACTCGCTTATTATTGGTCCTAGACGTTTGGTATGGTAAACCAAGTTATAGGAAATCATGGGCTGGGAATCTTTTGAGGTTTCAAGGTTAAATGAGGATAGCCAAACTAAAAAGTGCTTATAATTCACTTATTATTGCTCTTAGAGGTTTGGGATGTGAAACCAACTTATTGGAAATTATTGACTAGTAATCTTCTGATGTGTACAAATTTGACCTTGAGCCCCTCCTTCTAAGTCAAACGAGGACAGCCAAACTTAAAAGGGTTTATAACTTGTTCATTATTGATCCTAGAGGTTTGCAATGTGAAACCAACTTACATGGATCTTGTGGGCTGAGAATCTTCTGATGTCAGATTTAACCTTTGGCCCCTCTTTCAAGGTCAAACAATGGTTCACTGGCTTTGGTGAGTTGTCTTTTTGTATCGGTTCTCCAATGCATAGGTCTAATTTATGCTTGTATTGGATGTGACATTTGTAGAAATTTATTCCCACTAAATTGACCTTGAGTCAGCAATCGTAAAGTTAAATTTTAGTGAAATAACCACTTATTCTGTTTTGTGCTGTGTTGAGGTTTGTGACATGATATGGTACCAAGCAGTAGGTATACCTTAGACACAATTCACTTTAAATGAGGTTCTTACAAATTTATTGTTGAAAGAATTATTCTGTCTTGTGCAATGTACATTAGTTGCAATGAGATTAAACAGATGCTATAGTTTTTGGTAATACTCTTTCATTCGCTGCGGAAGCTCTGGACTGCCAAACTTTTTTTCGTTATTTTACTAACTTCAATATACCAGTTAGTAACCTGGAATATACGAGTTAATAGTTGGAATATACCAGTTACTAACTTGAACATACAAGTTAACTAACTTAATGTACCAGTTAGCTAACTTGAATGTACAACTTAGGTAACTGGAAAATACCAATTAGCTAACTTGAATATACCAGTTAAATTAGTTAATAACTGGAATATATGAGTTAGTAACTTGAATATTCAATTTTATATTAGTAGGAGCTTTACATTATATTCTTGTAGAGCCAGATTGTCAAATCATATGCACTTAAAAGTTGACCTGGCTTCCCCAGCTCTACTCGACTCTGTTTGCTCTTTGACCTCTATCAAACAAATATGAAGTGGGTATTCACTGGTAGAATGCCAGTAAATGTGTAAAAACATTTATAAAAATGGGTCACAGACAGGAACACATCGCAGCACTTAATCTCATTACTTTGTTGTAGGTGAGTCTAAATTCAGAATTATTGTTAAATTATAAAAAAGTGGTGACACTAAGTCTTCGTTAATTGTTTCTTTTATTTTTATTTATTTTTTTTTCTAGAAGAAGAACCATGGCTGATATGAGTGACTTAGACCGGTAAGTGTCCATGCTGCAAAAAAAAAAAAAAAAAAAAAAAGATAGAGTATTTTTTTAAAAAAATATTTTCTTTGTTGAAGGAAATGTAATATAGCTTACTCAGCATTTTGTATTAAATGTGAGCCTCTCTATGTGAATACTGTTAAGCATCAACTTGCATTTTCCTCCAATCAAAAGTCTCAGCCAATATACAATACTTAATTTAATCATTGTATCCAACCTGTTTTTGTTGATAATTTGGCATTATTTGGCAGTTTAGATTCTTCTATCTGTATCTATATTCTGTCTGTGACCGACGGGATATGGCAAGCATTTAGCATATAATCTTTAATTACTCAATGTTTAAGTTGCTTGTAATTCAGAAGCTAATTATGTAGTACAGTTATTTTGTTTAAAACAATAAAGAAATATAACCTTGGAAACATAGAAATAATTTTATAAAATGGAATATTCTGACAATAGGTCAGAAAATATAGGTCTACTACGTTTTGAAGTTCTCTCATTGGTGAATTGAGCTCTCTTTGTGTTGTTTAGACAAATAGAACAGCTGCGGAGATGTGAGATCATCAAGGAGAGTGAAGTGAAGGCTCTTTGTGCAAAAGCCAGAGAAATTCTGGTAGAAGAAAGTAATGTACAGCGTGTGGATTCACCAGTCACAGTAGGTGCAATCAAGTATTCCTGTGAATGTTTATTGCCTTCTCTTCTTTTTTTTTTTTTTTTTTTTTTACAATGGTCAAGGGGAAAAGGTTTTACGAAATATATGTTAAAGAATTAACAAAGCCACTAGGACTGTGGAAATACTCAAGTACTTGTTCAAGAATTTAAAAAGTATATTAAAAAATTCTAGGGTATAAAATTGGGGGGGGGGGGGGGGGGGAGTTTTTTTTTTTTCTAAATTAGTAAAATTTTTCACATCTTTGTCAATTTATCTCTGATTACTCCTGAGATAGGAAAGTTCTAGTTTTACTGTATTAAAGTGCTGCAGTGCACAAAATTAACCAACTCTTAAGGAAAGCTTTGTACTCGGGATAATGGATAATGTATTACTGTATTCAGTAACTGGACTGCACACTCATAGGATGGATTTGAATTTCTGACCCACTATGGAGTGAATGCAGTTGCTTCTTTAGTGTTTATGTTATTTTATCAGGTGTGTGGAGACATCCATGGTCAGTTCTATGACCTCAAAGAACTTTTCAAAGTGGGTGGAGACGTTCCTGAAACGAACTATCTATTCATGGGAGATTTTGTAGACAGAGGCTTTTACAGTGTAGAGACCTTTTTACTATTGTTAGCATTAAAGGTAGGTACCTATCAGACATGATTTCAGTTCAGCCCTGAATTTCACTTTTCTGTTTCAGTCACTATATTGTCTAGATTTTGACATAATCCTCAAATGGCTCAGGAATAAGTTGTGTACTCAAAAAAATCTTCCTCAGATACTTGCAAGTTGGACGTTTTACACAAAATATCTTGTAGTTGTCATTTGTCAATGTACCTGCAAGTACCTTTAATTTGGCCGACATCTATGAAGAATAATCGCCCAACCCTGTCCATAGATCTTGCATTCAATGAACAGTTGATCTACTGATGATAAGATAATGAATAATTGTGTCATTTGAATAGTAAATATGGTGTACTTCAGCCATTGTCTTCCATAATGTCTTTCCCACATCTGAGTTTGAATCCCGACCTTACCTCATGTGGAAGAGCTGCTAGTTGCTTGCCATTGGTTGGCTGTTTACAGAACCTTGACCAAATGTACGTAGAGGTTTCCTCTACCCTTTAAACTAGCCATCGCAGTATAACTGATAATGTACTAGGCATGATATAAAAACAATAAATAAATCAACAATATATGTGTTGTGGTGCCTACCTTGTCAGTTTTGACAAAAAAAATTCTGTTTGATCTTCCTTGTTTTTGGGGTTTAATTAATTTCAAAAGGTGGGATATATAGATAGAATAACAGTGCTTGGGGTCACAGATTGCTTCTTTACAACTTGTTTTATACTTTTAAATGGGGGTGCGATGGTACTGCTTTTCTAGTTCAGGATTCCGCCAAAGAAAAATCGTCCCAATTCCGGGATACCGAAGAAGTTTAAGTTTGAGCATTTCCCCAATCGAATAGACCTACAAACAGAAAGTGTTTCTATAATCCAAAACATGGCAGTTTTTATCAAAGAAATCGTAATAAATGCATTAAAATCTTGTGAGATATGGGGTATTAGGTTATAATTCTTCAGATTCAGGTTTGGCATTTAATATTTTACATTTCACAATAAGTATATAAGCTGTCATTCGAGATTCCTGTTGTAAAAGTCGTCATGGTATTTCAGTGCCGACTCAACCCTACTTTAAAGAGATGCATGGTTCAAAGAATCGCCTGGTCACCTTGTGCTTCAAAATATTAAGCGTCAGTATTTAGAAGAGCAATACTTTATATTTCAGCTATTTGCTTTAATATCAGGGTGTCCCATTTTTTAAGAATTTTTGACTGTAATAAAGGTTTTAACATCACATTTCACAAAAGTGAGTAATTTTGAAAGGTCTTTAAATCCTCTACTCGCATGAATAAATAAGATTTTTTCCCACATGCCCAGTTGTTCGAAACCCTGGTTCGAATCGATACTGGATTTACTAGTTTGTGAAAATAGCAACGCCTGTGTTTCAAAATGTCTTAACATTAATGACGTATAATAAACAATTAGAAATTTATTGGAGTACTATAACATTTACAAATGAATCCAAGAGAGTATAGTCAAACATGTTGGTGTTTTAACATAAATAGTGGTTATAATTGACATTTAACCTTTCTAATTTGGACTTTTAACCACTTTTACCAGGTCAGGTATCCAGACAGAATCACACTGATCCGGGGTAATCACGAGAGCCGGCAGATCACACAAGTGTACGGATTCTATGACGAGTGTCTCAGGAAATACGGCTCCATCACTGTGTGGCGCTGCTGTACTGAGATCTTCGACTACCTCAGCCTTTCCGCAATCATCGACGGCAAGGTACAGTTTAAGAACTTAATTGTCATCCTGATACTCAGCTAATTTGCAATCAGCAGTTTTATAATGCAATAGGTTCTCTGGCCAAGATAAGGCCAGTTTTGAGTCTTTCTGTTGTGAACAAACTACAAAAAATGCAAATCTATCCCAACATATTTTTAAAGATCAGAGAGTATTTGTGTGTAATAATTCCCAAGATCTATAATGTATATATAAATAAAAAAGCTTTCAAAATTTTGTCAATTATTTTTTTTTCATTTGCATGTCAAAGTATCTACTCTATTGCTATGCAAGTAAAAAATAGTGTTAGAAAAATGGCTCAAATTATGGTGCATATAAACCCAAAATTTTTGTCATGAATTGTGACAAAAGTTGTCAGTTTAAAACCAATTTAATTGCCAAAACAACTGCTCACAGAAAGAAGAGTTTGTCAAAACTAATCCTGTATAATTCTGATTGAAAATCACTTTAAAAATCTAAGAAATATGCAAAGACTTTGCAAGATATGAGGTAAAGGATATCATTTTTTACCCCACAGCCCCTAAGGGCTGTCGGGGTATTGTTTTCACCCATGGTGTCCGGATGGGCGGTCGGGCGGGCGGCGGGAAATAATTTTTCCGGACTGTATCTCAGAAACCGTAAGGTGTAGGAAGTTCATACTTGGCAGGGACATTGATTGGGGGGTGTAGGTGTGCAACGTCATGGTCTGACCTTGATTTGACCTTTGACCTTGCCGTAGTGACCCTGAGTTTGAAAATCTTGTCCGAGCTATATCTCGGCAACCATAAGGTGTAGGAAGTTGATACTTGGCAGGGACATTAGTTAGGGGTTGTAGGTGTGAAACGTCATGGTCTGACCTTGATTTGACCTTTGACCTTGCCGTAGTGACCTTAACCTATAAAATCTTGTCCGGGCTATATCTCGGAAACCGTGAGGTGTAGGAAGTTGATACTTGATAGGAACATTGGTTAGGAGTTGTAGGTGTGCAACATCATGGTCTGACCTTGATTTGACCTTGCTGCAGTGACCTTGACCTATAAAACCTTGTCCGGGCTATATCTCAGCAACTGTAAGGTGTAGGAAGTTGATACTTGGTAGGGACATTGGTTGGGGGTGTAGATGTGCAACGTCATAGTGTGACCCTGATTTGACCTTTGACCTTGCTGTAGTGACCTTGACCTATAAAATCTTGTCCGGGCTATATCTCAGAGACTGTAAGGTGTAGGAAGTTTATACTTGGTAGGGACATTGGTTGAGGGTTTTAGGTGTGCCACGTCATGGTGTGACACTGATTGACCTTTGACCTTGCTGTATTGACCTTTAAAATCTTGTTGCACCTTTGGGTCTGTCTGTTGATGCAGATTAAGCACTGTTAAGTCATATTAGAATTCATTGAGAATTTCCTTTTGCAAGTTCCCATTGTAACACATGGAATTTCATCAAGTGAGCCACAGGCTTTTCTCCAACACCACACATAAGCATTCACTGAATGTATTGCCACTTCTGTATGCATGGGTAATATTCAAAACATCCAAACAATAATTCGGCCATTTTTGGTTTACTGATAAGTGCTGTCATTTTATTATTGAATTGTTTTGTTTTAATACTTCATCTTTACATACATTTATTTTCCTTAGATATTATTTTCTCTACTTAAGCATTATTTGGACCTTAATATAACTGACACTGCTCTGAAAGTATCTTGAACTTTGTACTGTTATACTACTTCTATATCTCATGGCGTTGAAAAATGTTTCCCCAGGGTGTGGGGTACGGGCATCTCTGATGCTATTTTTTTTAAATAGTGCCATTGTGGTCAGTTTTGTAATGTCCACTCATCAATGAACGTATAAACAATAGGGCTGTGACGGGTACAAAAAAACAGCATCGAGTACTCGCCCTCTGAAAACCGGCCCGAATTCGAGTAACCGCAAGATTTAGTTCCCACCATTAGAAGTCTTCTGCAAACAAACCGTCGATTCCGGAAACGAAACTTTTGAAGAAAAACGTCTTCTATTGAACCAGATATTATAGATTATGGAGTAAATTATAGGTTTTCAAGCGAAAACAACAACTTTAAATGATGTCATGTGACGGAAATGCTTAAATGCAGCATATTTTATACAAACGTTTCATTATGTGGGCGATAATATAATACGTCGCGAGTAACCGAGTACTTAAAAAGTTAAAATGGACTCGAGTACAAGCCAAGATCGCCTCGTACACCGAGGCTCGAGTACTCGTTCGCAGCCCTAATAAACAACATATATTTTGTAATCTTTGTTTTGTAAATCTATTGCTTTTAAAATCAATTTACCAGATATCGGAGAACTTTTAATGCGACTCGCAACTTTGTCTGAATATCATTATACAGATTTTCTGCGTACACGGCGGTTTGTCTCCATCCATAAACACGTTAGATCAGATCCGAGCCATCGACAGGAAACAGGAAGTGCCTCATGACGGACCAATGTGTGACCTCCTATGGTCCGATCCTGAAGGTAGGTCTTATGATGTATCTCTCAATGCATTGGCTTTTATTTCAGTTAAATTCTTTCTATTACTATTTGTTAGAGATTGTACAAGTGGAAATATTATCTAAAAGAAAAAATTCCCAAATTTTAAGAAATTTATTGGATTTACTTTTCACTTCTGCTCTATGTCAACTGAAGAAGTAAAAGAAAGATGTTAGATTTTAGAGGGAATAAACTTTCACTATCCAAGGTAATGAGTTAAATAATTAAATGTTTAACTTGCACGTTAAATGTGGGAGATAATCTAACAATTACCCTAATTCAATGAAATTTATCGATGAGCTTGACTACTAACTTGATTTTAACTTCAAGGATTTGTCTTACTCCTAATTCCAATATGTCACTTATTCCCACAGAGACACAGAGTTGTAAGTCTCATTAGAAATGTATAGTATGCTGATTTCTCATTTTAACATAAAATCAAATTGAATTTTTACTTTGTATTTTTTGCTGATTTCTCATTTTAACATAAAATCACATTGAATTTTAACTTTGTATTTTTCCCCCAGAATCACAGGGCTGGTCAGTAAGTCCAAGGGGTGCAGGCTTCCTCTTTGGTTGTGACATAGTACAGGACTTTAACAATGCAAATGACCTGAAACTCATCTGCCGTGCACATCAGCTGGTGATGGAGGGATACAAGTGGCATTTTAATGAGACAGTGCTCACTGTGTGGTCTGCACCCAATTACTGTTATAGGTGGGTTGGGTGCAATGCAGAGTGGTCATCCAAAATAATATTATTATTCTTTCTGGTCACTGTCCCCCTTTATTTCTGCTTATTTAAATGAAATTATTATCTCCCGCCGGCCGGGCGGGAGATTATAAAACGCATTCCGTGCGTGTGTTCATGTGTTATTGAGTGTGTGTCACGCTTTTATAAAGGGCTGTACATCACACTGGTTGTTTCTCCTTGGCCTTTTCAATGTTTTTTATGACCTTATTGCTTATGTCCTTTCATTTGATGCTGTTATTTCACACCTAGGACCATAGCTAAGTGAGTAATAGCAATGGTGGCTACTTTGAGTAAAGTGCTCATAACTCCAAAACGACTGCATTTAGAGTGTTTCTGTAAAATACGTTGTTCAGCTACTTTCTCCATGCCTACAAGATGGTACCATTTTTAGGGTTCTATCTTCATAGCTAAGTGAGTAATAGCTATTTTCTGTTATTAACAATGAGCAAAATGAGCAAATTGATTTTGTCTTTGTAACTGTTACTTACACTATTGGCCTGAAATATGTTGTTCAACAACTCCTTCATGTACTATATCATGGTGAGGTGTCCAAGGTGTAGCACCATAGCTAACTGAGTAATAGCTATACTAAGTTTAACATTTGACCATTGAGCAAGTCACTTATAACTCAAAAACTATTGAATATAGAGGATTTTTGTCGAATATGTTGTTCACCTATCTTTTGGATATACTGTATTGTGAATTTTCACAGCTGTAACTCCATAGCTGAGTAATAGCTACTTTGATGATAACCATAATGAGTAAATGGCTTATATCTTCAAAAGTATTGCAGCTACACAATTTTGTTCCAATATGTTGTTCAGCTACTATCTCCACAGCTACAACATGGTCACTAGTTTGGAAGTGTATCTCCATAGCTAAGTGAGTAATAGCTACTTTGTCAATTTTTAATGATAACCATAATGAGTAAATGCCTTATATCTTCAAAAGTATTGCAGCTACACAATTTCTCTCAAATAAGTTGTTCATCTACTTTTTTGTGAACTGTAACATATTTAAGTTTCACAACTGTTGCCCAATGTACAAGTGAGTAATGGCTACTTTATTGCTACTTTTGGTGAAAATGTGAAAAATGACCAATATCTCGCAAACCGTAATAGCTACTTTGTCAATTTTTAATGATAACCATAATGAGTAAATGCCTTATATCTTCAAAAGTATTGCAGCTACGCAATTTCTCTCAAATAAGTTGTTCATCTACTTTTTAAGTCATTCATCTACTTTTGGGAGAGCTTTCACATGGTGAAGTTTCAGACTCGTAGCTAATTACTCCCCTACTGAAAATGAGTAAATGCTATTGAGTGTGTGTCACGCTTTTATAAAGGGCTGTACATCACACTGGTTGTTTCTCCTTGGCCTTTTCAATGTTTTTTATGACCTTATTGCTTATGTCCTTTCATTTGATGCTGTTATTCCACACCTAGGACCATAGCTAAGTGAGTAATAGCAATGGTGGCTACTTTGAGTAAAGTGCTCATAACTCCAAAACGACTGCATTTAGAGTGTTTCTGTAAAATACGTTGTTCAGCTACTTTCTCCATGCCTACAAGATGGTACCATTTTTAGGGTTCTATCTTCATAGCTAAGTGAGTAATAGCTATTTTATTGCGTTAATACATCCTATCCAATGAACAATTGCTAATCCGGTCGGCGCAGACCGGCCCGCCAAACGACAGAAAAAGTCGCCTTATATGAGTGCATAATGCCCTCACAAGCGTTCCGGTCTCTGTGTGTGCTCGCAAGGTGGCGTGTAGTACTTCCTTCCTGTCTAGACAACGTGACGTCATAGCATCTTTTTTCGTTTGGCGCGTGTGTGTGTGGACGCGTTTTTTCATCAGCTCTCGCAAGTTATATAATTGGTGTGTTTTTTCATTCAACAAGGAACTTTATTTTAATTGTGAAGGATTTTACTTCTTTGTGGATATTATGGCATCTCCTGGTCAACGTCGGGGAGTTTGTGGACACGCCATGGCTGGCTTTGATCAGCACGCGCATTGTGCCCGTTGTAGGGACAAGAAGAAGGGGTCTGACCCCTGTGTTAAAGGAAATATCTGTCCGTCATGCAATATTCTTACTGAGGAACAAAAACTGCGCTTAGCTACCCCAGTCTACCAGAATAAAAAGGAAAAGAAGGAAAGTAAAATGGCTTCGGAAGACTGTACACTAGTAGATCCTGCACTAGTTTCAGTACTGGGGGTTTCTTCAGATAGCGGGATTAAGAGCTCAGAAGAGGCGAGTAACAACACTGTAGTTGTGAAAGCTAAGAAGAATTTACAGAGCTCAGAAGAGGCGAGTAGCGTATCTTCTAACGCGAAAGTCAAGAAGATTAAATCCCCTGCAGCTTCCCAGGTTAAGCCGGAAAAGAGCAAGAAACGTCAGTCTTCACCCAAGCCTTCTGATGTGTCTACAGACAATAAACTTGAAGCAATGGATAGTAAATGGGTAGACCGGTTTAATAGACTGGAAGCTATGCTCTTATCTAGAAGTCTCTCTCAACCGGAACCGACCTTTCAGCCGGTTAAACTCTCACCGGTCAGACCTCCACCTACTGGCATTACTCAGACTGTTAACCCGTTCCTTGTACCGACTACCAAGGTGTCTGCATCTCATGAGCAAGGGGACAAATCTCTACCTACTGACCACCCTTCTGATATGCCAGTGCTCAAGCCGGTGGCCGGTTCCTCCGGATTGTTAACTTCACAGCCTCATTCTGAACCGGAAATGGATACGGACAGTGCCTCAGATTCGGTTTCTCTTCCGGATTTGTCAGAGAAAGGTGAAGAAGGTGAGATCTCAGATCTTGATCCGGATAATTCCCTCTCGGATGTTGACCAGGCCCAGTCTGAGGAACAGACATATAGAGAAACAATGCGAGGTATCAGAGCTTATATGAATTGGAACAATATTCCGGATATGGATACCACCCAGGCCAGTGCTGAAGACAACCCCTTTGCCGCTCCTAAGATTCAACCGGCAGGGAAGATTAGTGTGCAACTCCCTACCGACGACTGGTTATGTCGTAAGATGGAGAGACTAAATCTCACTTTAACTCAAGGATACCCGGCTAAGGGTTCTGAACCCGGTGGATTACAACGGGACCAGTTCATTAAACCTACCAAATCACAGGGGAAATGGTACGGCCTACATCCCACCCCAGATAAACCAGCTGGTTCCGTCTCCTTCTGGCACAGTGATAATGCGAAGGTTAACAGTACTTTCAGTAGAATTGCCAGATACTCTGCTCTCTCATCACCAGCCCCTGCTTCACGCTTTATTGCTCAAGATACACTACATAAGTGGGAGAAAAGTGCTCGGGAAGCTACTTATATGTGCAACCAGGCTGCTGGACTCAGTCGATGTTTGAATAAAGTCCAACAGGATATGTCCAGCCAGTTAAAGATTATTCAGGGTGAACATACCAAAGGGAAATCTGCCAGTAAAGCAAGTAGTGCCACTAATGAACTGCAGCATCTCATGCATTTTAACACCTCCATTTTCCAGTGTATGGCGAAGAAAATGGAACATTTATCAGATTTCGCCTTTGTCAGCATGTATAATTTCACTCTGGCTAGACGAGATTCATACCTTGCACTGGTCAAAGCTGGCATCAAACAGGACACACTGGCCTCTCTCCGTCAGGCCCCTATGCAGTTGGATACTTTATTCCCTGATCTTGTGTTAAGAAAAGCAGAAGAAGACATCTCAAAATTCGAGGATAGGGGTCGGTCTCAAGCTAATGTCACTGGCCGGAAGGACTCGCGTTTCCACCCTTATAAGAAACCTGAGAAATCCTATCAAGAGAATAAGCAAGCTAGGCCTGCTTGGAAGAACATTGGTAGATTCAACAAGAAAAAGGCTAAATTTCAAAGTCAAAAGTTCTCCTCGCGACAGGCCCGGGGATACAATTCATATAAATGACAATCAAAGTGCAGACCTTCATTGGAAGGTCCAGTGCAAAACACAGGAACGTTACAGTGGAGTGCCGGATCATCAGGCCGGACCGGACTCCGGACAGACTTTAAATATTGCTTCCAGAAATATAAAGACTGTAAATTCATTTGTTGTTTCTCCTGTACCTTTTGCAACCGGGCAGCCGCAAAAGAAAGGCATAAGTCCAGTGTCTGTTCAATTAAACAAAGTTCAGCCATTAAAATATGTGAACAATGCTTTGTTTGTAGATCACTTGTGTTCTGTAAGTCCTGTAGCAAATGTCCCAAATGTTGCTCCCAATCTTCCTGTAGGGGCCAGGCTTCAACACTACTGGGAAAAATGGTCTGATCTGGGTGCAAATCCAACAGTAGTTCAAATCCTGAAGGAGGGCTATCTCCTCCCCTTCCGGATTCGACCCAACCTTGCAAGAAAACCCACAGTTATAAGCTGTTATGTAAATCCCCACAGGAACAGCTACCTGATGGAGGCATTGCATCAGCTTATAACCAAAAATGCAGTAGAACTCGTTCAAAATCCAAACTCTCTAGGCTTCTTCAACCGACTATTTCTAGTCCCAAAGCCAAACCAAAAATGGAGGCCTATACTGGATCTGAGCAAACTCAATCTTTTTCTCAAGGTAGAAAAGTTCAAAATGGAAACCCCAGAGACTATCAGAACATCTCTTCAACAAGGGGAGTGGGTCACTTCGATAGATTTCAAAGATGCCTACTTCCATATACCCATAAACCAAAGATCCAGAAAATATCTCAGATTTCATGTTCAGGGCAAAACCTACCAATTCAAAGCACTTCCCTTCGGTCTCTCAACAGCTCCCATGGAGTTCACTGTGATAGCAAAAGAGGTAAAGCTTATGGCCATGAACAAGGGTATAAGGATCCACCAGTACCTAGACGACTGGTTGGTCAGAGCCAGTTCCCACCATCTTTGTCACATACATACCCAAAATTTAGCCCGAATCTGTCAGGAACTAGGTTGGTTGATAAATGTGGAGAAATCAGAGCTCGAACCCAAACAAGTCTTCGATTTTGTAGGCTACCAGTTCGACCTTCAGTCCGGAAGAGTCCGTCCTACCCCGGACCGGTGGCAAGCTCTCCAGGACAAGATACAGAACTTACAGTCACTGCCCGCCTGTCCGGTCCGGCAGTTCATGTCCTTGATAGGCCTGTTAACAGCCACAGAAAAGCAAGTACATCTGGGTCGGTTACACATGAGACCTATACAATGGCACCTCAAAAACAATTGGAGGGTACCAGAATCGCTGGAGAAGGTTATTCCATTGCCCAGATCGTTGCACCCCCACTTAAGGTGGTGGCTGGAGGAGGGCAATGTGCTACGGGGTCAACCATTACACCCCTTAAAGCATGCTCTGCAAATTTTTACAGACGCATCAAAAGAAGGTTGGGGCGCTCATTTAAACGAACGCACTGCAAGAGGTCACTGGTCACTGCCGGAAAGCAAGCTACACATAAATTACCTAGAACTAAAAGCAGTGTTCCTAGCCTTAAGAGAGTTCCAGGACCTCTGTGTAAACAATATAGTACTGGTGGCCACCGACAATACAACAGTGGTGGCCTACATAAACAAAGAGGGAGGCATGAGGTCAGGCCCACTCTGTGCCTTACTATGGAGAATCCTGACCTGGTGTACCAGAAAACAGGTGACACTGAAAGCCCGACACATTCCGGGTCGGCTGAACGTGGTGGCAGACAAGCTGTCCAGATTAGGGCAGACCATTCAAACAGAGTGGTCCCTCCTTCCGCAGGTATTCGAAGCAATATGCTACAGGTGGCACCGACCTCGAATAGACCTCTTTGCCACCAGATTCAACAACAAGCTACCTCTCTTTGTGTCACCCTTTCCGGATCCCAGGTCCTCAGCAGTGGATGCACTCAGCCTACCATGGGAGGATCTGGACCCTTACGCCTTCCCCCCAACAGCCATATTGGGCAAGGTAGTGGAGAAGTTGCAAGACTCCCAGTGCAGCAGAATCATTCTGATCGCCCCAGGGTGGCCCAACATGCCCTGGTTTTGGGACCTAGTAGCCATGTCCAGTCAAATCCCTCTGAGTTTGCCCAAGCTGCCCAATCTGTTGACTCAGCCCTTCAACCAGACCCCTCACAGGAATCTGACAAATCTAAATCTCCATGCTTGGCTCCTAGAGCCTCAGCAATCAAGGAGCACGGCTTCTCTGAGGAGGTGGCAACAAGAATTGAAGCTCCTCAAAGAAAATCGACCAGATCAGTCTATGAAGCAAAATGGGCCATTTTTACAAAGTGGTGCCTCTCTAATAAGGTGGACTTCAGAGCACCCCCTGTGAAGGCAGTAGCGGATTTTCTTATGTACCTTTTTCAGGACAAAAAGTTACAGCCCAGTACCATTGATGGTTACAGGTCTGCCATTGCTGATAAGTTGGGTAACTCACCCATTAATATCAGCAAGGATGACAATCTCACTCGTCTCCTGGATAGTTTCCACAGAGACAGACCTAAAGGCAGGAGGGGAATCCCCTCCTGGAACCTTTCCCTGGTCCTACACCAATTGACCAAAGCTCCATTTGAGCCAATTGGGAAGTCCTCCTTAAAACACCTGACCTTCAAGACAGTTTTTCTGCTTGCTTTAGGATCAGGGAAACGTAGGAGCGAGATTCATGCTTGGCAAAATAAGAATATCAGACACCAAGCAGACTGGTCAAGGGTATCACTATTCCCTTCACCCAGTTTCTTATCCAAGAACCAACTGGCCAAAGAGGGACCGGATAGTGTGGCCCCAGTGGTCATCCCAGCCCTAGCCCCAACACTGGATAGGGCTCTGAAATCTGACAGATCCCTCTGTCCAATAAGAGCTTTGCGCTACTACTTGGACAGGACCTCAGATCTAAGACAAAACAAAGAATTAGTCTTTGTCTCATTTAAAAAGGGTTTCAACAAGGATATTTCCCCTGCTACTATCTCCTCGTGGATCAAACAGACTGTAATCCTCTGTTATGAACTTTCTGACCAGGAAGCACACAAGTTGCACCAGGTCAAGGCCCATGATGTTAGGGCTTTTGCTGCCTCTAAGGCCTTCCAGGGAGGATGCTCCTTAGACCAAATTCTATCAGCCTGCCATTGGAAATCTCATAACACCTTCACACAGTTTTACTTGAAGGATGTGGCTTGGGCTGATTCAGAACTTTATCACTTGGGTCCTATAGTAGCTGCCCAACAGATCCACCAACACCCTAACATGTAGAGGAGACTTGGACCCCTCAGGATTCTTGTACATATGTAAATAGTTTTCAAGCATATTTTTAACAAAAAAAAAAAAAAAAAAAAAAAAAAAAAAGGTACTTCCTGTAGGGAGGTTTGATTCATCACTATTGGGACTGAACTCAGACTTGTTCTTTTCCCCCAGCTCAGAGTAGATCTGGAAAGAAAAAAGGGGGGGGGAGCAAAGTCGTTTCTGACGGTTAGAACCTGTTTAACCGAATGATGATATCCGACCAGAACCTTAAGGCCTAACCAGGCTTAAAAGAAGGTTTTGTTGCTTCATTCTGGTCATGAGTTCTTTGCTAGTCCCTAGTAGCTTACCCACCAACCAGGCGGTAGTTATTCAGCAATTGTTCATTGGATAGGATGTATTAACGCAATAAAATTGCAAATTTAATAGTAAATTAAATTTTTATAAGTTAATACCCTATCCAATGAACACACAAGACCCTCCCAAACCGACCCCGCTATCAGCTTACTAGGGGTCTAAGAGATTTAGACAACGAAAAAAGATGCTATGACGTCACGTTGTCTAGACAGGAAGGAAGTACTACACGCCACCTTGCGAGCACACACAGAGACCGGAACGCTTGTGAGGGCATTATGCACTCATATAAGGCGACTTTTTCTGTCGTTTGGCGGGCCGGTCTGCGCCGACCGGATTAGCAATTGTTCATTGGATAGGGTATTAACTTATAAAAATTTAATTTACTATTAAATTTGCAATTTCCTGTTATTAACAATGAGCAAAATGAGTAAATTGATTTTGTCTTCTTTGTAACTGTTACTTACAATATTGGCCTGAAATATGTTGTTCAACAACTCCTTCATGTACTATATCATGGTGAGGTGTCCAAGGTGTAGCACCATAGCTAACTGAGTAATAGCTATACTAAGTTTAACATTTGACCATTGAGCAAGTCACTTATAACTCAAAAACTATTGAATGTAGAGGATTTTTGTCGAATATGTTGTTCACCTATCTTTTGGATATACTGTATTGTGAATTTTCACAGCTGTAACTCCATAGCTAACTGAGTAATAGCCACTTTGATGATAACCATAATGAGTAAATGGCTTATATCTTCAAAAGTATTGCAGCTACACAATTTTGTTCCAATATGTTGTTCAGCTACTATCTCCACAGCTACAACATGGTCACTAGTTTGGAAGTGTATCTCCATAGCTAAGTGAGTAATAGCTACTTTGTCAATTTTTAATGATAACCATATAGGAGTTTTGTCAAATATGTTGTTCACCTACTTTTTGATGTAGTGCGGCGGGAGATCATACCACGGCAGTGGTCTTGTTTTAGATATCTCGGCAAAATTTTGTATGGAGTGTAATTGTTCTGAGAGCTTGTATGCAAATGGAGTTTTAGCAGAATTAGTAGTTTGCTATGTATACTTAAAGATTTAATTCAGTTATGTTTAATGAAATTAAAGGTATTGTGTTGAAGCTCTACAAAAAAAAAAAAAAAATCACTGTAAAGCATGGAAATGACTCTTTAAAAATGCCAAAATAAATGTGTTTCTTGGTGACTCTTTAGCAAAGAGCTTCAATTAGGTTATAAGGTTTATTTGTAAAATAGTTCAGTGATAGTTTATATTTTAACTACATGTTTCACTTGTGTTTGTAGATGTGGGAATGTTGCAGCAATTTTAGAGCTTGACGAACATTTGCAGAAAAACTTCACAATATTTGAAGCCGCCCCTCAGGTAAGTAAAAGAATGAACTGTGACATCAGTGGTAGGGATTTAAGAGTGTTTTAATCTTCTTTAAAAAAATAACAGTACTCAATTATTTGGACGACATAGTCAGAAAAAGAAGGCTATCTTATTGTTTTCTTGGATTTCAATGCATTACTCAGAAGTAATTGTTGCCAGCCTAAAACTGACAGGGAAAGAATGAACTAAGAAGGAAAGAGTTAAATCTCTGAAAAAATTTGGTAAGGCTTCTTTAATTTTCTGTATTGTAGCACATTTCTGCTTGGTTAAAATATCCCAGTGATGTTGTGGAATATAATGCTTAAATTCATGACTTGATAGCTGTAACAACTTGTTTTCATCAGTGTCTATCTGTCAAGAGTGGAACTGTTGAACATATTACTTGGCTGTAAGGTTTTACAAACGAAAACTTAAGCCGATATTTCATAACTAGTTATCGAATACAGAAACTCATATTCATAGGATTTACACATATTAAACGCATAGTAAATAAACTATCCCCTCCCCCCACACATACACAGATTGAATAAATGAAACTAAAAAAATTAGTAATTAAACAACCATTTCAGTGCTTTTCAGTAGGGGTGTGACGAGTACAAATAATTCGGGTTGATTGCTCGCGGACAAAAAATCGACTCGACATCGAGCCCTCACGAAATTTGGTATCCACCATGACAGGAACCAACATCCAATATGGCAGCTCCTGTAAACAACAAAAATATAAAGATAAAAGCTTTGAATTGCTTGAATTTGCTGATGTCATCATATAATATACTTAATATTATGTTAAAAATGGTGGATTATAGGATTAATGCCAGCAAGGTATGTTATTTATTTTTTATTTCCTAAAAAACGTAACCGCTTCAATAAGTTGTTATATGCACACGAGTAGTCGACTCTTAAAATTGGGATCAAATTTTCGTGAAATTTGCCTCGCTTGGCGAGTGTTGACTGCTCAGTCGCACCCCTACTTTTCAGAAACTTTGCCATACATTAATTTACCTCCGATCACCTGTGATTGGTTGGTTTTGTGATCACTTTATCAATATTGGGAAAAACCTCGTGTCTGTCTGTTTACTTGATTATTTGCATTTACAGCTTGTATTGTGATTTTACATGGGTGAAGATATCAAATTATGGCAAATTATATAGTCAGTATTTATTGTGATGAACCTGCTTTAGATAGGATATTTAGCATGTACAATGAGTTAGCGGTTAACCAGTCTCTTCAAACAGTTAGCCAACCACATAATTGAGTGTTTCAGGCTCAATGTATTTAACCTTTGCGGGTGTATGTTGTGAATCTTTTGCACAATTGTTTCATAAAACTTTACAGTGAGATTGGAAAATGCAGGTAATTTAAAAAAAAATAATAATTGTAGTGTTGGAGACTTGTATTTACAGTAAGAGACATAAAATTTCCCTGCAGAATGTGAAGTGAAGTTCACAACATAGAGTAGACTATAAAAAAAAAAAAATAATAATAATAATCAAACTTTCTGTCATCAGGGAAATCAGACCCCAGTCACAAAAATCACTAATGTATAAGAGCTTTCACACAAGTCCAGGAAATAGAATAGGGTTTTCTTGCAGGTGAAATACATGTATGGTGTCAAGTTTCTACATCATGCCTAGTAACTCAGAATGCTGTAAAATCCTGTTGATCAGACACATGATTGCACAAGTTTCACTAGAGGTCATCAAACATTCATTCATAAATGAGGGACATTTTAAAATGATGATCACATAATATATGTCTCTCTTCTGATCACATGGCCAATCACATGACAGAGTTATAGTCAAAAGCAAAGTTCATCGATAGTGTCCAGCCTTGAGCATACATTATGGTCAATGTGAAAACATTAATATATTGAAACAAAAATTAAAATCAATGTATTTGTATTTGTTTTTACAGGAACATCGAGGAATGCCTTCCAAGAAGCCACAGCCTGACTATTTCTTATAACCATAGGAACCCCTAGGCTACTGTGTTTTGTTCAAGTGTCTGTCTGCTTTACACTGACCTAAATATTGCCAGATCAAATGGAAACTTAGATTGTGATTTAAGTTCTGTCACATCAGTAACTGATACATGTCACAGGCTAAGTGGGTAACCAGGAGGTTGCATATCTAACAATAAATGTAATGCTGTCATCTTATTCTTTAGATATGGGATATATCAGAAATGTAATGCATGTAAGTCATTTCAGTTATTGTTTATTTCTGACATAAATCTTTCTAGATTCCGCTGCATCTATAACCATTGGGGGTTTTGCAAGGTCGGGAGGGAACAGCTGGGAGCATATGGGTCACACATCTGGGCATTTCTACAAACTCGTTTTTAGTACCCAGAAATGCCTGAAAATTTTAGGCATTTCAGAAAATGCCAAAGAGAATGAAAGAAGATGCAAAATGCCTGAGGTTTTAAGGGATTTCGTAAGATGCCTAGTTACACAGTTTGCCTGTAACATGTACAGAGGAATGATTTTCAGTATTACAGTCAAAACCACAAGAGTAGACCTCTGTTGTGTGGAACTATTTATGTGTATGTTTTCAATTGATAAAATCTTAAAAAGAAAATTAAGTAGCAATAAATTGATCAATATTTGCCATGTTGAGGTAATATCCTGGTTCAATAGTGAATCACTTTATTACTTGGTCTTTTCTACATAGATGGGGTTTCTCTAGTTGGGTAAATGTGTTTAAATGTGGCATGTCTAAACTAGTTGATAGAAAATGTAATATTCCCCACAGTTTGAACTTCAAGAGATATCCTCGTGTTTTTTTTTACCTTGAATGATTTTGAATTCTTATAAATCAGTGAGTTTTTGTGATAGTCTTCGACTAATTGTCTTATCTGAAGAGAGATTTTTTGGGAGGAATTCGTGTCTTGTTCATTAATTTTATGTTGGGGATCCCAGATGTCGGATTTTACAAATTGTTTTCAGAATTTCATATTTTTCTCAGGCTAAATATGAAATAGGATATTTTTCAGAGCAATAAAGTTCGGGTATTGGTGGTATATACTGCATAAAAGGCAGTCCAGTCTTCAAGTTTGTTAGAAATATCACCACTTAATGTGAATTTAGTAACATTCCAAGAGAGTTAAGAATATGTTTATTTCTGATGTGAAAAAAAGAACGAACAACCAAATTTGCATGACAATCAGTACAATATATTTTAATATGTTGGTGTATGAGACTATATTATGACAGCTTATAAATGGCTTGGATTCATTACAAACACTTCTTGAATGTATTTTAAACATAACCAAATCCAGGCACTATTTGAAGCCTTTACTGCAACATATTTTTGGATGTTTCAGTTTTATATGTATCTTGAATAAAACAATTTTTTTTCATAGTGTTCTAAGGGTGTAATTCAGGGTAAAAAAAGTGGCAGGTTTATTCTTCCTCAATAATGAACCAGAATCTGGGAACATTTAAGACATTTTTTCAAAAAATAAACACTAGACAAACAAATCTAATGGAAAAAATCAATAAATCTGTTGGATATGAATAATGTTTTAATAGGAATACCCAGTCAGCTAGTTTCTGCTGGACTTTTCTACAAAATCTGACTATTTAAGGGCATCCTGACAGCCTATAATAGCCCTGATTAAAATCCCAGGCCCTGTATCAGAAATGGTGTGCATTTTCCATACTTAGAGCTATGTTGTAATTCTCTTAATTTTGATTGTGAGTGTTGTAATTGAGGTCTTCTCATTTCTATGGCATTTGTCTGGCTGTCCCATTTTATATGCAATACATGTTGTATGAACATTGTTGTGTTCTTTATTAAGCAATATTATAAATGTCCACAATATTGGAAGGTTTTCAGTTTAATCCCCCCAGTAGGTCGGGTTGAAGTACGGTGAGTGTATTTTATATTGAACACTTGTTTGAAAGTCTTGTTTCTTGATATATTAATTAAAAGATCAGATGATTTATCTTGCTAGTTTATTTTTTGCAAAAAAAATGTGTAGGACAAAACAAAGAATAAAACTATGCTAGATTCAGGATTTCAAATAAAAACTCTTTTAGCGGATCATATTGAGAGAGTTTGATTTTGTGTATATTAGGTGGTTCATAAAATATAGAATAGCCATTTAAGTATAAAACCAAATGAAAAAGTAATACATGTATAGCTGAGGGCGGTGTGTAGTGTCATCTATTTGGATAATAAAATGTCAGGTATAAGAACATTCATGGTTTATCTTTCTCAGCAAAAAGGAAGGTGGGTTTGACTTTTTTTTTACAATATTTATTTTTGGTTAAAAATATTTGGGTATTACCCAAAGATGGGTCACTGATAGGAGAAATCTCCTGTAAACCAAAAAAAGGGATGATATTGCAGTTGAAAGCTTTAACAAATTTCTAAAATATGTTGTATAATACACAAAGCAAAAATAAAAACACAATCTACATTGTAATTTATTCTCTATAAAACTAGTGTTTCTTTTTGGGTTAATTGTATATTATAAAGACCAGAAGTGCGCAGTGAACGAAAACCTGTCTGTGTGCATAGAATCAGCTGGGAGTAAAACCTCCGATAACCCCCGCTGAAAAACAGAAGTGTCGTTTAGAATTTGTTGTTTGGTAATTCATTCACTGTTACGAGAGCAATCATGCATTCAAAACAATATGGCCGCTCCCTTGTTTGCATCACCTCGTAAAAATAAAGGTATATTTCTTTCAACCAGATGGTCTTTATAATAGTAATAAATACCTCATGCTCGGGCATTTGTTACAGCATATACGCCCGGCAAAAATTTCAAATCATGCCAGAGCGCCGTCAGGAAATTTTTGCCGGTCGTATATCCTGTAACAAACGCCCTCACAATCGGTATTTATTACTACAATCTACACTTGCAAATTGGTGAAACTAATTACAGTAGATTCTGTCTAGGTAGAACCAAGATAAGTCCAACATGGGTGCATTCAGAAATACTTCTCAAGTCCCAGAATCGGTGAGGGGGTTATTTGTGGTGGGATATGCTGACATGAAGTAGAACTGAATCCTAAGATGTTTGAAGACCATGAGGCCATTGAATATTTCTGTGACTTGATGTCATCGTTGTACATTTTATTATATATGTGCTATGATAAATTAAAATACATTCTGTATCCATTTCATAGTTGATTTGTGACAAACATGAGACATAATTTGTTTTGTTGGATGACTTTTGGACACAAGATTATCTAACTTATGCTAGTGCTTTTAGTTTTTCGGAATTTTTGTTTTACACAAGCTGGAGTCATTTTAATATCATTTAGGAAGTTGTCATCAAAATAAAGCTGTTATATTTGTCAGAATATTGCCTAGTGATATTTCTGCGGAGAATTATTGGATTTTGTACCTAAATTCAATGTTGTGTTTTACACAGAGTCATCTGTTGAAGACTTTTTTTTTGGCCAAGATTTTTTATGTTCTCGTATAAGCATTACTTAGCAGGATCATGCGGTAACTTCACTGTAAAGTCTATTCATAATTTAACAATACATTTATATATTCTGAAAAGTTTTATCCAGTGCCTTTGTATTCAACCTGTGGTTTGGTGTTTCTGTGCATCATTTCATTAAGTTTGCTGCACAGTAAATGAAAAATCTTACAATTGTAAACGTGCATTCAGTAGTTTGACTTAAAATAGACATCAGTTAAATCTGTACTTACGCAAGGCTTTGTACTAAATAGGCTTTCAAACAGACATTAATTACAGTAGAACTTCTTAAAACATTTTGATTTATACTGTGCATATATTCAACTCTATTAACTCATTTCCACCATCAAAATGTGTATTACCCTATTGTGTTATACTAAAATACAGGTTTGGAACCTTTAGTGACAGCTTACTTCCACGTATGTCTACAGTGAAGAGCATTTTGCATTGTTAGGACCTTTATACTGCTTCCAATGAAACATAAAGAAGAGTGTATGGCAATATTCATGTATTATTATTGTAGTTCAAACTCCTAGCAAGTACAGAAATGGAAGTGGTGTACAATTTGTTGGAGGATGTGAGTCACAGGTTACATACAGGGGTACCTCTGTTATCTGAACAAGCATGAAGAGTGATGTATTTGGTTAATGAAGAGTTGATGAGACGTTATTTTAAAACAGTAGGAAATTATAACCATGGAAGGGTAGTACTGTGTTAATTTGGGTTAGAATTGGGTATTGAGGTAGCAGATAAGAAGTTGAAGGTTTTAGTGTATGTTGATGTTACTCTGAATGCATGAACAATTGGTACATTTATTAACTCGTGACCTGTATCAGTGTGTATGTTTATCAAGTGAACAGAATGAGCACATTTCTGTCCAAGAACTGTGAAAGTGATACTCTTTTATGAAATAAATCTGTAAATAAGTTGTACATTGTTGTGTTCATGGCTTTCTTGCCCCAGTTAAAATGTGATCTGAACTATAGTCAAAAGCTCCTTGGGTAGATTAGTTAACATGTATAATTTCCTTGGAGTAGAAGTAAACAATACAGAAGTTAACATTACTCAAAAGATGTGCTTACAGATGCAAAAATCTCTAAAAACTAAATGGAATCGCACATCAAGCAAAATTAGGTTCCAGTTAAAGCTCTTGAAGTGGAACTATGCTGAGTAGGATTCACTTGTAATGAACATTAGGGTCTTTGAGATTTTTTTTATTTACACCATCATCTGGATTTCTTCATTAAGTAAATACATTTTTATTGCGTTAATACATCCTATCCAATGGACAATTGCTAATCCGGTCGGCACAGACCGGCCCGCCAAACGCCAGAAAAAGACGTCCTGTGTACTGGCACTGGCCACTGGCTGGCCGGTCCGTAGTACTGTGCACTCCCCAGATG
Organism: Sabellastarte sp. h YS-2021; assembly: GCA_964017235.1. Lineage (NCBI taxonomy): Eukaryota > Metazoa > Annelida > Polychaeta > Sabellida > Sabellidae > Sabellastarte > Sabellastarte sp. h YS-2021. Next base: position 32,939,840 of record OZ024933.1, read on the forward strand.
GCGCCTTGTACTTCCTTCCTGTCTAGACAACCTGACGTCATAGCATCTTTTTCGTTTGGCGCGTGTACTGTGCAGACGTAGTTTCTACAATCTCCAGATTTTTTAAAGAAATGTGTGCATTATGGCGGATTTTCAACCTCATATGTGGATATTTTCAGTGTAGAAGTGTTATCTACTAATCAAGCACGGATATACATTTAGAAATCTGCTGGAAACGCTCCCTAGTTGACTCAATTTAATTTTGATGATAGGGCAGTAATCGACGAGAAATATGAAGGCAGCCATTTTGCTAGTTTCCTCCCATTCAACCATTGTGTTGTTTAGGGGCAGATCGACAATATGGAGGAATTATGGATATACTTCTTACAGGTATTTTTATCCGTGTCTTTTGTTTGAATAAACCTTCTGTAACCTTCCAGCTACAGTTACCATAGAAACGTCTTTCTAGTACTACATGTGCAAATCCTGGATATCTTCAGTCTACGTAGTTTTGAACACTGCATATAGAGGGAATTCCCCTATGGAAGGTGCATTCTTCATCAGAGCGCACTGGTACAGACTTCTCTGCTGTAAAGCATCAGTCACACCAGCCTAGCTCAAGTATTTTTTCTTCAGAAGCAATAGATGAATTCTTCAGATTTCTTCAGAGCGCACTGGTCCAGACATCTTTGCTGCAAAGCATTAGTCGACCGGCAAGCTTATGTATATATCTACATAGAAGGCATCCATCACAAGAGCATGAAGGTTGAACACACATCTATTGTGATATCAGTCCCTCCCTTGCAGACCCGGCTTTGTTGTCGGTAGTGAGGATTGTGGATGGCCAGTTCACTGGTTTTATCACGAAAGAAAGAAGGAATTTCATCTACAAATCTTCAGAGCGCACTGGTCCAGGCTCCCCTGCTTTTAAAGCATCAGCCGGCCGGCCAGCTTAAAAGAACATGACCTCTGACGTCATATCCAGTCAGCCAATCGCGTTCCTTCCTTCCAACTCACGAAGCTGGTCACGTGTTTTCACCGACCAGGAAGGTCGGAAGTGCGTTCTTCAGAACTCACGTCTACTGTGACTACAGTCCCTGCTTTGCAGACCCGGCCTGGTTGTCGGTAGTGGGGTTTTGTGGACTGTAAAGTTGCCGGTAAAGCATCACACAAAGAACGCGAATACTGACGTCATCCCCAGTCAGCCAATGGCGTGTCCTTCCGAACAATCACAAAGCAGGTCACGTGTTTTCACCGACCAGGAAGGTCGGAAGTGCGTTCTTCAGAACTCACGTCTTCTGTGATTCCAGTCCCTGCCTTGCAGACCCGGCTTCGTTGTCGGTAGTAGGGTTTGTGGATGAGCAGAATACTGCGCATTTGCATGTTTAAGTATCACAAAAGAATGTCACAACTGACAAGCTCCAATCAGCCAATCGCGTGTCTTCCGACCAGCAAGCTGGTCACGTGACACACCGAACACCAAGTGTTTCTAAAAATAGTTCACAAGGGCTTTCCCAGTATCTGTCAAATCTACAAATAAGACGTGCGATTAAAGAAATACTTTAGTTAATGGAGGAAACCTACAGCAAGCTGAATTCAACACAGATGATAGTTGTAAAATTGCTTTAGCAACTGTGTACAGAGTGTACTGACTGGTAACACAGTTTTGTACACTTCAACAACTGGTTACAGAGTGTACCGACTGGTACTGGCTACACAGCCTTGTACACTTGCTTCAACAACTGGTTACAGAGTGTACCGGCTGGTACTGACTGCACAGCCTTGTACACTTGCTTCAACAACTGGTTACAGAGTGTACCGACTGGTACTGGTTATACAGCCTTGTACACTTGCTTTAACAACTGGTTACAGAGTGTACCAACTGGTACTGGCTACACAGTCATGTACACTTGCTTCAACCTACTGGTTACAAAGTCTACTAACAGGGTGTTGGCTACACAGTCCTTACTGTACAGTGCTTCAATCCAACTGGTTACATAAAAAAAAAAAAAAAAAAAGCTGGCTAAATATAGACCAGTAGCTGTCAAAATTCATGGATGACCCCAGCCTGCTAGTTTTTTGTTACAGAGAATTACTAGTTACAGTAAAGTACCGAGTATGGAGCCCGGGTACCGGACAGTTACCTCAGGTTAATTTGGTTACAGAGAATTCTTAGACCGGTCAGTGGTCTTGGTGATATGACAGGTATATGACAGTGTCCCTTATCACACCTCTCAACAACCTGTTATCGGTGCTGGACTTGACTGGAGAGATAATAATTGTTGTCATCATGTCCGACCAGGTGTCAGACATCTCACAAACGCCAATTGCTCTGTAAATGCTGCACCTTGCAGGCTGCTGGCCCGGGGCTAAGAGTCTATTAATGTGAAAAGTTGTGTCATCCCCACCGGACCGCAATAACAGCAGGGAGACTGTTAACCTGGATCATTGTCACCAGACCGGACCAGTGTCCGGAGGGACAGAAAATGTTTGTCAGAATACCAAATGTCCCAAATGTGGCACACAATCTGCCTATAGGGTCCAGACTAAGCCCTTTTTGGGAACGTAGGAAGCCTTGGGGGCTGGACCCTAGGTAGTACAACTGTTGAAGGAGGGATACCTATGTCCATATACCTATACAAGAACAATCCAGGAAATGCCTGAGATTTCACATCCAGGGTCGGGCATACCAGTTCAAGGCCCTGCCATTCGGTTTGTCCACAGCACCTTTGGAGTTCACCGTGATACCAAAGCAGGTGAAATTGATGGCCATACACAAGGATTTAAGAAGCCACCAGTACCTAGACGACTGGTTGGTGAGAGCCAGATCCCACCAGGCTTGTCTCCAACATACACAGGAACTAGTAAATAATGTGTCAGCAACTGGGTTGGCTGATGAACTTAGAGAAATCAGAGCTGGAGCCCAAACAAGACTTCGATTTTGTAGGCTACCAGTTCGTCTTCGGGTCTGATCGGTTCCGACCGACTCTGGACTGGTGACAGAGCCTTCAAGAGACTGTTAAAACTGCTATCCCTACCGGCTTGCCCGGTCCAGGAATTCATGTCCTTGATAGGTTACTAACATCTACAGAAAAGCATGTTAATCTAGGCAGACTTCATATGAGACCCATACAGTGGCATCTCAAAAACAACTGGAGGGTACCAGAATCACTGGAAAAGGTGATCCAAGTCCCCAGGTCTCTGCACCCCCATTTACAATGGTGGCTGAAGGAAGACAATGCACTTACAGGCCAACCATTACACCCAATAAAACATGCTCGGCAAAGAGTTACAACGCATCAATAGAAGGGTGGGGCGCTCACTTAGATGAGCACTTTGCAAGAGCAACCTGGTCCCCTCCGGGAAGCAAGTTGTATATAAACTATCTAGAACTTTAAGCAGTTTTTCTGACTTTAAGAGTTCTAAGACATTTGCTCAAACAAGATAGTACTTGTAGCAACTGACAACACCACAGTAGTGTCATACATAAAGGAAGGAGGAAGGAGGTCGGGCCCACTTTGTGCCCTACTATGGAGAATCTTGACCTGGTGTACCAGGAAACAAGTGACTCTAAAGCACGACACATTCCAGGCTGGCCTAATGTGGTAGCAGACAGGCTGTCCAGGCTAGGCCAGACCATCCAAACAGTGGTTTCTCCTTCCAGAGGTCTTCCACTCTATGCAGTAGGTGGCACCGGCCCAAAATAGACTTATTTGCCACGAGGTTCAACAACAAGTCACCTCTGTTTTGTGTCACCGGTACCGGATCCCCTGGCCACAGCAGTGGATGTGCTCAGTCGGCCATGGTAGGATCTAAAAGGATACACCTTCTCACCATCAGCCATATTGGGCAAAGTGGTGGAGAAGTTGCAAGACTCCCCATGTAAGAGAATCATTCTGATTGCTCCGGGTTGGCCCAACATGCCTTGGTTTTGGGATCTAGTGGCCATGTCCAGCCACATCCCGCTGAGCCTGCCCAATCTGCCCAGCCTGTTCACAGCCATTCGATCAGATCCCTCACAGAAATCTGACAAATCTTAATCTCCATGCAGGGCTCCTAGAGCCTCAGCAATCGAGGAGCAGGACTTGTCTGAGGCAGTGGCAGCAAGAATTGAGGCTCCTCAAAGGGGGGTCAATCAGATCAGTCTATGAGGCAAATGGGTCATTTTTACCAAGTGATGTATCATTCATCAGGTGGACTTCGGGCACCACCTGTAAAGTCAGTTGCTGACTTCCTTAGGTACCTGCTTCAGGACAGGAAGTTGCAGCCCAGTACCATTGATGGTTACAGGTCAGCCATTGCTGATAGTCTGGAAAATTTGCCCATCAATGTTAGTAAGGATGAAAATCTCACTCGTCTCCTGGATAGCTTCCACTGAGACAGACCCAAAGGCCGGAGGGGAACCCCCTCCTGGAACCTCTCCCTGGTTTTTGCACCAGCTGACAAGGTTCATTTTGAACCAATTAAAGGCCTCCTTGAAGCATTTGACCTTCAAGGCAGTTTTCCTCTTGGCCCTGGGTTCGGGCAAGCGTAGAAGTGAGATACATGCTTGGCAAACAGCCCAGCACCATTGATGGTTATAGGTCACCCATTGTTGATAAACTGGGAAATTCACCCTTCAACATCAGTAAGGACGGAAATCTCACTCGTCTCCTGGATAGTTTCCTCAGAGACAGACCCAAAGGCAGGAGTGGCATACCCTCCTGGAACTTCTTACTGGCCGTGCACCAGCTAAGACTCCATTTGATCCAATCAAGGAGGCCCCCTTGAAGCATTTGACCTTCAAGACGGTATTCCTCTTGGCCCTTGGGTCGGGCAAGTGCAAAAGTGAGATTCATGCCTGGCAAAAATGATACATTGGACACCAATCCGATTGGTCAAAGGTGTCCCTGTATCCATCACCCAGCTTTCTATCCTAGAATCAGCTGGCCATAGAGTGTCCAGTGTGGCCCCTGGGGTTATAACAGCCCTGGCCCCGACTCTGGATAGATCCCTCAAGTCTGACAGGTCCCTCTGTCCGGTCAGAGCATTGTGCTACTATTTGGACAGGACTTCAGACATCAGGCAGAATAAGGAGGTGGTTTTTGTCTCCTTTAAGAAAGGTTTCAACAAAGACATCTCACCTGCCACTATCTCCTCTTGGATCAAGCAGACTGTGATCCTATGTTATGAGCTCTCTGACCAGGAGGCCCACTTTTAACATCAGGTTAAAGCCCATGATGTCAGGGCCTTTGCTGCTTCTAAGGTCTTCCAGTCGGGAGTCTCCTTAGATCCAATCTTGTCAGCCCGCCACTGAAGTCACAATACCTTCACACAGTTCTATATGAAGGGCGGGGCTTGGGCTGATTCAGAGCTTTACCAATTGGGCTAGGTAGTGGCTGCTCAGCAGATCCACAAGTGGCCCTTAGATTGAGGAGATTTGTATATGTGCATAACAGTTCTTCATGTACATAAGAATTAAGTGTGGCGTGCTTCCTTCGGGAGGTTTATTTGCATTCTGGGACTGAACTCATCCCTCTCTTCCCCTACCTCAGAGCAGGTCTGCAAAAAAGGGGGGGGCGACGGCGGTATAGCTCCGGGTAACCGGCTGCTGGCAACCGACCATGGCCTTGCAGGGTTTCCTGACCTTAAAGTCAACCCAGGCCTGGACCTATAGGTCTCCTGACGAAGTCAGCCTAGACCGTAGGTTAAAATTTGCTATTACTTGTGAGTTCACATAAGTCCCTAGTAACTTACCCGCCGACCAAGCGGTAGTTATTCAGCAATTGTCCATTGGATAGGATGTATTAACGCAATAAAATTGCAAATTTAATAAGTAAATTAAATTTTTATAAGTTAATACCCTATCCAATGGACACACAAGACCCTCCCACCGACCCCACTATCAGCTTACTAGGGGTCTAATAGGTTTAGACAACGAAAAAGATGCTATGACGTCAGGTTGTCTAGACAGGAAGGAAGTACGAGGCGCCATCTGGGGAGTGCACAGTACTACGAACCGGCCAGCCAGTGGTAACATAGGACGTCTTTTTCTGGAGTTTGGCGGGCCGGTCTGCGCTGACCGGATTAGCAATTGTCCATTGGATAGGGTATTAACTTATAAAAATTTAAGTTACTTATTAAATTTGCAATTTTCTAGTTTTTACCAGACAGGGCTGTCGGGGTATTGTCTTCACCCATGGTGTCCGGGGTGGCGGGAAAAAGTTTGTCCAGGCTGTATCTCAGAAACCGTAAGGTGTAGGAAGTCGATCCTTGGAAGGGACATTGGTTAGGATGTGTAGGTGTGCAACGTCATGGTCTGACCTTGATTTGACCTTGCCGTAGTGACCTTGACCTATAAAATCTTGTCCGGGCTATATCTCGGAAACCGTAAGGTGTAGGAAGTTGATACTTGGTAGGGACATTGTTTGGGGGGTGTAGGTGTGCAACGTCATGGTCTGACCTTGATTTCACCTTTGATCTTGCTGTGGTGATCTTGACCTATAAAATTTTGTCCAGGCTATATCTCGGAAACCGTAAGGTGTAGGAAGTTGATACTTGGTAGGGACATTGGTTAGGAGGTGTAGGTGTGCAATGTCATGGTCTGACCTTGATTTTACCTTTGAGCTTGCCATAGTGACCTTGACCTATAAAATCTTGTCTGGGCTATATCTCGGAAACCGTGAGGTGTAGGAAGTTGATGCTTGGTAGGGACATTGGTTAGGATGTGTAGGTGTGCAACGTCATGGTCTGACCTTGATTTGACCTTGCCGTAGTGACCTTGACCTATAAAGTCTTGTCCGGGCTGTATCTCGGACACCGTAAGGTGTAGGCAGTTGATACTTGGTAGGGACATTGGTTAGGGGATGTAGGTGTCAATGTTATGGTGTGACCTTGACCTATAAAATCTTGTCCGGGCTATATCTCGGAAACCGTAAGGTGTAGGAAGTCGATACTTGGTAGGGACATTGGTTGGGGGGTGTAGGTGTGCGATGTCATGGTCTGATCTTGATTTGACCTTGCTGCAGTGACCTTGACCTATAAAATCTTGTCCGGGATATATTGCGGAAACCATAAGGTGTAGGGAGTTGATACTTGGTAGGCACATTGGTTGGGGGGTGTAGGTGTGCGACGTCATGGTCTGACCTTGATTTGACTTTGCTGTTGTGACCTTGACCTATAAAATCTTGTCCGGACTGTATCTCGGAAACCGTAAGGTGTAGGCAGTTGATACTTGGTAGGGACATTGCTTAGGGGATGTAGGTGTCAACGTTATGGTGTGACCTTGACCTATAAAATCTTAACCGGGCTATATCTCGGAAACCGTAAGGTGTAGGAAGTCGATACTTGGTAGGGACATTGGTTGGGGGGTGTAGGTGTGCGATGTCATGGTCTGACCTTGATTTGACCTTGCTGCAGTGACCTTGACCTATAAAATCTTGTCCGGGCTATATCTCGGAAACCGTAAGGTGTAGGAAGTCGATACTTGGTAGGGACATTGGTTGGGGGGTGTAGGTGTGCGATGTCATGGTCTGACTTTGATTTGACCTTGCTGCAGTGACCTTGACCTATAAAATCTTGTCCGGGCTATATCGCGGAAACCATAAGGTGTAGGGAGTTGATACTTGGTAGGGACATTGGTTGGGTGGTGTAGGTGTGCGATGTCATGGTCTGACCTTGATTTGACCTTGCTGTTGTGACCTTGAACTATAAAATCTTGTCCGGGCTATATCTCGGAAACCGTAAAGTGTAGGAAGTTGATACTTGGTAGGGACATTGGTTAGGGGATGTAGGTGTGCAACGTCATGGTGGGACCTTGATATGACCTTTGACCTTGTCGTAGTGACCTTGACCTATAAAATCTTGTCCAGGCTATATCTCGGAAATTGTAAGGGGTAGGAAGTTGATACTTGGTAGGGACATTGGTTAGGGGGTGTAAGTGTGCAACGTCATGGTCTGACCTTGATATGACCTTGCCGCAGTGACCTTGACCTATAAAATCTTGTCCGGGCTATATCTCGGAAACCATAAGGTGTAGGAAGTTGATACTTGGTAGGGACATTGGTTGGGTGGTGTAGGTGTGCGATGTCATGGTCTGACCTTGATTTGACCTTGCTGTTGTGACCTTGAACTATAAAATCTTGTCCGGGCTATATCTCGGAAACCGTAAAGTGTAGGAAGTTGATACTTGGTAGGGACATTGGTTAGGGGATGTAGGTGTGCAACGTCATGGTGGGACCTTGATATGACCTTTGACCTTGTCGTAGTGACCTTGACCTATAAAATCTTGTCCAGGCTATATCTCGGAAATTGTAAGGGGTAGGAAGTTGATACTTGGTAGGGACATTGGTTAGGGGGTGTAAGTGTGCAACGTCATGGTCTGACCTTGATATGACCTTGCCGCAGTGACCTTGACCTATAAAATCTTGTCCGGGCTATATCTCGGAAACCATAAGGTGTAGGAAGTTGATACTTGGTAGGGACATTGGTTGGGGGGTGTAGGTGTGCAACATCATGGTCTGACCTTGATTTCACCTTTGATCTTGCTGTGGTGATCTTGACCTATAAAATTTTGTCCAGGCTATATCTCGGAAACCGTAAGGTGTAGGAAGTTGATACTTGGTAGGGACATTGGTTAGGAGGTGTAGGTGTGCAACATCATGGTCTGACCTTGATTTTACCTTTGAGCTTGCCATAGTGACCTTGACCGATAAAATCTTGTCTGGGCTATATCTCGGAAACCATGAGGTGTAGGAAGTTGATGCTTGGCAGGGACATTGGTTAGGGGTTGTAGGTTTGCAACATCATGGATTGACCTTGACCTAGAAAATCTTGTTGCACCTTTGGGTCTGTCTTTTGATGCAGATTAAGCACTGTTAAAATCAGAATTTTACTTTTACAACTTCCCATTGTAACAGATGGAATTTCATCAAGTGAGCCACAGATTTTGCTCCAACACCACACATAAGCATTCATTGAATGTATTACCACTTCCGTATGCATGGTAATATTCAAAACATCTAAACCATAATTTGGCCATGCCAGATGTAGATAAAGTACATGCATTATCTTTCTCTTAGACATTATTTTCTCTATTTAAACATTGTTTGGACCTTAATATAACTGACAGTGCTCTGAAAGTATCCTGAACTTTGTACTGATACAGTACTTTTATATCTCATGGTGTTAAAAATATTTCCCTAGGCTGTGAGGTACGGGCATCTCTGATGCTATTTTATGAAATTGTATTCTCTGTGTATTTGGGCCTACCCTTATTTTGCGCTTGTTGTGTAGGTCACATGGTAAAATGTAATCTCAGTTGTCCCCTTCCATTGAACCCAGTTCAGACATTTTATAAGGCAATATTGTGCGAGACAGGTCCCTTTTGTGAAGTGCCCTTTTGCTTAGTGCAGTGTATCATAGTTTCCAGAAAAACCTGCACCAATGATAACTAAATCTGCTAAAACAATCTGGAAAGTGTCAGATCCTTCTGGATAAGGAAAATCCCTTAGGTGCCAGTATAAAATAATGTGGGATTAAGGTTTTAGCAAACAGATCAAGACTACACAAACATTGCAAATCTGACCTGACATCAAATACCACTTTTATGCAGACGACACGCAGTTGTTTATTCATATCTCTCACAAAAATGCAGCCCTGGCTTTTAACAAACTGAATTCTTGTCTTCTGGATGTTCAAAACTCTAAAGGTATTGTCTTTTCAAACTCTCCAAAACTATCACCTTGTGTCTGGAGTAGGTTATACATCATAGCTTGTTCACATGTCCTGGCTGTATAGTTAACAGAACACAAACACTTTGACAATCAAAATCAGCATACAAGGATGGCTGAGAGACTGCATTCTTATCAGTAAAGAATAATATTCTTCCGTCATTGCCCAATGGTAAGCTCACTGCTCTGGTATTGTTGGATCCCTACAGTGGCTGTCTAACGAACACCATTCCATTTTAAAAGAGTGACATTGGTATACAAGTGCCTTCATAAAGGTCATATGATATTTCCTAAATACCTTTGTTCATGCTAGCTATGTACACCTCTTCCCATAATACCAGGTGTAATAGGCCTGACTGGATGTTTTTATAGGTTCCATCTTTTTGTCCATCCATTCACTGATCAAAGAAACTAGATTGCTTATGCTGCACCTTACATAGTCGTGAAGTTGCCTAATGACCTCCCATCTGCTATCTCTCTAACATCCTTCAGATCAAAATAAAAATCTTACATGATCTCAAAGGCTTATCCACTTCATGTTCTTTCCTGGCGTCTCTGTGGTTGCTGACCCCTCTATGTCCCTGAGTGTTTAAGTTTTGGATCCTAGCTGCTTGATTTGTTGTGCCTTAGAATCTGTAGTTTGTAATGATTAAGTACTATTAAAGTAATGTTGGAATAGAAAAAAAAATGAACAGTTCTATGGCTATAAGAAAGCCTGTGCATACTGGTTTTTTGATCACGACTCTGTACTGTAAATCTCGGTGTAGATATGCAAATACTTTCACACCTTTGGACAAGTCTGACCTTCCAAAGCAAGACCTTACTGTGTGTGTGGACCACCCACCACTAGTCTGCTGTCATTGTACTAGATAGATGTATATCCAGTTGACACTGGTTTATTTACAGTAACTCTACCTCTGCATGTGAAGACATTCTCTTTATTTATTGTCTTGGCCTGTTTGCCATAGTGACCTCAAATATTCATCAGGTTTTGCTCAAAGCTTGCTCATAACAAAATTTTAAACAAGAGGAGAGTGCCCGTGAACGGGCACTGTGTCAGCTGACTGAATGTTTTTGATTTGTGATGGTGATAATGAGAGGAAAGCATAATTATCAGGGAAAGGGCTGTACAGAAATACAGTAAATGGTAACTGAACAGCATGTTCGAAAGATATTCCGAAGCTGACAGAAAAAAAGGACAAAAAAGTTGTGCCCTGCAAATGGTATTATGAAATAAAGTAACAACGTAATTGTTTAAGTGTAAAAAGTAGGTTAAAAATATTTAAAGAAATACTATAAATGCAATATCCTCGTTCAACCATGAAGAAGGGGTCCAAAGGTCAAATCTGACCATACCAAAAGATTCCCAGCCAAAGAATTTAGGATGGTTTACCATCCCAAACCTCTCGGACCAATAATAAGTGAGTCATAGGCACTTTTTAAGTTTGGCTATCCTTGTTTGACCTTGACGGAGGGGTCCAAGGTCAAATCCGACCATACAAAAAAATTCCCAGCCCATGATTTCCTGTAGCTTGTTTACCATCCCAAACCTGTAGGACCAATAATAAGCGAGTTCTAAGCAATTGTAAGTTTGGCTATCCTCAATTGACCTTGAAGGAGGGGTCCCAGGTCAAATCTGACCACACCAAAAGAATCCCAGCCCATGATTTCCTATATGTTGGTTTACCATCCCAAACCTCCAAGACCAATAATACGCGAGTTATAAGCACTTTAAGTTTGGCTATCTTCGTTTGACCTGGAAGGAGGGGTCTAAGGTGAAATCTGACCACACCAAAAGATTCCCAGCCCATGATTTTCTATAGGTTGGTTTTCCATTCCAAACCTCTAGGACCAATAATAAGCGAGTTATAAGCACCTTTAAGTTTGGCTATCCTCATTTGACCTTGAAGGAGGGGTCCAAGGTGAAATCCGACCACACCAAAAAATTCCCAGCTCATGATTTTCTATAGGTTGGTTTTCATTCCAAACCTCTAGGACCAATAATAAGCGAGTTATAAGCACTTTTATGTTTGGCTATCCTCATTTGACCTTGAAGGAGGGTTCCAAGGTCAAATCGGACCATATTAACAGATTCCCAGCCCATGATTTCCTACAGGTTGGATACAATGATTTACAACAGTGAGAACCTGAAAGAAGCTATTGCTCAGCTATGCCATGACATAGAGGTCTGCAATTTCACTATGTTATAGCTGACCAAAACGTCTGTGAATAACATATTTAACAAAATACTCTAAATGTAATAGTTTTCACGTTACTACTGATTTACTCAAGAGTGAGAACCTCAAAGTAACTATTACTCAGCTATGCAATGAGCTACATGTCTGAATTTTTACTATGTTATAGCTGACCTAAAAGTAGGTGAACAACATATTTAAGCAAAATACTGTAAATGCAATAGTTTTCAAGTTACAACTGATTTACTCAATAGTGAGAACCTGAAAATAGCTATTGCTCCGCTATGCCATGAGCTATAGGTCTGTAATTTCACTATGTTATAGCTGACCCAAAAGTAGGTGAACAATATATTTTAACAAAATACTCCAAATGCAATATTTTTCAAGTTATAGCCGATTTACTCAACAGTCAGTGCCTGAGAATAGCTATTGCTCAGTTGTGCCATGAGCTACAGGTCTGTAATTTCACTATGTTATAGCTGACCCAAAAGTAGCTGAATAACATATTTGCACAAATTTCTGTAAAGGCAATAGTTTTCCAATTACAACTGATTTACTCAAGAGTGAGAACTTCAAAGTAGCTATTACTCAGCTATGCAATGAGCCACAGGTCTGGAACTTCACTATGTTATAGCTGACCCCAAAATAGGTGAATAACATATTGCAACAAAATACTCTAAATGCAATAGTTTCCAAGTTATAAGTGATTTACTCAACAGTGATAACCTAAAAGTAGCTATTACTCAGCTATGCCATGAGCTACAGGTCTGAAATTTTACTATGTTATAGCTGACCCAAAAGTAGCTGAATAACATATTTATACTAAATTCTCTAAATGCAATAGTTTTCAAATTATAAGTGATTTGCTCAACATTGAGAACTTCAAAGTAGCTATTACTCAGCTATGCAATGAGTCACAGGTCTGGAACTGCACTATGTTATAGCTGACCCCAAAATAGGTGAATAACATATTGAAACAAAATACTCTAAATGCAATAATTTCCAAGTTATAAGCGATTTACTCAACAGTGATAACCTCAAAGTAGCTATTACTCAGCTATGCCATGAGCTACAGGTCTGAAATTTTACTATGTTATAGCTGACCCAAAAGTAGGTGAACAACATATTTAAGCAAAATACTGTACATGCAATAGTTTTCAAGTTACAACTGATTTACTCAACAGTGATGACCTAAAAGTAGCTATTACTCAGCTATGCCATGAGCTACAGGTCTGAAATTTTACTATGTTATAGCTGACCCAAAAGTAGCTGAATAACATATTTATACTAAATTCTCTAAATGCAATAGTTTTCAAATTATAAGTGATTTGCTCAACATTGAGAACTTCAAAGTAGCTATTACTCAGCTATGCAATGAGTCACAGGTCTGGAACTTCACTATGTTATAGCTGACCCCAAAATAGGTGAATAACATATTGAAACAAAATACTCTAAATCCAATAATTTCCAAGTTATAAGCGATTTACTCAACAGTGATAACCTCAAAGTAGCTATTACTCAGCTATGCCATGAGCTACAGGTCTGAAATTTTACTATGTTATAGCTGACCCAAAAGTAGGTGAACAACATATTTAAGCAAAATACTCTACATGCAATAGTTTTCAAGTTACAACTGATTTACTCAATAGTGATGACCTAAAAGTAGCTATTACTCAGCTATGCCATGAGCTACAGGTCTGAAATTTTACTATGTTATAGCTGACCCAAAAGTAGCTGAATAACATATTTATACTAAATTCTCTAAATGCAATAGTTTTGCAATTACAACTGATTTACTCAATAGTGAGAACCTCAAAGTAGTTATTATTCAGCTATGCAATGAGCTACAGGTCTGAAATTTTACTATGTTATAGCTGATCCAAAAGTAGGTGAACAACATATTTAAGCAAAATACTGTAAATGCAATGGTTTTGAAGTTACAACTGATTTACTCAATAGTGATGACCTAAAAGTAGCTATTACTCAGCTATGCCATGAGCTACAGGTCTGAAATTTTACTATGTTATAGCTGACCCAAAAGTAGCTGAATAACATATTTATACGAAATTCTGTAAATGCAATAGTTTTCCAATTACAACTGATTTACTCAATAGTGAGAACTTCAAAGTAGCTATTACTCGGCTGTGCCATGACCTACAGATCTGAAATTTCACTATGTTATAGCTGGCCCAAAAGTAGCTGAATAACATATTTATACGAAATTCTCTAAATGCAATAGTTTTGCAATTACAACTGATTTACTCAATAGTGAGAACCTCAAAGTAGTTATTACTCAGCTATGCAATGAGCTACAGGTCTGAAATTTTACTATGTTATAGCTGACCAAAAAGTAGGTGAACAACATATTTAAGCAAAATACTGTAAATGCAATAGTTTTCAAGTTACAACTGATTTACTCAATAGTGATGACCTAAAAGTAGCTATTACTCAGCTATGCCATGAGCTACAGGTCTGAAATTTTACTATGTTATAGCTGACCCAAAAGTAGCTGAATAACATATTTATACGAAATACTCTAAATGCAATAGTTTTCCAATTACAACTGATTTACTCAATAGTGAGAACTTTAAAGTAGCTATTACTCAGCTATGCCATGACCTACAGATCTGAAATTTCACTATGTTATAGCTGGCCCAAAAGTAGCTGAATAACATATTTATATGAAATTCTCTAAATGCAATAGGTTTTAAGTTACAAGTGATTTACTCAATAGTGAGAACTTCAAAGTAGCTATTACTCAGCTATGCAATGAGCCACAGATCTGAAACTTCACTATGTTATAGCTGATCCCAAAATAGGTGAATAACATATTGAAACAAAATACTGTAAATGCAATAGTTTCCAAGTTATAAGCGATTTACTCAACAGTGATAACCTAAAAGTAGCTATTACTCAGCTATGCCATGAGCTACAGGTCTGAAATTTTACTATGTTATAGCTGACCCAAAAGTAGCTGAATAACATATTTATACGAAATTCTCTAAATCCAATAGTTTTGAAGTTATAAGCGATTTACTCAACAGTGATAACCTAAAAGTAGCTATTACTCAGCTATGCCATGAGCTACAGGTCTAAAATTTTACTATGTTATAGCTGACCCAAAAGTAGCTGAATAACATATTTATACGAAATTCTCTAAATGCAATAGTTTTTAAGTTACAAGTGATTTTACTCATGATGGAAGTTACTGAAAAGCCCAAAAGTAGCTATTACTCACTTAGCTATTGAGACAGGCACCCAACTTACTCACCATACTGTAGCTATGAAAAAAGTAGCTGAATAACATATTTTAACAAAATGCTCTAAATGCAACACTTTTCAAGTTATAAATGATTTTGTGCATGATTTCATGAATTTTAATGCATTAAAAATTATTAAAAAAATTTATTAAAAAAAAAGTAAGACAGATCCAGGTCTCATACTCACACAAGAGAATCTACCTCTGGCCTAGTACATATATGCAAGATATGAGAGAAATCCCTGCAATAGTCACTGAGAAAATTTGGATTAAGTGTTGAAATTTTCACACTTTTGGTGGGGGTACCCCCCTTGTAATGTCTCTAGCAAACAGACGAACAGACAGATTTGCATGCCTTGAACAATTTTTCATCCTCGATAGATAAAGTATCTTTTAAAAAAAACAGCACGTCTCTAGGCCTTGTAGTTTTGGAGGAGAAGTTGTTCACGCGGACGCGGACGCGTACGCCCACGCCGCAGAGTGACGACATAATGTCAGCTGACTGACAAGTCAGCTGACATAAAAAGTCGCCCTAGCCACTTTTTTTACAAGTCCTGTAACCCCTGTTACAACCTGGCTATTGTTTTTCCACATTTCACTAAATACATACTGCATCTACTAAATCATTTCCTACAACTTAAGGTGTAGGTATGTGTAAGCTAAGAAAGGAATGACACCACAATTTCACTGGTGGTAGCGTGGTATGTTGCTCTCTGCACTGCAAGTCACCCACAATTTCTGTGGGATGACACTTTTAGTTTGGTAAGATACTGTAACAAAAGAAAATTATGTCAGTATTCTTTGCAATTTATTTGACATCACAACAAAAAGCAAAATAAATATCACAAAAAGTGCTTAGTATTATAATAAAGAATGACACTAAACTGTATCAGCAACAAAACTGAGAAATAGCACAAGAAACAAGATGTGACTTTAAAATCTACCTTATATAACACAATTTGCCATGTGGATATAATCTAGCAGTATCAAGTTGAAAAAATACAATTTGAATACAATAAAGAGTCTCTACAGTAGCATGTCTGTATAATCACTGGTAATCATTCAAACATTACTCATGCCAGTAAATACAGCTAGAAATCACTCCGATTTCAAGACCAGAAAAATATTTATTACTTAACCAGAAATTCCAGACAGCAGTAAATTTCAATGGAAAAGACATAATAGTTATTTTTATGCAAAAGGGAATTATACAGAGTAACCACAACAAGGCCAGAATACACAGGACAAAGACTGCAAATAAAGATGTAATAAAGCCAGTCAAATAGTATTCTTGTATTATAAATTCACAACAAATCAAAGTTGGTTTGCGCTTTGCATTTCTCTATAACACTCTATAACAGATTATATGGAGATGGGTAATCAGTATGAACCATGTGTTATCATGAGTAGGATCTGAACCCATATCCACAGAAGTAACAGTCAAGGGATCAATTAACAAACTTAATAACGAGCCTCTGACACATCTTCAGTAGAATACAAGACTGTGAACTATTACACTTAGTTGAAATGAAGAAAACAAGATATAGCCAATGTACGGGTTTTTGATATATTCACGTTTTCGATCACTTAAACTATAAGCTCACAGTTTCTTTTTTGGATTACGTTTTTATAATATTTTAGAATGAATATGAAGTCACACTGAATCAGACACTTCATGGATTTAATTTTATTGTTATATTTCTGATCATTTTTGTTGCGTACGTTTGGATACTCCTCATTCTCCGTTTACGTTGTCATATCGAAAACCCGTCCATCGAGGATATATATGATACAACACTTACTTACAAAAGCAAAATACAAACACTGACTGCGTAAGTAACTCTAGAATAACAACTCTACCAAGTTTGATACATAGTTGTTCAGAGGAGTGAAGTTTTCTTGCTTGTGTATTCAGTCATATTTATCACAGGTTTTCACTTTTTTGATATGTTCTCCATTTATTTAAACTAACACTAAAACAAGTATTTATACATGAGGTGTACTCCGTGTGGGACCATTGACAGTATATTCATTACACAACAAAGTAATGTTCACTCAAATAAAATGATATTGACTAAATTATTCAAAGACTATGAACTTCTAAAACATCACTTGGATTTAAAATAGTTATGTGTTGGTAATGCTGGCATGAAGATGTACCTTTCTGTTAATATCTTTGCATTTATATTATTCATTTCGATGATACTTTACAAACATACTTATTGGTATGTTGGACATAACTTCATAAACATGGAGTTATGAGTTTTTAAAGTTCAAATACAGTGAATATATTTCATCACTATGGCTTAGGAGGATTATTTGATCAAATATATACTCACCCTTATGACCACAAAATATTTAAAATCATTTGTGAAATATGAACTATATTGTTTAAATATCATGGTATTTGAGACCAATTTACTGAAATACTGCAACAATACTTTAAAACCAAATGCCTCACTTGTCACTCAGTTGTCAGCACAACATATAGTGAGCCAAAGGTCAAAGTTGGGGTTTTACGTCCCGTTCAACAGCCAGGGTCATATTGGGACAGATCCTCAGAATTGCCACTTGTGGGACTCAAACCCACAGAGGTGACAGCCTATGATTAGATGCCAAACTTGCTAACCACTAGGCCACTGAGGACCTCCAACATATAGTGAGAGAACTTAAATATCAGTAACAAACAACATATGTGTGAAAAGTTATAACCTTTTGTCGTATATTTCTGCAGCTTTTTTAGAGCTTTTATTGCAATTTCACTGCCGAGAACTTCCGTAGCTTCACTTTTCATTGGTATGTCTATTTAATCACAATAACACTAAACCTTACATAAACTGTTTTTCTGTCCTGGAATCAGGAGAGGTTTGCATTGTGAGGGTCAAGAAATGGAAGACTTTGTACTGACCAATCATTAACTAGAGGATCGCTCGCAAAAAAAAAAAAGATAATGTTTTTGCATAGCAAAAACAAAGCGTCCCGAAAAGGATATAAAGGTGAGTGCTAAAGTATTAAGAAAATGCTTCGTTTCTAGCCTTATACTGTTGTGGCAACCAAAGTCAGCGCAGTCTGCTCTATCTAGCACGGTTTTCAAGATATAAGCATTTTTGTGTTTTGCAAAAAATAAAAAAATTAAAAATGTCCGCTATATTTGGCGAGACAAAAATATTTTGAAAATTGGCATGGCTACTCTGCAGAGATACCCAGCAGGTCCAAAATTTTGTTGAGTTCACTCCATATAGCACGGTTTTCGAGATATAAGCATTTTTGTGTTTTGCAAAAACTTTGAAAATTCAAAATGGCCACCATTTTTGGGGAGACAAAAATTTTTGTCAAGACCACTGCCGTGGTGTGTATCTCCCGCTGAGCATTAAAGCAGAAGAAATAGCTTTTCCGAGATATTCACAATTTTTCATTTTCGTGTGTGAAAGGTCTTCCAAAAGTAGGTGAATGAGTTATTTGAGAAAAATTGGCTATCTGCAATACTATTAAGAGATAATTCACATTTACTCATTTTGAGTAGGTGAATAATTATCTATGGGTCTGAAACTTCACCAAGTGAAAGCTCTCCCAAAAGTAGGTGAATGAGTTATTTGAGAAAAATTGGCTATCTGCAATACTTTTAGAGATAATTCGCATTTACTCATTTTGAGTAGGTGAGTAATTAGCTATGGGTCTGAAACTTCACCATGTGAAAGCTCTCCCACAAGTAGATGAATGAGTATTTGATAAAAATTGGGTATCCGCAATACTTTTACAGATAATTAGCATTTACTCATTTTGAGTAGGTGAATAAATAGCTATGGGTCTGAAACTTCACAGAGTGAAAGCTCTGCCAAAAGTAGGTGAATGAGTTATTTGAGAAAAATTGGCTATCTGCAATACTTTTAGAGATAATTCGCATTTACTCATTTTGAGTAGGTGAGTAATTTGCTATGGGTCTGAAACTTCACCAAGTGAAAGCTCTCCCAAAAGTAGGTGAATGAGTTATTTGAGAAAAATTGGCTATCTGCAATACTTTTAGAGATAATTCGCATTTACTCATTTTGAGTAGACGAGTAATTAGCTATGGGTCTGAAACTTCACCAAGTGAAAGCTCTCCCAAAAGTAGGTGAATGAGTTATTTGAGAAAAATTGGCTATCTGCAATACTTTTAGAGATAATTCACATTTACTCATTTTGAGTAGGTGAGTAATTAGCTATGGGTCTGAAACTTCACAGAGTGAAAGCTCTCCCAAAAGTAGGTGAATGAGTTATTTGAGAAAAATTGGCTATCTGCAATACTTTTAGAGATAATTCGCATTTACTCATTTTGAGTAGGTGAGTAATTTGCTATGGGTCTGAAACTTCACCAAGTGAAAGCTCTCCCAAAAGTAGGTGAATGAGTTATTTGAGAAAAATTGGCTATCTGCAATACTTTTAGAGATAATTCGCATTTACTCATTTTGAGTAGGTGAGTAAATAGCTATGGGTCTGAAACTTCACCAAGTGAAAGCTCTCCCAAAAGTAGGTGAATGAGTTATTTGAGAAAAATTGGCTATCTGCAATACTTTTAGAGATAATTCGCATTTACTCATTTTGAGTAGGTGAGTAATTAGCTATGGGTCTGAAACTTCACCATGTGAAAGCTCTCCCACAAGTAGATGAATGAGTTATTTGATAAAAATTGGGTATCCGCAATACTTTTACAGATAATTAGCATTTACTCATTTTGAGTAGGTAAATAATTAGCTATGGGTCTGAAACTTCACCATGTGAAAGCTCTCCCAAAAGTAGGTGAATGAGTTATTTGAGAAAAATTGGCCATCTGCAATACTTTTAGAGGTAATTCGCATTTACTCTTTTTGAGTAGGTGAGCAATTAGCTATGGGTCTGAAACTTCACCAAGTGAAAGCTCTTTGGGATAGGTGCTCTGCAGAGATACCCTGAAGATAAAAAATTTCGTCGAAATCGCTCTTTGTAGCACGGTTTTCGAAATATTAGCATTTTTGTGTTTTGCAATTTTTGCGCAAAAATTCGAAAATTCAAAATGGCCGCCATTTTTGGCAAGATAAATTTTTTTTGAAAATTGGCATGGCTACTCTGCAGAGATACCCAGTGGGTCAAAAATTTCGTTGAAATCGCTCTATCTAGCACGGTTTTCGAGATATAAGCATTTTTGTGTTTTGCAATTTTGCGAAAAATTCGAAAATTCAAAATGGCCGCCATTTTTTGCGAGAAATTTTTTGTTTGAAAATTGGCATGGCTACTCTGCAGAGATACCCTGCGGGTCAAAAATTTCGTCGAAATCGCTCTATCTAGCAGGGTTTTTGAGATATAAGCATTTTTGTGTTTTGCAATTTTTGCAAAAAATTCGAAAATTCAAAATGGCCGCCATTTTTGGCGAGATAAAATTTTTTTGAAAATTGGCATGGCTACTCTGCAGGTATACCCTGTGGGTCAAAAATTTCGTCGAAATCGCTCTATCTAGCAGGGTTTTCGAGATATAAGCATTTTTATGTTTTGCAATTTTTGCGAAAAATTCGAAAATTCAAAATGGCCACCATTTTTGGCGAGACAAAAATTTTTTCAAAATTGGGATAACTACTCTGCAGAGATAACCTGTGGGTCAAAAATTTCTTCGAAATCGCTCTATCTAGCACGGTTTTTGAGATATAAGCATTTTTGTGTTTTGCAATTTTTGCGAAAATTTCGAAAATTCAAAATGGCCGCCATTTTTGGCGAGACAAAAATTTTTTGAAAATTGGGAAAAGTACTCCGCAGAGATATCCTGCGGGTCAAAAATTTTGTCGAAATTGCTCAATCTAGCACGGTTTTCGAGATATAAGCATTTTTGTGTTTTCCTTATTTGGAAAATTCGTAATGATTAATTAATCATTAATTACTCGGCCATTTCTTGACCAATCAATGCCAAAATCTAATGATTTCCAGATTTTAATAGAATGAATGCATTTGCCAAGTTTCAGGTGAATTGATAAAATTCCTTTCAAGTTATCATCCGGACAAGCTTCCCCATCGAAAAAAGACATTTTTGGTCATGTGACCTCTCTGATTGGTTGAAATGTCACTGCAGCATATTCAAAAAAATTCCCCAAGGCTACTGCCTAAACCTGCCAAATTTGAAAAGAATCCGCCTAACGGTTACAGAGTTATAAGGAAAACAAAATGCGGAGCCGGCGGAGCCGCAGGAGCCGGAAGCTCTCCCATACACAAACAAGCGTCCCTTGTGGGACGCTTAATTCAATAAACGTATGCTGTAGAGCACCTGGAGTGCAAATTTTATCACACTTTTTCAAGCTTCAACCGATGTCTAGTCATGTGCTAATGCCTGGTTCCAAGATTCAATGCACATTTTCTCCCTTTATTTCATTCTGTTGCTAGTCGTAGGTCTGCACAAATGTACTCTTGTGAGAAACTGGACTCTCTGTGTCTTGTACTAAAACAGAAAAAAAACATCTCAATAATAGTTGTTTCACCTAAATCAGATAAGGGGCCAAGGTGGGGCAGTATTTACACTATGTACTACAAATATAGTTAGTAGTGTTCTAGTGTCCCCTTTTAAATTCTGGACATGTTTCAGTATAACCTTAAAACCATGCCTCACAACTTAGGGGTTGCAGGAATCTGGGAGTTAAAAAAAGATATAAATCTATTTAGAAATCTATTTAAAATATCTATGGATTTTCTATTTTTACCAAATTTGCAGCAAAGTGACAATATTTAATGTTAGATTTCGTATTTTACTAATTTTGAAATTGTTGTTTCGATGATCAAACTAAATCAAATTCACTGGCTTGTTCAGATACCAAAATAGCAGTATTAATCTAGTCTCTTAACATTTAACTGGATTTCATTGTACAAACATATAACAGACTCCTTATATTGTTCTGTGTGCATTAGGTTAATAGCTATTTCTAGAAATTACAAGCTCAGGCAATTTATAACATTCAGAAAGAACAAACATATTACACCAACTGATTAGTTTGGAGAATAAAGGCTGTGTTCACATATCCACATGTGAGCTTACCAATGTAAGAATATTAAATTCTGTCTTATTCTATTTTGTTTCCATGTTTTGTATATGCCTACAGTTATGACAATATGGAACACATTTACATATAAGACAATAAAAAGTCAAAATGTCACATTCGAAAGAGACTCAGGCAAAATGGTGGTTTAATGTCCCTTTTAATTGACAAATTGTAACATATTGTTATGAACTGGAAATTCATGAAAAAAAGCCACTTGCCATACTTGACAAGTTGACAGCCACTAGAACACCGAGGCTGCCAATGTTTGTGTGTGCAAAGTTCATATAAGAGAGGTTGTGTACACATACCTGGAGG
This sequence comes from Sabellastarte sp. h YS-2021, assembly GCA_964017235.1. Taxonomy (NCBI): domain Eukaryota; kingdom Metazoa; phylum Annelida; class Polychaeta; order Sabellida; family Sabellidae; genus Sabellastarte; species Sabellastarte sp. h YS-2021. Next base: position 32,962,329 of record OZ024933.1, read on the forward strand.
AGTGAGGGTAAAGATATCCGCCAGTGACTTCACTGTAGCATGTTGCTCCGATTCTGCTGCAGAGGTCATCAAGTGCTTCAGATGCTCCTCACTCTTGGTTAACTGGGACTCTATAAACACGGTTCTCAATTAAACGATTAATTAATTATACAATGTGATGTACCGTAGCCGCGCTCTGTATCGCTCATGCTTTTGAAAGCGCCCATCCATAATCTTACGTTATCGCTCATAAATTGCTAATATGTTGTTTCAAGGTAAACTTTCTCCATAAACACCCAATAATTGGTGAAATTTGTTTAATTTATAGCCGTTTTCAACAAAATTGCAAATTTAATAAGTAAATTAAATTTTTATAAGTTAATACCCTATCCAATGGACAATAGCTTATCCAGTCGGCGCAGACCGGCCCGCCAAACGTCAGAAAAAGACGTCCTGTGTCTCCACCGGCTAGGCCGGCCCAGTACTGTGCACTCGCCAGATGGCGTGTCGTACTTCCTTCCTGTCTAGACAGAGTGACGTCATAGCATCTTTTTCGTTGTCTAAACTTATTAGACCCCTAGTGAACTGATAGCGGGGTCGGTGGGAGGGCCTTGTGTGTCCATTGGATAGGGTATTAACTTATAAAAATTTAATTTACTTAATATTAAATTTGCTATTTTATTGCGTTAATACATCCTATCCAATGGACAATAGCTGAATAACTACCGCTTGGTTGGCGGGTAAGTTACTAGGGATCAAATTGAACTCATACTCAGCAGTGAAGATAGGTACCTTGTAAGCCTGGGCAGACCTTGAGGTCGGTAACCCATAAAGGCTGTGGTCAAATATCATCATCCGGTTATGGGGGTTGAACCGTCAGAAACGACCTTGATACCGTACCCCCCCCCCTTTTTTATTGTATCAGATCTACTCTGAGGTAAGGGAGGAGAGGGATGAGTTCAGTCCCAAAGGCAAGTCTCCCGAAGGAAGCACATCTGAGATGATTTTTTTTTTTTTGTATTATTCTTAACTATATTTACAAATGTACAGATCTCCTCTAGGTAGTGGTCTGTTGGTGGATCTGTTGGGCAGCCACCACAGGACCAAGATGAAAAAGCTCTGAATCAGCCCAAGCCACATCCTTCAGGTAGAACTGCGTGAAGGTATTGTGAGATTTCCAGTGGCAGGCTGACAAGATCTGATCTAAGGAAACTCCCGATTGGAAAGCCTTAGAAGCAGCAAAAGCCCGAACATCATGAGTTTTAACTTGATGTAGGGTGTGGGCTTGATGATCTGAGAGCTTGTAACAGAGGAACACAGTTTGTTTGATCCAAGAGGAGATGGTAGCAGGGGAGATGTCCTTGTCGAAGCCTTTCTTGAAGGAGACAAAGACCAATTCTTTACCCTGTCTGATGTCTGATGTCCTGTCCAGATAGTAGCGTAAGGCTCTGATCGGACAAAGAGATCTGTCCAGGGTAGGAGCCAGGGCTGGTATGACCACTGGGGCTACACTCTCTGGACCCTCTTTGGCCAGCTGATTCTTGGAAAGGAAGCTGGGAGATGGAACCAGGGACACCTTAGACCAATGGGATTGGTGTCTGATGTTCTTGTGCTGCCATGCATGGATCTCACTCCTTCTTTTACCCGAACCCAGGGCCAAAAGGAAGATAGTCTTGAAGGTCAAATGCTTCAGAGATGCCTCCCTAAGAGGTTCGAAGGGAGCCTTTGTTAGCTGGTGCAGTACCAGGGAAAGGTTCCAGGAGGGTACTCCCCTCCGCCCTTTGGGTCTATCTCTGTGGAAACTGTCCAAGAGACGGGTGAGATTACCATCTTTGCTGATATTGACTGTTGTATCACCTAGCTTATCAGCAATGGCAGACCTGTAGCCATCAATGGTACTGGGCTGCAGCTTCTTGTCCTCAAAGAGGTACATTAGGAAGTCAGCCACAGACTTTACAGGTGGTGACCTTAACGCCACCTGATTAGTGACGCACCACTTTTTAAAAATGGTCCACTTTGCCTCATAGACTGATCTGGTTGATTTTCTTTGAGGAGCCTCAATTCTTGCTGCCACTGCCTCAGAGAAGCCCTGCTCTTTGATTTTTGTGGCTCTAGGAGCCAGGCATGGAGATTTAGATTTGTCAGATTTCTGTGAGGGATCTGATTGAAGGGCTGTGTCAGCAGATTGGGCAGGTTGGGCAGGCTGAGAGGGACCTGGCTGGACATGGTCACCAAGTCCCAAAACCAGAATGAGTCTCTTGCAAGGGGAGTCCAGCAGCTTCTCCACCACTTTGCCCAATATGGCGGTCGGTGGGAAGGCGTATGCGTCCAGATCCTCCGATGGCAGAGTGAGTGCATCCACTGCTACAGCCAGGGTGTCCGGTACTGGAGAGACAAACAGAGGTAGCTTGTGGTTGAACCTCGTGGCAAATAGGTCTATCTGAGGCCGGTGCCATTTGCTGCATAATCTTTGAAAAACGTCCGGAAGGAGGGACCATTCTGTTTGGATGGTCTGATTCAGCCTGGATAGCTTGTCTGCTATCACATTTAATCGGCCAGGGATATGTCGGGCTTTTAGAGTCACTTGTCGCTGGGAACACCAGGCCAAGATTCTCCACAGTAGGGCACACAGCGGGCCCGACTTCATGCCTCCTTCTTTGTTTATGTAAGCCACTACTGTGGTATTGTCTGTGGCCACTAGGACTATTTTGTTGGTGCATAGGCCTTGGAACTCTTTCAAGGCCAAAAGGACTGCTTTCAGTTCCAGGTAATTTATGTGCAGCTTGCTTTCCGGCACTGACCAGGACCCCCTTGCAGTGAGCTCGTTTAAGTGAGCGCCCCACCCTTCTTTTGATGCGTCTGTAAAAATTTGCAGGGCATGCTTTATGGGGTGTAATGGTTGACCTTGGAGCACATTGCTTTCTTCTAGCCACCATTGTAAATGTGGGTGCAGGGATCTGGGTAGAGGGATGACCTTCTCTAGAGATTCCGGTACCCTCCAATTGTTCTTGAGATGCCACTGTATGGGTCTCATGTGCAACCGGCCTAGGTGAACTTGTTTCTCTGTGGCTGTTAACAGACCTATCAAGGACATGAACTGTCGGACCGGACAGGCCGGTAGTAACAGCAGTGTTTGTATTTTTCCTTGAAGACTTTGCCACCGGTCCGGTGTCGGTCTGACCCGGCCGGACCTGAGGTCGAACTGGTAGCCTACGAAGTTGAAGACTTGTTTGGGCTCCAGTTCTGATTTTTCTAAGTTCACCAGCCAGCCCAGATCCTGGCACATCTTGACCAGAATTTGGGTGTGATGGAGACAGGTTTGGTGGGATCTGGCTCTGACCAACCAGTCGTCTAGGTACTGGTGGATCCTTATACCCTTGTGTGAGGCCATCAGTTTGACCTCTTTGGCCACTACCGTAAATTCCATGGGAGCTGTGGACAGACCAAAGGGTAGTGCCTTGAATTGAAGTCCGGCCCTGGATATGAAATCTGAGGTATTTCCTGGATTGCTCCTGTATTGGTATGTGGAAGTAGGCATCTTTGAAGTCTACTGAGGTGACCCACTCCCCTTGTTGGAGGGATGTTCTGATAGTTTCCGGTGTTTCCATTTTGCATTTCTCCACTTTGAGGAAGAGGTTTAGTTTGCTCAGATCCAAAATGGGCCTCCATTTGTTGTTGGGTTTGGGAACTAGAAAAAGTCTGTTGAAAAACCCCAGGGAGGCTGGATTTTGAACCAGCTCTATTGCATTTTTGTCTATAAGCTGATGCAATGCCTCCAACAGGTAGCTGTTCCTGTGGGGATTGGCATAACAACTTATGACTGTCGGAAATCTTGTGAGTTTGGGTCGGTTCCGGAAGGGGAGGGTATAACCTTCCCTTAAATTGTGGATTGTTTTGGGTCCGGCTCCCAGATCTAGCCAAGTTTCCCAAAAGTTTTGAAGTCTGGCCCCTACAGGAAGACTTTGGGCAACATTCGGTACATCGGAGACAGAAGTGGCAAGAGACAATTGAGTGACACACAAAGCACTTTTCACAAATTTTAAATTAAATGATAATGACAGAAATATTAGATTCGGGTACTCGGGTATGTCATTTCGGATTCGGGTAAGTATTCAGGGTTCGGGTACCCGGATATCCGGATACCCGTTGAGATCACTAATTTTAATTTGTAATCTTTTGTAGTACAAACTGCTGGCCCGGGACTTAAATCTTTCTTTTGCGATTGCCCGGGCGCAGTAGTGACAGAATGAGCAACATGAACTTTTACATTTAAAAAGTCTCTTGTCTGTTGGTGATGTGAGCTCCCGACCAGCAGTCGTATAGGGAGCTTGTTTAAACTGTAACTGTACGACTGCTGGCCCCTAGCAGGTCTTGAGGAGTAAGAGGTAGTACGACCCTTGCCTTTCCTGTACTGCTTCTTCCCAATAGTTTTCCAGGCAGGTTTTTCTTGTCTTGCATCCTTATTGTTTCCGGACTTCTTCTCTAAACGTTCATAAGGGTGATAACGACCCTTGTTGTGTCCGAAAGCAGAGTGGCTTTTAGCTTCAAACTGGGCTATCTCCTCTTCGGCCTGCTTTATTGTGGTATCAGGGAAGAGGGTGCCGTTCGCAGAGCTGTGAGAGTGTCCTGTTTTATTCCAGTTCTGAGATGGCTGAGGTACGCATCCCGGCGGACTAAAGTTAAGTTTCCCATGGTGATGAATACGAATTCAGACAAATGTTCCATGGACTTTGCTGCCGCCTGAGAGATGCTGGCATTGAAGTCCAATAAATATTGTAACTCTTCAACAGCCGGTGACACTTTAGCTGAACCTTTGCCCTTCTGTTCTGACTTCAAAACCTTGAGTTGGTCTTTCATGCTCTGCTGGACCTTAACCAGGCAGCGATTGAAGCTAGCACTCTGATTGCATACAATAGATGCCTCTCTGGCCGACCTTTCCCACCTTCTTAAAGTTTCTTGTGAAATTCTGCGGGAAGCTGGAGGGGTAGAGCCAAGCCCCGTATACCTTGCTATGCGGCTGTAGCTGCTGTTTAGTTTCACTGCGTCGGTGTGCCATGTTGAAACTTTAGAGGGTTCTGTTTTCTGGTCGGTATGTAGTCCGTACCACTTAGCCTGAGAGCGTGGTGGCCTGAGAAAAACGTCCTTGACCAGACCTCCGGCTTCAGAACCTCTAGAAGGGTAACCTTCTGACAGACTTAAGTTGAGCTTGGAGAGTTTTTTGCACAGCCATTCTTCTGTGGGCATTTTGACAGAGACTTTACCCGGAGTAACAGTTTTGGGCCCAGCAAAGGGGTTATCTTCGGCTGTAGTAGCAGAACTGTCAACTTCAGGGATATGGGTCCAGCCCATATAGGAGCGAATACCCTGCATAGTGTCCCGGTAAGTCTGCTCTTCTGATACTGGCTGATCTTGATCCATAGCAGAGAGCTCCGGATCTTCAGATAGCTCTCCTTCGTCAGCATACAAGTCAAGGGGGGTCTATCCGACAGATCACTACCGGCCTCTGATGAAAAACTTGAGACACTGTCTTGACGAGATCTATGTAGAACTGGTGACGCAGAATCTGCTGTGTCAGACGGAGTAGGCCGGTCGGTGAAGGCAGGTCGGTGAGAGCTCTGGTGGGAAGACGGGTCGGAGATAGTATCCGGTGGAAGATTTGGTCGGTCAGTCTTGGTTTGACTGGCGGGCTGGTGCGTAAGAGCAGAGGAGCCTTTTGAAGAAGCAGGTCGGCTGGTTTTAGTTTGACTGGCCGGCTGATGCTTAGTAGCAGAGGAGCCCGTACCAGGAAACTTGGTCGTTGTTGAAGACTGTTGACTGATCATTGCTTTACTGGTCGGCTGATGCCTTTCGGCAGAGGAGCCAGTTCCAGGAAGCGTAGCTGAAGAGGAAGGTCGGATGAAGGGTTCAGAAGAGTGAGTAACAGAAGCTGGAGGTGAATGGGCCGGTGTGACTTTCACGTCAGCAGAGAACTTAGGTTCCATATTTCTGGCCAAGAGAAGGGCCTCCAGACGGTTGAACCGTTCCGACCATTTAGAGTCTAATGTGGCTATCTTGTCATCCATAGAACCCTGAGAAGCTTTAGATGTAGAAGCAGAGGGATATTTTTCCCGTTTAGCAATCTTCTTTGTGTCCTTTTTGGTTTTCTTGTCTGGTGGGGGCTCAGTAGGTGAAATAGCTTGTTTTTCTACAGGCCCAATGACGGACACATTTGAAGGATCTATAAGTTCCTTACCGTCTTTGGCTGGAGTTGCTTCCAGTTTTTTGGCTTCTCTCTTTTCTTTTTTAATTCGATATGAGGGAGTGGCAAGCTGAAGGCGTTGTTCTTCAGAGAAGGCGTTGCAAATCTTACAATCCGTGGACTGGGGATTTTTAACAGTCATCAGACCCCTTACCCTTCTCGCGACATCTTGCACAAAAAGCATGTGAGTCAAAGTTTGCCATTGCGTGGCCACAACTCCCTCTACGTTGTCCTGGGGACGACATGATAGTTCTAGAAGGTGATGATAACAAATAAAACTGAAGATAATAAGAAATTCTAACATAAACGCTGATAATTCTTCGCTGAATAAAATTCCAAGTGCACAGTCATGCGCCAAACGAAAAAGATGCTATGACGTCACTCTGTCTAGACAGGAAGGAAGTACGACACGCCATCTGGCGAGTGCACAGTACTGGGCCGGCCTAGCCGGTGGAGACACAGGACGTCTTTTTCTGACGTTTGGCGGGCCGGTCCGCGCCGACCGGATAAGCTATTCTCCATTGGATAGGATGTATTAACGCAATAAAATTGTCCTTATTTTAGTGGTTACGTCACCTTTTATTGCATCGAGATTTGTTTACCAACCGCATATTTTACTTCCAGTCGGTGTGTGCTAAAACGCGGTTTCCTCAAATTCGGGTTATTTCTTCGAAACACCCGGCTTATTTTCGTTGTCGTAAACGCCCATCCCCAACTTTTGTAAATATTTGGTCACATTGCCCATGGGCGCTACAGAGCGCAAAATTTATCATTACTTTTACAACTGTAAAATAGCATCAGAGATGCCTGTAACCCACAGCCCGGGGAATTATTTTTTGACACCATGATCAGGAGACTGTCAGTACAAACAGTGTCAGTTATATAACGATCCAAATAGTGTTTATCTAGAGAAAATAATGTCTAAGAGAGAGAAAATGTATGTAAAGATATAGCAACATGACAGCATAATTCAGAAAATAGCATCATAGTACCCCATAGCTTAGAGAAAGAAAATGTATGTAAAGATGAATTATTAAAACAAGACAATTCAATAGCAAGATGACAGCATTAATCAGTAAACTAAAAATTATGAAGCTGTAATAGTTATTAATTGGAGAATATCTGTCAATGTAAATAGCACAATTATGTAGTACATATAATAATCAGTTGCCGCAATCCATGTATCTTTGTCATAGGAGAAACATGTCTCAAACATGGCAGGTCAACACACTTTGGCAGAGCCAAAGTAAAAGGTCACACCATGATGCACACCTACACCCCATAACCAATACTCCTACCAACTGTCAACCTTCTACACCTTACAGAATCCAAGAAATAGCCCAGACAAGATTTTAAAACTCATGGTCACTACAACAAGGTTAAAATTCAAATCAAGATCACTCCATGATGTTACACACCTACAACCCCTAAGGAATGTCCCTAAGAAGTATCAACTTCCTACATTTTACAGTTTCAGAGATATTGCCAAGACAAAAATTTAACTGTCAAAGTCACTACAGCAAGATCAAAGGTCAAATCAATATCACACCATGATGTTGCACACCCACAACCCCCAACCAATGTCCCTACAAAGCATCAACTTCCTACACCTTAGAGTTTCCAAGATATAGCCCAGACAAGATACAATAGGTCAAGGTCACTACTGGAAGGTCAAAGGTCAAATCAAGGTCACATCATGATGTTGCACACGTACAACCCCCAACCAATGTCCCTACAAAGTATCAACTTCCTACATCTTACATTTTCCAAGATATAGCCCAGACAAGATACAATAGGTCAAGGTCACTACAGGAAGGTCAAAGGTCAAATCAAGGTCACATCATGATGTTGCACACCTTCAAGCCCCAACCAATGTCCTTACCACAAATCAACTTGCTACACCTTACAGTTTTGGAGATATAGCCTTGATGAAACTTAAAGGTCAAGGTCACTACAGCAAGGTCAAAGGTCAAATTAAGGTCACACCAAGATGTTGCACACCTACACTCCCTAACCAATGTCCCTACCAAGTATCAACTTTCTACACCTTACAGTTTCCGAGATATATGCCAGACAAGATTTTCAAACTCAAGGTCACTACGGCAAGGTCAATGGTCAAATCAAGGTCATATCATAATGTTGCACACCTACATTCCCCAGCCAGTGTCCCTACCACGTACCAACTTTCTACAACTTACGGTTTCTGAGATACATTGGATCCTATCCATAGTGGCAGACTAAAGAATCTCAGAGAGTTTGATAAATAATAATATGGGAGCCTCTGTCTTTGAGCTAGAGGTATGTCAGTCACTAGAGAGCTTGGGCTGTACTTGTGCAATCTGATTGGTCAAAGAGTGCTTCGAGTCCTATAGTACAAAGAAATATTGCGCTGAGTATAAATATATCATACCTTTATCAAGCACTCCTTGTATTGTACTACGGTATTTGTACATGTACATTTGCATCCAATCTTTCTCCTGCATTACAATAGTGCCAAGACCATCAATATCTCCCAGTGTTGCTATGCCAACCAGCTGGATAAAAGTATTCATTACCTGAAAAATACAGAACGTATCATTACAAGGATTTTCACTCCACTAAACTCTCTACAGTGCAACCTCTAGAACCCTCTTACTTTTACTATAAATAAGAAGAAAATACAACTTTTAAAGTACATAAATTTGGTTAATTAAATCAAATATTTGGTAAACACAAGGTTGGTTAACAGAGCTTATACAGTATTCCCACAAATAGCATCAGAGATACCCATACCTTACAGCATGGTGAAATAGCATGGAACACCATGGTATAGAAGTGGTGAAACAGGATAAAGGTCACGAGACTTTCAGAATAGAGAGTGTAAGTGATTTATAGATGCAGGAGAAAATAACATGTAAAAGACCAAATATGTATGTAAAGTCAAATTATCAAAATAAGGCAATACAATAGTAAGATGACAGCATTAATCAGGAAACTAAACATTATGACGTAAAATTTCTTATCGAAAGTATAGCTTTCAAAGCAGATAGTACAATGTAATAATAAATACCGATTGTGAGGGCGTTACAAGATATACGCCCAGCAAAAATTTCAAATAATTCCAGAGCGCCATGAGGCGCGAGGGCAATATTAAGGAATTTTTGCCGGGCGTATATCCTGTAACAAACACCCGAGCATGAGGTATTTATTACTATTATAGAGACCGGCCTACCGGGTTGAAAGAAATATCCCTTTATTTTAATCAAGTCTAAGAGCTGGTACTTTATTAGTGATTTAAGAAAAGTACATTGAGTCAAATAATGGCCAAGTAAATACTGTTTTTTTTTTGTAAACAGTATTCACTGTTTAAAAGTGTAAATTTTTGTAATTTAGTCTATCACTACATTTTTCAATCTCACTTTACCTGCATTTTTGGAGATGCTCAACTTAAAGTTTCATTTTCATATTGCAGAATACCCCAGTTGGACTTAAATTTTAAAAGTTACATAGATTGCAGATTTAAGATCACACCATCTCCACTATTTATTCTTTTTGTACTGGTTAAGCCAACCAATGCCTGTACCTGAACTTTACTTTCAGAGCTACTTGAGTACAGATTTAAAGTCAAATGACTTAGAGCTGTAGTCTTACTTTACCTGTTGAGCCAGACTGTCTCTGTATTTGAATTCAGAGAGGTCTGTACTTTCCTCTGAAGTCTTCAGACTGCCAGTCAGACTCTCCCATATCTGTGTTACAACAGTAACAAGCAATCAGTGTGGCCTATCAGCCGCAAATCTATGGTGAATCTGATATACAACAGTTTCTCAATATTTTATACATAAAACATATTGTAACTAGACCAAGGACACATCTGTGGCCAAATGCAAGATGTATCCACCGGAAAAGGCCAACTAACATAGTTTAGGAGATAAACAGCATTTTTCAATAATAAGCAAGTTGAAAGCACTTTTAAGTTTGGCTACCCTCATTTGACCTTAAAGCAGGGGCCCAAGGTCAAAGCTGACCACATCAGCAGATTCGCAGCCCGTGACTTCCTATAGGTTGGTTTCACATTGCAAACCTCTAGGACCAATAATAAGTGAGTTATAAGCACTTTTAAGTTTGGCTATCCTCATTTGACCTTGAAGGAAGGGCCCAAGGTCAAATCTGACCACATCAAAAGATTCGCAGCCCATGATTTCCTATAAGTTGTTTTCATATTGTAAACCTGTAGGACCAATAATAAGCGAGTTATAAGCACTTTTCAGTTTGGCTATCCTCGTTTGACCTTGAAGGAGGGGTCGTAGGTCAAATCCAACAACACCACAAGATTCCTAGGCCATGATTTCCTATAGGTTGGTTTACCATCCCAAACTTCTAGGACCAATAATAAGTGAGTTATAAGCACTTTTAAGTTTGGGTATCCTCGTTTGACCTTGAAAGAGGGGCCCAAGGTCAAATCCGACCACACCACAAAATTCCCAGCCCATGATTTTCTATATGTTGGTTTACCACCCCAAACCTCTAGGACCAATAATAAGCGAGTTATAAACACTTTTAAGTTTGCCTATCCTTGTTTGACCTTGAAGGGGCAGCCCAAGGTCAAATCCGACCACACCAGAAGATTCGCAGCCCATGATTTCCTATAGGTTGGTTTGACATTCCAAACCTCTAGGACTAATGATAAGGGAGATATAAGCACTTTTCATGACTGAAAAAAAACGCCCGCGGCAGCCATCTTGTTTTTCAAAATGAGGCCAAAAATATTTTCAGTCAAGATTTTGTAATGATGAACATATCCTGCGAATTTGAGATCTCTACCTATAATTCCCTTTGTTCTAGAGGGCCAACAAAACTCTTTGCTGAAAGTAGAAAAACGCCCATGGTGGACATCTTGTTTTTCAAAATGAGGCCAAAAATATTCCCAGACTTTTATTATTCACCATTTTGTACCATTTATGGGTTAAATAACATGAATATTTAATGAGAGAATGTGAAAAAAGCTATCAAAAAGCAGTGGCACCAGTGAATATAAAAACTTCAATCTTGCTTTCAAAACTTTCAAACTTGCAATATCTCAATCATTTCTGCATTGATTTTTATGCAATTCACATGAGCAGAAGCGCTGTAAGAACACCTTTCTAATGACATATAATACATACTTGTAAGTTACATACGTTCCGAGATAATGTTGAAAAACCGGAAGTTATTCACACTCATTATTCATCATACCGGGGTGCCGGTGTATACAAAACAAAAATACATCCGGTCTGTATTTCTCTGTATTTAGGGCAAATACGTCGCGTGGTGGATAATAAATTATAGAGAACTTAGAAATATTGCTAACCCTAAGTGACATACAGATTTATGAAATATTTGTCAGACAAATTTGGTGCAAAACTATTTTAAAATATATTCAATTACATAATTTACCAGTTATGGCCTTTCAACTTAGGCTTCCAAGTAACTGGATTACATAGTTATCATGGTTTATAACAAGTAATCACCATTTTTACTATTATGTTTTTAATATATTATTCTTATATTCCTCAAGCTTGTATGTTTGTTTGTCTGTAGTAAAGGACTTTAATATCAACACACAAACAACATTGTTTTGTAGCAAAATTAGACCTCTTCATGTAGCACTCCATTAAGTGAAATAAGAACATATACAATTTTACTTAAAGACAAATTCTGCTACACATAGTTATACTTGCAGGGATTTCTTAGAGGAAAATACCTTCAGAAAGTGAGTGCAGCTTCCAAACACCCGTCTGTCAGTAGGAACTCCTAATGCCAAGGCTGCGTTGATTCTGACCTTGAAATTCTTACACTCGGTCACAGCCTGGCAGAGGGCATCAAGTACATCTTTCTGTAGATATTTACACAAACATTGGTGGTTGTGACCATTATAAAAATTTAAAACTAAAAAAATCTGGTATTTTTTATACTTGTCAGTGATAGGGTGAAACTTAACCCCAAGGTGGTTTCTATTATATCTACCACAACAAAAGGAAAAGTGGAATATTGGTTTACCATTTCCATCAATAATAAACGGACACACACACAAAATTATTCTGACAAGACAGAAACTAAAACAACTCTCAACACAAGGCAGCAGTGTGACAAAGTATAATGTATTCAACAGAGCATGTACTCAAATATATTCCAAGTAACACTGAATGAACAACCAACCTTCACTTTTTGTACTTGTCACACCCTTTAGTCACCAGCTTCACTCAGTGAATGGCCAGTTGATTTCTGGGTAAATTCAATACTACTAGTAATGCCCCACTCACACTAAACAGGCGGTACATCCCGCAGTTAGAGGTTATACTCGGTGGGACGAAACCACCAAAGACGCCTCGTACCTTGCGAGAGTTGGTGTTTCCATCACACTACAGGTGGTACAACCTGTGGTTATATAGACATTGACAGAAACGTCCCTGTCCTACAAATACCATCCGAGGTTAGTATGCAACCTTGTGACACAGTGGCGAAACGTCCACTTACCTCCACTCACCTTCTGTTGCCATGTTACACAAAGAAACAACCGAGTCACAACCTTTTCAACCTCAACTAGACCTTCAGTTACAATAGCAAGAGATTCATCTGCGCATGCTCAAATTCATCTGCGCATGCTCACGGTACCAAATTCAGTGGCGGAAATTTTTAAAATATTTTAAAACTTCTGTACGACATGCAAGGTAATGTGACAAGGTCACATAGGAACCTCAAACAGTAGTTGAAGGACAGGCTTTTCACCCAAAGCCTATAACCGCGGGTTCTAGCGCCTGTGTATTGTGAATGGGGTTTACTTATTTGATGGATATGAGGTTGGAGAACTGTACCACAATGTATCACTTACTGTCCATGGTTGTTCTGAAAAGGCTATGGAGGGATTCTTTAACATATTCCCAATGGCGTAGCATGCATTCCAGCGAACCTGAAGACAAAAGTTGCAAATTGTCATTAAATACTATCACTGTACAGAGTACTGGGACTTTGACTTGCTTCAAACAAAAGCTTAAAATTACTTATTCAAACAGAATTTGTCCTATCTTATATTCAGGCTTTAAAAGCAAAGTACCAGGTGAAAAAGTTAAGGCAATTTCAACTCGGGTAATTGGATACAAGCAATATAATGTGATATTTAACTCAGAATTCATGTTATATAATAAGATGGCTTTTCCCATTGACAATATAAAACAATCCTCATTTTGAAGAATTCTCTAACTTAGTAGGTATTGTCTGCACACAACAGGATCACATTCAAAATGGAACAACAATGACATACTTCTCATCCAATTTTAAAGTTTTTTACATGTCTTCAGTTTAAAGAGGGCTTGCATATTATCACGTGGGATCAGATCAGTTTGACGTGTAAAGCCTATAACAATATCACTCTCACCTTGACAATCCCTGTCGTGGTGTTTTTGATTAGGGTTTGCACTGCGTTGGCTAGAGGAGCTCCACTGAATCTACTGCTCTCTATAACAGGAAACATAATGTGGATTAAAATAACCATATTTAGATAACAATGATCATACTTGTATTTAAGTGGTCACAGTTGGATCACAGTGACCCATTTGGGTTCAGTTAAGTAATGGTAAAATGAGTGCGTAAGTAAAAAACCTTCAGTCATAATTTGCATTACATAATCATATATTTGTATAACCATGACCATATTTGTATTACCATAAATTGCATTACTTGTATTATCACGACCATAATTACGTTGTCATGACCACAATTGTATTACCACAAGCATCAATGGACGACCAAATTATATTACCATGACAACACTTGTTTTACCACAACCATGTATGGATGACCACAACCAGTGTTTATATCGCTTATAGCCACATTCATATTACCACATGCATCTATGGATAGCCTATGTTCATACTTATGTTGCCATGACTACTTTAAACTACCATGATCATATTTTTATTCTGCATTTAGTTTCTACAGAAACACAGGTATTACACTGAGTGATGCACAATGTAGTCAAAAGGAAAAACTACAGCTATATCAACACAACCAAATTACAATCAAGTAATCTTGATTGCAACTAATAGCTTAATAAAATCAGCTGAAAATTAATCTATGTCTGTGTTTTTCACTATATTTACAATGCACTCATATAAGTGATATAACCCCTGCATATAATGAATTTTTAGAATGTTCAATAATGAGTCCAGCAACCAAAAGTTTAAAACTCACTAAAAATGACTTTATCTCTCACTTTTCCCAAGATAACTGTGACTTTTTACAAAACGAAAAAAATCACAAAAACAGTATATGTGTGTCACTGCTGCAATACACAGAAATATGTCTAAGGCTTAATCATCTCATATAAAATAATTAATAAATGTTACTCTTACTGAAAAATCTCTCTGGTATATATCGTAACAGATTGCCCACTGCACGTATGGCATTGGCTCGTATCTTATCCACATCTGAAGCACCCCTAGTGGCCACTTCAAACAACTTTAGCAGCAAAGAGTCAGAGAATTCTTCTGTAAAGTTTGGGTCCGTACCAATATCTCTGAAAAAAATCAAACACTTCAAAAGTAAGAAATGAGGATATGCACCAAAGTGATATGTTTACACTGGAACTACCCCTTATAATTAAAAGTTCAGAGTTTACGGTTTGATATCCCTGTCAACACAGCTAAGACCATATCAGCAGAGAATCAGTACATCCCATATGTTGCAATGTATTTATTTATTTACGGTTTACGTCACTTTCAACACAGTACAGGTCATATGACAATGGGTAGTTTTGAGGGTAGAGGAAACCAGTACATACATTTGGTCAAGGTTCTGTACTGTAAACTGCCGACAGTCGTGCAAGTACCAAGGTCAGAGGTTTGAACCACCCACCTTAGAGGTGGGAGGCAAGTGTGTTACCATTGCGCCACTTTGGCCCCATATGTTGCACTGAACTGGAGTCGTGCTTAAAATTAAGTGATAAAAAATAGAGCTGAAATTATTAGCAAAATTTGCTAGCCAGGTAGTCATGCGCATTAACCATTAACTAACCAATTAACTGTTTTTGAAGGTTTAACAGGTTTGAGAAATACTGTAAGCATCACATGGGAATGTGTTCCGGACAAAAACAAAATGTCTGAAAAGAGCAAAGCAAAATTCCATCAGATTGTTGGGTAATTAGCTATGCATTCCCCAGAGTCCCCCGACACAAGAAGACATGGGTTGGGGTAATATTATTTATTCTAAAATCCTTTCATTTAACAACTGTAAAGCTGAAATGATTATATGATGATTACATTATAATTACATACTGTCAGGTGTGGTAATGACAAGCAAAGTAATCACAGTTTAAGATGAAGAATAGAAAGGGGCCCTGGTGACATAAGTCACCCAAAGACTAGGGGCCAAGAATTATATGTAGTAGATGAGTAAATAATAACAACATGCATTAGAAGTCAATGAGAAAATTGTGATAGTGTTGACCTCGAAGGGGGGCCCCCCCGAGGTCAAATCTGTCCACATCAAAAGATTCCCAGGCCATGATTTTCCAATAAGTTGACCTCACTTCCCACAATGTAGGAGCAATAATGAGTTGCAAGCACTTTTAAGGTTGGTTATCCTCATTTGACTTTGAAGCAGGGCCCCAAGGTCAAATTGCTACACATCAGAAGATTACTAGTCAATAATTTCCAATAAGTTGGTTTCACATCCCAAACCTCTAAGAGCAATAATAAGTGAATTATAAGCACTTTTTAGTTTGGCTATCCTCATTTAACCTTGAAAGAGGGGTCCAAGGTCAAATATGACCACATCAGAAGATTCCCTGCTCATGATTTCCTGCAGGTTACTTTTCCATACCAACCTCTAGGAGCAATAATAAGCGGGTTATAAGCACTTTTAAGTTGGCTACCCTCGTCTGGCCTTGAAGGAGGGGCCTAAGATTAAATCTGACAGCAGAAAATTCCCAGCCCATGATTTGTTGTTAGTTTGTTTCACATGCTAAACCCCCAGGAGCAATAATAAGGTGGATATAGGCAGTTGAAATTTTGCATACCCTCATTTGACCTTGAAGGAGGATTCCTAGCCCATGATTTCCTATAGGTTGGTTTTACATCTCAATCACTAGGACTAATAATAAGAGAGTTATAAGTACTTATAAGTTTGAAAAAGATCTACTTCCTGCTTGTGCAAAGACTTGAAGGTTGATAAGCTTTGTTTATCTGCCTGATATAATTTACTCTGGGTAAATTGTATTTCGACTGGTAAAATTATTCTCAGTCTCATCAGAGGCTATGAGATATTCAGGTTCTTGGTCCCTAAGGTACTTTTGGCTTCCACAGGGGGAGCCCCCGGTTCAGAGCCTGGTTCAGGGCCGGTTCAGAGCCGGTTCAGGAGCCTGGTTGCAGGCTCCAGGTTGTGTAGGGAATTCCTGAAGTGTGGAGTGAATGTGTCTCAATTATCATGTGTATTTTGATTATTGATTTTTTCACTCAGATTTAAGTACTATAAAAATACAACTATATTGTCCTCATTTCGTAATTGATGGTGAGTATGGGTATCTCATTACCAGGCTTTTGTTAAGTCTCTATTTATAGGTTCCATCCAAATGAGAGTAGTTGTTAGCTTCATTAAAATTTTATTATTATGCTTCCTTATGTAATTATATTCTTTTGTGAATATAATTCATAATATAAGTCATACAGAGACAAGTTTGTGTCATAGAAATATTTATTTTAATAAGCTTTATTCACCATATTATCTTTATTTTTATAAAAGGTAGTTATATTATTTTAATATCTGTTAAAAAATAAAAATAACTTTAATTATTATATATAATATATTAGTATGTGTATTTATTTTTAATATTAACCAATTTGTGTTTAGTTAATTAGTTATAAATAATATTGGTTTAAAATACTCCAAATATTTAAATATATTTTATACATATGAATATATTTATGTTGTGTTTTTGTACAGTATAATAAAATCAGTATAAAATAATAAATTATGTTATTATTGTTATAAACCTTTTCTGGTTTTGGATAGTATTAATGTGGCGTCTTAAACTTGACTTGTGTTTAAAATCTTGGTTGCACTGACCACATTTATAATTGTTTTTATCCATACTTGTTATTTATGATTTTAACCACCCAAGTATTAAAAATGACTTAGTGACTGATTTTGTGATGTCATTCAATTGTATGACGTTTTTACGCGATGACGTAATTGTTACGATTACGTCACTGCTATAAATCACTTTTTATATAATATTGAAGTGTTATTTTATTTTTAAATAATTTTTATTTTATTTAGAAATAATTTATTATTTTTTATTTTATTTAAAGTGATCTATAATATTATATCTCATGCTCTGGAATATATAAACATGCTTATTTTATTTAAAATAATCCTAAATGCGATTATAAATGTCATTTGTGCGATATTTATAAAATGCCTATTAAATAACTCATATTAATAGTGATTATTTTTAAACCTTTTTGGGTTATTTTTAGGTGAATTCTGGTGATCTTCATGGCCATATAAGACAAAGAAGAAAGAAGGGTGACTACTGAGTGCATTATAGTCAGGATAATAACCAAGAAGAATCACACAAATTGGTTTATGCCCATGGGAGCCAGAGAGTGCAGTTTGAATATCCAGGACAACTCAATACGCCTACGCTTGGAAGTATTGGATGCTTCAAACTTTGGTGTACACCACTCTAGCACAGAGTATTGCATGTTTTTGTGATTATGTCCATCACTTGTGAAGTGACGTGACGTACTTATAAGTTTGGCTATCCTCATTTGACCTTGAAGCAGGGGCCCAAGGTAAAACCTGTCCTGAATACATCAGAAGTTTCCTAGCCAATGATTTCCTATAGGTTAGTTTAACATCCCAAACCTGTAAGAGCAATACAAGCGAATTAAAAGCACTTTTAAGTTTGGCTACCCTCATTTAACCTTAAAGGAGGGGCCCAAGGTCAAATTTGACCACATCAGAAGATTCCCAGCCCATGATTTTCCCCATCCAATTTTTCTTTCCACATTCACATAAATTATACAGCATATTTTAAGCACTTTTTAGAAGACTACCATTTTCCATCATCAATAATTGAAGGAAATAATAAACACACTTGCACTATCCTTATGACTAATGTATTTTTTACTGCAGCACTATTATGTGGGGAAGATATTGTGCCTGCAAATCAGTAGATTATATTTGCTATAACTGACAACAAATAATGGATATCTACCACATTAACCAAAACTACATTTGGTGTTTTGGTCCTTCACGTAACAGGTATCGACAAAATTTTGTTTGCACATTTTTAATGTCCTTAAAAATTTTATTTCCCAATATTTCTGATGCATAGGTAAGTATTGGGGTAACAGTTTTATCAAACATCTCAAAACCTATATCTGGTGGTAGTCCATGACTTACAGAATAAACCAAAATTACATCTATTCAGACAGATAATATCATATTATGCAGTTGAAAAATATGTATTTGATAACATAAATTTTAGTCTTAGATCATGTATAGCCCAACTTAGATTCGGCATTTTACCTCTCACTGTAGAAACTAGTAGATTTACAGGCATTAAACGTGTTGATCGAGTATGTCCCATATGTGATACAAATAATGTTGAGGATGAATTACATTTCCTTTTCACTTGTCCAAAATTTTCAGATTTACGAAAAATTATGTTTAGTAAAGTGTTGAGATACAATAATGATTTCTTAAATTATAACCAAATAGATCAATTTCAAATTTTGTGTACCTTCCCTTTGTTTCTAGGAAAATATATATCTTCTGCTTTCACAAGGCGCCAAGATCTGTTGTATTTAAAAGTATAAAGAAACTGAACTGACAGATTGTGCTTTTTGTTTTCTATGTATCAAATTGTTTTATTATGATAAGCTGTGTCATTCTATGAAAAATAATTTTATAAAATTGTGACTAATAAGTCTTACAGGCTGGGTGTTTGCTATATCATTGTCTTCTTTTTGTATATTGTAAACATAACACTTGTCACAGAAATAATATATAAATTTGTCAACATTGACTTGTATTCCTAATATTTGGCAGAACTTTTCTAATATATATATCTCATATTGTAGTCTCCAGACTAGGTCAGAAAACTGTGCTATATCGTCTGCATAAAGCAGCATGAACAAGTTACAAAAATATTCATCCAGATACACACCCTGACTTCCAGGGTGTGTATGATTTCCAATTAATTTTTATATACATATTTAAATATATCACAAATAATAATAGCATGCTGCCCTAACAAGTACCTATAAAACACTTGAAGACATCCAAAGATTGGGTTTAAAGGCAGAAACCACAAGAATAGTCAAGTATACCGGCATATAACTTTCCGATTATAGATTTTTTTCAAGCTTAAAAACTTAAGGAGATGTATTTTAATTTCCTGTTTTAAACTGGCTTTTGATAAAAGTCACTCATAAACTTGCAAATTTAATAAGTAAATTAAATTTTTATAAGTTAATACCCTAGTCAATGGACAATTGCTAATCTGGTCGGCACAGACCAGCCCGCCAAACGTCAGAAAAAAACATCCTGTGTTTCCACCAGATGGCCGGTCCCAGAACTGTGCATTCACCAGGTGGTGTGTCGTACTTCCATCCTGTCTAGACAGCATGACGTCATAGCATCTTTTTCGTTGTCTAAACCTATTAGACCCCTAGTCGGTGGGAGGGTCTTGTGTGTCCATTGGATAGGGTATTAACTTATAAAAATTTAATTTACTTATTAAAACCCTTAAGGCTATGGTCGGTTAACAGCAACCGGTCAACCGGGGTTATACCAATATTGCCCCCCCCCCCCCTTTCTTACAGACCTGCTCTGATGTAGGGGAAGAGAGGGATGCGTTCAGTCCCATAAGAAGTAGGAATAAACCTCCCAAAGGAAGCACGTCAGAGTCTTTTTTGTTTTTTTTAAAAATTATTTACATATGTACAACTGTTAACATATGTACAGATCTCCTCTATGTCCTGAGCTACTGGTGGGTCTGCTGAGCAGCCACTACAGGTCCCAGGTGGTAGAGCTCTGGATCAACCCAAGCCAAATCCTTCAGATAAAATTGTGTGAAGGTGTTATGTGATTTCCAGTGGCAGGCTGACAAAATCTGTTCTAAGGAGACTCCTGACTGGAAGACCTTAGAAGCAGCAAAGGCCCTGACATCGTGGGTTTTAACCTGATGTAGGGTGTGGGCCTCTTGATCAGGGAGCTCATAACACAGAATCACAGTTTGCTTGATCCATGAGGAGATGGTGGCAGGGGAGATGTCTTTGTCAAAGCCTTTCTTGAAGGAGACAAAGACTAACTCCTCACTCTGCCTGAGGTCTGAAGTCCTGTCCAAATAGTAGCGCAAAGCTCTGACCAGACAGAGGGACCTGTCAGACTCGAGGGATCTATCCAGAGTTGGGGCCAGGGCTGGTATAACCACTGGGGCCACACTGTCTGGACCCTCTTTGGCCAGCTGGTTCTTAGAAAGAAAACTGGGTGATGGATACAGGGACACTTTTGACCAGTCAGATTGGTGTCTGATATTTCTGTTTTGCCAAGAATGAATCTTACTTCTACGCTTGCCCGACCCAAGGGCTAAGAGGAAAACTGTTTTAAAGGTCAAATGCTTCAGAGATGCCTCTTTAATAAGTTCAAAGGGAGCTTTTGTCAGCTGGGGTAAGACCAGGGAAAGGTTCCAGGAGGGGATTGCCCTCTGACCTTTGGGTCTGTCTCTGTGGAAACTATCCAGGAGACGCGTGAGATTTTCATCTTTGCTGATATTAACGGATGAATTTCCCAGCTTATCAGCAATGGCTGACCGGTAACCATCAATGGTACTGGGCTGTATCTTCCTATCCTGAAACAGGTACATAAGGAAGTCAGCTACTGACTTAACAGGGGGTGCCCTGAAGTCCACCTTATTAGTGAGGCACCAAGTTGTAAAAATGGCCCACTTTGCCTCATAGACTGATCTGGTTGATCCCCTTTAAGGAGCCTCAATTCTTGCTGCCACTGCCTCAGAGAAGCCCTGTTCCTTGATTGCTGAGGCTCTAGGAGCCACGCATGGGGATTTAGATTTGTCAGATTTTTGTGAGGGATCTGATTGAAAGGCTGTGTCAACAGGTTGGGCAGAATGGGCAGGCTCAGTGGGATTTGGCTGGACATGGAAACTAGGTCCCAAAACCAAGGCATGTTTGGCCACCCCAGGGCAATCAGAATAATTCTTTTGCATGGGGAGTCCTGCAACTTCTCCACCACTTTGCCCAATATGGCTGCTGGTGGGAAGGCGTATGCATCCAGATCCTCCCATGGCAGACTGAATCCATCCACTGCTGTGGCCAGGGGGTCCGGAACTGGTGACACAGAGGTAACTTCTTGTTGAACCTTGTGGCAAAAAGGTCTATCTGTGGCCGGTGCCACCTGCTGAATATTGCTTTGAAAACCTCTGGAAGGAGAGACCATTCTGTCTGGATGGTCTGACCCAGCCTGGATAGCTTGCCTGCTACCACGTTCAGCCGGCCTGGAATGTGTCGGGATAAATTGAGAGTCACTTGTTTTCTGGTACAACAGGTCAAGATTCTCCACAGTAGGGCACCAAGTGGGCCCAACCTCATCCCTCCTTCCTTGTTTATGTAGGACACTACTGTAGTGTTGTCTGTTGCTACAAGTACTATCTTGTCTGAACAGAGATCTTGGAACTCTTTTAAGGCTAGAAAAACTGCCTTGAGTTCTAGGTAGTTTATATGCAGCTTGCTTTCCGGAAGGGACCAGGATTCTCTTACAGTGTGCTCGTTTAAATGAGCGCCACACCCTTCTTTTGATGCGTCTGTAAAAATTTGCAGAGCATGTTTTATTGGGTGTAATGGTTGGCCAGTAAGCACCTTGCCTTCTTTCAGCCACCATTGTAAATGGGGTTAGGGACCTGGGGATTGGGATCACCTTCTCTAGAGATTCTGGTACCCTCCAATTGTTTTTCAAATGCCACTGTATGGGTCTCATATGAAGTTGGCCTAGATTAACTTGTTTTTCTGTGGCTGTTAATAAACCTATCAAGGACATGAACTCCCGGACTGGACAAGTCGGTAGGGATAGTAGTTTCAGTATTTTCTCTTGAAGGTTTTGCCACCGGTCCAGTGTGGGTCGGACCCGACCGGACCTGATGTCGAACTGGTAACCTACAAAGTTGAAAACCTGCTTGGGTTCCAGTTCACCAGCCAACCCAAATCTTGACACATATTTACGAGATCCTGTGTATGCTGGAGACAAACTTGGTGGGATCTGGCTCTCACCAACCAGTCGTCTAGGTACTGGTGGATCCTTATACCCTTTGTGTATAGCCATCAGTTTCACCTCCTTTCACCTACTACAGTGAACTCCATGGGTGCTGACAGACCAAAGGGCAGAGCTTTGAACTAGTATGTCCGACCCTCTACATGAAATCTCAGATATTTCCTGGACTGTTCCTGTATTGGTATATGGAAGTAGGCGTCCTTGAAGTCTATTGAGGTGATCCACTCCCATTGTCGAAGGGATGTCCTGAAGGTTTCTGGTGTCTCCATTTTGAATTTCTCTGCCTTGAGGAAGAGATTTAGTTTGCTCAGGTCTAGTATAGGCCTCCACTTGTTGGGTTTCGGGACCAAAAACAGTCGGTTGAAAAACCCCAGAGATTTTTTATTTTGCACTGTTCTACTGCATTTTTGTCTATAAGCTGATGTAATGCCTCCAACAGGTAGAGGTTCCTGTGGGGATTGACATAACAGCTTACGACTGTGGGAGACCTTGTGAGATTCGGTCGGGTTTGAAAGGGGAGGGTGTAACCCTCTTTCAGGATTTGAACTATTTTTGGACTGGCACCTAGATCCAGCCAAGTTTGCCAAAAGTTTTGAAGTCTGGCCCCTACAGTCAGATTTGAGGCAGCATTTTTGACATTTGTTACATTTGGAGCACAAGACAATTGAGTGACACAAGAAACACTTTTCACATACTTTAATGTGTACTTTTTGCAATGACAACCTGCTGACCTGGGACTTAATTCTTTCTTTTGGGAATGCCAGGGCGCAGTATGAACATTTGAAACAACAAGAGGCTTTACATTTAAACTTGAACAAATGTCTATTGTCTCTGTTGGGAGAGGGCTCCCGGCCAGCAGCCATGCTTGTAACTTGGTTACACAGTAATTGTCATTTATACGGCAGCTGGCCCTTGGTTGATCATGAGTACTGGTGTTTACCCTTCCCTCTTCTGTGCTGGCCATGAGAAGAGATGTTCTTCCAGGCTGGTCGGTCCTGTTTCTTACTATCCAACTTTCTGTCCCGTCTCTCATGGGGGTGATATCTGCCTTTCTTCTACACCGACCAAGAGCGATTTCTGTCAAAAGTGGCTATGTCCTCCTCTGCCTGTTTAATAATATTGTCCGGAAACAGGGTGTCCAGTTCTAGAGGGGCAGATCTTAGGGCATTCAACGTATCCGCCTTCACCCCTGCCTTGAGATACGACAGGTAAGAATCCTTCCTCAATAAAGTTGTGTTGGCCATGTTTACAAAAACGAAGTCTGTTAAATGTTCCATTGCTTTGGCCATGGCATGACATACACTGGAATTGAAATCTAGAAGGAAGTGCAATTCATCAGTAGCTGAAGAGAACCTGCTTGCTGCTTTTCCTTTAGATTCTGTCCGGATAGCTCTCAGCTGTGTTTGCATATTTTGCTGGACCTTGAGAAGGCAGCGATTGAATCCGGCTGCTTGATTGCAAATGATAGAGCATCCCCTGGCAGATCTCTCCCATTTACGTAAGTTCTCTTTGGATATAGGTCTAGACAAAGGTAGGTTTGAAGCTATACCGGCCTGTCAAGTAAGTGCTGTTTATGCATGAGATCCGGTATTCCATGATTTAACAGTGTCAGTAGAGTCCTTCTTAGTTTCTGTGTGCAAGCCATACCATTTAGCTTGGGACTTGGCCAGTCGGACAAACTGGTCCCTTTGAAGAGTTCCTGCTTTTGCCATACGTGAAGGGTAACCCTGGACCAATGTAAGATTTAGTTTGCTCAGTTTGTTGCACAGCCATTCGTCCGTAGGGAGATTGACCGACACTTTGCCCGGTGTTTGTAGCTTAGGTCCAGCAAAAGGGTTGTCATCCGACATCTTGGCACCAGAATCAACATCCGGAATGTGGGTCCACCCATGTAGGACTGGATCCCTCTCATGGTCTCCCTATATGATTGTTTCTCAGTCTGAGAGGGATTGGTCAGGGTTGGTGAAAGAGACCTCTTGATCGTCGGACAGTTCACCCCCTTCTGGGTAAAGGTCTACTGGAGGTCCGTCAGAATTGAAACTTTCTGAGCCCGAATCACTTGAAGATGTATCTTTCCTGGTGGTATCAAAGGCATCGGAAAATTGTCTCTGAACAGTAGACTGGTCGGGCACTCCTGAAGTTCCTGGTCGGTGGGAAGGCTGAGAAGAGTCAGAACCGGCCTTAGAGGCAGTAGCAGGCTTAGCAGGGTCAGTGGCCGGTAAAGTAGCAGTTCAAAGTTGGTGAGACTGTTGAGAAGAAGGCTGGTCTGAGGGTTTCAGAAAAGGCTCAGTTCTAATCACGTTGGCCAGTGGAGCATGGGTCGGTGTGACCTTCACAGCACTGAAGGTAGGCTTATGAGGTCGGTCCATAGTCTTAGCCAACAATATTGCTTCCAACCGGTTAAACCGGTCCGACCATTTCTGTTCCATCACCTCAAGCTTCTGGTCAGTAGAGTCTGAAGAGGAAGGTCGGTGTGAGGTAGACTTGACCGACTTGTCCGGTTTGACCGGCTTGGAACTAGAAGCCTTCTTGTCTTCTTTCTTTTCTCAGCCGGCTGCTCACTCAAACAAGGCGACCCGGAGGTGCTCTGGCCATCCACGACCCCCACTACCGACACAAGTGCTGGGTCCACAAGGGTGGGACTGAGAGTGTTATCAGAAGATGGAGGATTCTTAGCTGGAGTAGAAGACTTCAACTCCCGCTTCTCTTTCTTAATCTTGTATGAAGGCATGGAGAGTTGTGACAACTGTTCTGGTGTGAGAGCATTACAATGAAGACAGTCAGAACCTGATTTTTCAACGCAGGGATCTTGTCCCTTCTTCTTATCATGACAACATGCACAGACGCTATGCAAGTCAAAACCTGCCATCATGTGGCCACAACCACCCCGCCGCTGACTAGGAGAAGACATGATGGTCTATAAGTCTTCAAGAATCCATAGAATATAAAATTATACAGAAATATAAAGGGTTCTCACAAAAAACTTGAAATTCCAATTCTCCCCCCAAAAATCTGTGTGCACAGGACATACGCCAAATGAAAAAGATGGTATGATGTCACGCTGTCCAGACAGGAAGGAAGTACGAAATGCCACCTGGCGAGTGCACAGTACTGGGACCGGCCAGCTGCTGGAAACACAGGACGTCTTTTCCTGACGTTTGGCGGGCCGGTCTGCGCCGACCGGATTAGCAATTGTCCATTGGATACGATGTATTAATGCAATAAAAATGTTATTTTAAATCAGTAGGGTTAAGGTAGGATTTGAGCTATATTTAGACTTAATCTGGGTACACGTTACATTATGTAACTTCATGCTGTGTTGGCCTAGGAAGACAAAATCATAAAAAGAACATTAAATCCAGCAGAGATTTTTAAACCATAGGCTTGTTCAGACAGTGTGGAAACTCAGACTGTCAAATATAACAACACCTGTCCACTGTAAGAGTTTATTTTTGAAATCATACACAGTTTTAAGGATCTCAACAACAAATTACCTAATGATATTGAATATTCATAATATTTTAGTAAATATTAGTGGGTAAATCGTATGACTGTGTGGTTATCGATATCAGTGAATGCAAAAATATTTCACTAAAGACTGATATCAGGGAGTTAATATTGTCTACCAAATAGACCAAATCCGGAATAACAAAAACCGCTAACAGGATGTGAACTAGACCTAGCGCATCGGAAAACCGATGCAAATTGTATCCACCAGAAAGAAAACTCACCAAAGCCAATCAGCCATTGCTTAACCTTGAAGGAGGAGCCAAAGGTGAAATCTGACCACATCAAAAGATTCTTAGTCCATGATTTCCTATAGGTTAGTGTGACATTGCAAACCCCTAGGAACAAGAATAAGCGAGTTATAAGCACTTTAAATTTGGCTATCCTCATTTGACCTTGAAGGAGGGGCCAAAGGTCAAATCTGACCACACCAGAAGATTCCCAGCCCATGATATCCTATATGTTGGCTTCACATTGCAAGACTCTAGGACCAATAATAAGCAAGTTATAAGCTTGTTTAAGTTTGGGTGTCCTCATTTAACCTTGAAGGAGGGGTCCAAGGTCAAATCTGACCACATCAAAAGATTCCTAGCCCATGATTTCCTATAGAATGGTTTCGCATTACAAACCTCTAGGAACAAGAAAAGTGATTTATAAGCACTTTTAGATTTTGCTATCCTTGTTTGACCTTGAAGGAGGGGCAAAAGGTCAAATCTGACCACATCAAAAGATTCCTAATCCATGATTTCCTACAGGTTGGTGTACCATCCCAAACCTCTGGGACCCATAATAAGCGAGTAAGCACCTTTAAGTTTGGCTGTCCACATTTGACCTTGAAGGAGGGGTCCAAGGTCAAATCTGACCACACCAGAAGATTCCCAGCCCACGATATCCTCTATGTTGGCTTCACATTGCAAGACTCTAGGACCAATAATAAGCAAGTTATAAGCTTGTTTAAGTTTGGGTGTCCTCATTTAACCTTGAAGGAGGGGTCCAAGGTCAAATCTGACCACATCAAAAGATTCCTAGCATATGATTTCCTATATGTTGGCTTCACATACCAAGCCTCTAGGACAAATAATAAGTGAGATATAAGCACTTTTCATGACTGACAAAGAAACGTCCATGGCAGCTATCTTATTTTTTGTCATGAGAAACATATGATGCAAATTTGATATCTCTACCTATAATACCCTTTGCTCTAGAGGGCCAACAAAAGTCCTTGCTGAAAGTCGAAAAAAATGCCTGTGGTGGTCATCTTGTTTTTCAAAATGAGGCCAAAAATATTCCCAGGCAAGATTTTATGGTTATGAATATATCCTGCAAATGTGAGAAGGCTAGCTATAATATTTTTTTCGTTAGAGCAGTAACGTTGAATCTCTCTACACACTGGGGCGGTGGCGTAGCAAAATCCATAGTATCCACCGGATGCTATCCAGTTGATACCAATACATCCAAGCAAAACATGGCATTTTTCATCAAAAACTACAAAAATGCAAGATGAACGTGTACAATTTCCTCAGACTTAGGCTTTATTTGAAATATTTACGGTGTAAGTTGATGGTGAGACTGATATACGTCTTTAGCCATCAAAATCGGCAACCCTGTTCCAAAACAATAAATATCTCTAATATATATCCATTCTGAGTGCAGACAGTTGCCTTTTCATGGGCCTGTGGAAAATCTCATTTACAGGGTTAATTTGCTTTTTTCTGAGCAGACTGTATGCTGATTGCATGGAACACAGTATCTGAAATACCTGGGACCAGTACAGAGACTTGAAAAATTTTGTTGTAATTTTAATTTTTATTAGATAAATACTTACCATTTCCTGACCATTGCTATATGTTGGTGCCATCCAACTCACTGGCCAACGTTGAGAAACGTTTTAAGAAACCTTAAGAGGCCAGTGAGTGAGTGTGAACTAGCATGTCCCCCTAGTGGTCATGTGACCACGCTAGTAAACAACCTTCATTATTTTTGTTGCAGAAAATACTCCCCTAGTACTGAATCTGCGGGGAGGAAGGGGGGGACTATCCTGGTCAGGAAATGGTAAGTATTTATCTAATAAAAATTAAAATTACAACAAAATTTTTCAATTTTATTGCGAAAAATACACTTACCATTTCCTGACCATTGCTGAATGCAGCCTTCATGAAAGGAGGGCAGTACTAGAATTTAAAGACCCAGTACACCACTCTGCACAGCTATCATACACAGCACAAACCTATAGGCCTTCAGATCCAAACTAACCTCCCAGATGAGGCAGTGGAACTGTTGAGTACTACAAAACAACACAGCCTTGTTGTTGTTGTTGTTGCTGTTGTAGGAAGGAAGTAATCATAACAGAGACTCACTACCTAGCCTACAACTAAAACATTATGAGAAGTTTACATTGAAATTTACATGCATACCACAACATATAAACTTCCAACAATCACCACATACCATACAGATCCCCTAAATCATAGTATGTAGTTGAAGTTCTCACAAACTGACAGTCATTGTCACAGTTGAATGCTGTATCTAGACAAACATCCAACCCCCACACAGGTGACACAAATATTGGAAGTGTCATCAGCATATTGTGTTATTCCAAGCCTGAATGAAGTCAACAATTCTGCCTAATATAAAGACAGATAGTATGACAGACATACAGATGCAAATGCATACTAAAGTATCGAAATAGGTATCACACATATACTTATAAGATAACAAAACTGTAGGACACCATATCAAAGTCTGACCACAGGCAAACCAAGCAGGTGAGACTGAAAATTGGTGAAAAAGTTATGGTTTCCAGTAACAGGCATCTGAAAATTCATATACAGAAACCCTATACTAAAACCTAAAGATTCTTGCTTGACTCGCTGCTGTTGAGTCAGAATTTGACTTTTCCTCAGTCAAAAAGCTAGTCTGCCTACAGCAAGATAAGATAGTTGACCTGAAAATATCTGCTGTAAAGCCTTCCTAACTAGGCACAGACAAGACACAAAATTCCTCATTGAATCCTTTGTCCCAAGTAAAAGTATTTCAAATCCTCACAAGACAAAGAGATCTATCTTGAGTAAAACTGCTGTCCCAGAGATTGAGAGCTGGCATATCGACCGGCTTAACTGAAGTAGGCCCATCCGAAGCCAACTGAATCTTGGCTAATAAATGGCCAGAGCCACTTGTGAGCAATACTCATTCAAAGTAAGGGAAGACAAAGCTAACGAGAATACCCTTCTTCCTTTGCCTAATGCCAAAGTCAAAAGAAAGACCGTCTTGAAAGTTAATAACCTCCAAGAAATCTTCCCCAAAGGCTCAAAAGGCTGTCTGGTGAGACCAAACAAGACCAGAGACAAAAGGTAAAGAAGGCTTAACCTATTGGCTACTGGATTGTCTCTATAGAAATATGTCAACAATCTATACTAGAGACGTATTCCCCTTCAAGGAAAGCATTCTTCCATTGTTATTCTGTAACCAGCAATAGTTGATGGCTTAAGATTCCTTTCCTTAAAGGAATAATTAAGGAAATTTGCTACATCAAGAAAAGTAGAATCTGAGAAGTTCACCACAAAGAAGCCTCAGATGTGCATAGATTTACCAGGTCCCACAACCAAGAACATCCACCATGACCATCATGATTCAATCATGATAAATCTGCACCTGAAGGTGGTCATCTTCTAAATCACCTGAAGAATCCTTGGCTATCCTGGTGCAATCATGATGATTCTGCACCTGTAGGTGATCATCTTGAGTCACCTGAGGAATGAGAGCCACTGGAACAAACACAAAGCCGTCCAGATCCTCCCAAGAAAAGAGTAATGCACCTGTTCCCCAAGCCCCACAGTCTAAGAAAGGAAATACATACACTGGAAGCTTAAGATTCAGGTTGTTGGATGCCAATGGCATAATGATTGAACTCACCAGCAAGGGAAGCCTTAAAAGGAACCTTTGTGGAAACAGATCCACCAGATCCCAAAAATAAGACATCCCTAGCCACTCTGATGCAATCCAGATGATTATGCACCTAAATCTTGGAGTAGCCCTTCTTAATAGCTACAAAAAGAATTTTCTTGCCTTTCCTGAGATCTTTGACTTATCAAGATAACCTCTCAAGGCTCTCACTGGACAAAGAAACCTATCTTGCACCAAAGCATGATCTAAAGAAGGTTCCAAAGCAGGAATGACTACAGGTTGAAAATCAAAGGAGCCTTAGAAGCCAAATGATTCACCTGCATCACCTGAAGAATCAAGGTCACAGGACCAAACAAACTGTCCAGTCCAACCCAAGAAAAGTTGAAAAAGACAAGCTTGTGGTTCAAACTAGTTGCAAAACAAACCCATCATTGGTGATTGTAATCAAAGACAGATTTGATTGAACACCTGAATCAGAATAGAAGATTCAAAAGTCATCCAAAACACATTCAATTTGAATCATCTTGACTCTCATGAACAAAGAATTTGTTGTAATATTTGTATACCCTAGGAAGTGACATGCCTGAATCTGAACCCATGGCATTCGTCCAAGGAATGATTCTTCAGATAAGGAAACACATTCCTGAAAGTGGGTACCTCCCTACCTGTTCAGATAGGAAACCACTGAAGAAAAATCTGGGGAAATCAACAGATTCAGAATCCGAATCAGACCTCCAAATGATTCTAAAGGTAGTAGCCCTGTTAATGTGGAGTCTTGACCCCTCATGATACAACAGACCACTGGCTGTTTGATGCCATAATTGTGCATCCCAACCCTTAAAGAAAGCATCTAATAACAGAAGGAGATTGTGCTCCTTCTGATGAAGTAAAGGGAGCTCCTGCAAATTGAAGATGATCCCTAAGAACCTGAGAACAGAAAACTGGTACATTATCTGTGTATAATGTGTGGTATCTGTGGTACATTAGCAGATAAACAAATGACCCAATGGCACTGTTTTGTCCTATGAAGCCATACCGCCACCAAAGAAATGGCTTCCTTAGAAACCATTAGCCGGAGAAAAAGCTTGTATGAGTAAAGATGTACCCTAAGGTGGAATCTGCAATCCCAACTAAAAATCCTGGTGCTTTAGACAAGATATTTTTTTTTTTTTTTTTTAATGTATATAAGCTGGTGAACACCCAATGCCTTCTACTGCAGCCATCAGGTTCACTATCCGTTGATACAATAGTAAAGTCGAAAATAAACCATTTCCAAGAGCAAAGCAATGAAATGGTCTATCTACTGGTAAAGCATGATGCGTTCTTATAGATCACACAACCTCACCATGGACTAACATAGCAAACAGGCAGTGAACCGGTGTGAACTGTCATCAACAGGGAAGTGAAGATAACAATTCGCGTGAATCTGGCTATGGAAGAATGCAACTATACTGTAAGGAAACGCGTTAACACACCCATTCACTTACAAGTAACAACTCGCGAAAAACCCAACAATATGAAAATAAGGTACTTAATTAGGCTTATTTACCTCAACTGTTAGTGGTAGCCATCTCTTCCCAGCTTATCACAACCGATAAAGTGTAAAATTGTAGCGATATCACCATCTCACTGGTATTATCGCCCTTTTGTCGATCATTCCATACATAGCTTTATGCATACTGATGTCTCCCGCATTTTATTCATTTATTCTTAACACCCATGTCCACAAAATGCTTTAGGAACATGAATAAGCAATCCCTCATGGTACTGTTGCCTCTGTGAAAGGTAAAGTATGGTTGAAGATTATCCTCTTACTATGTTGAGATGTAAGGTGTAGTATACCTGCACTAGTGGACAAACACTACTCCTAAAGATTACTCCTAACCCCTCTAAATCTTCAGAGGAGAGTTTTGTAACAGAGTTGAAGGATTAAATATCATAATGGGAAGAAAAGTGCCCTGGGCACTAATCCCCTTTCTAGCCATGTGTAGGAGTTTGCTCCTTCCCAGACAGAAGAAACACTATACACCTGAGATCACAAAATGAAGTTTTCCTGGACATCTGACCAAAAGTTCAGCAGGAGAAAACCTCATTAAGAGTGAAAAATGCAATTTTTCATTCTACCAAACTCATCTAAGAGATAAGATAGAGAAAAGTACGACTTGTAACACTCTTGTTGAATAACAAGTTGGAGAACTGATCCCAGCACTGCCCAACAAAAAATTCCTGATCACTGAGGACTGTAATTGCAAAAACTCTGCACACAGCCCAATGCAAAAAAAAAAACTCTGTGAGCTCCTGTTAATCCTTAGCTCCTTGAAGACGTCCTGCCAAAGGTCCTGCTAGGCCACTTCAAAAAATTAGCCAGGCCTTAACATGCTCTCTGTAGCAGAAACCAGAGAACCTGTACCCTGAATAATAAATTGACAATGGTTACAAGTTCATATGTACCGGTGACGGTTTCAGACCAGCTGAAAAACCGGTAAAAAATCACAGAAACAAAAGCCAATTACTGAGATGAATCACAGCTCCGGGAAACTGACAAACCGATTTCTGACCTTTTGGGAGGTATGGAAACTCGATTGTCTTCGGATGACGTCATGCAGGTATTTTCCTCCGTGAAAAGTTCCGACTGAACCTCACCGGAGGAAATGAACGGTGAAAAAGATCAAATCTGCATCCGGAACTTGCCCACGATGTAGTATCCAAGAAAAACAATGATGTCTGCCACCACGGGGAATTCCAACCGGTGACCTATTCGGTAGAGCATGATGTGGTGAGATCTTTGCTACCAAACGCCTGGCTATACGAACCCGACGTGTGATAAGCTTTGTGACAATCGAATTGTCTCCATCGTTTCCTTTGTCGCCTAGCAACATGTAAACTGTCCCTGTCGGAGCTAGTATGACTGCCGACAGTTTCAGTGTTAATAAAAGAAGTAAATCTTCAAAATTGCATAAAAAGGAACTCCCATATGATAGAGTTATGAAGAAAAAACAGGCATTCTGAGTAGCAGAAGATCTTCATCCAGCGACAAACTTCCCTGTCGCCATTTTACAAAAAGTGGTAAACAATCCATGAAGAAATGTCTACAAAAGCACTTTTCCTCTGTGCTTTTCCTCTTAATTCGTCCTGAGAAGACATTGTCAACACAGATGCCTTACCACAGAACTAAAATTCCCACAAAAACTCCAAAAACTTTATAAAAAAAACAAATTAAAATAACACATCCACACTCTAGGATGGCCAACAAAAATAATGAAGGTTGTTTACTAGCGTGGTCACATGACCACTAGGGGGACATGCTAGTTCACACTCACTCACTGGCCTCTTAAGGTTTCTTAAAACGTTTCTCAACGTTGGCCAGTGAGTTGGATGGCACCAACATATAGCAATGGTCAGGAAATGGTAAGTGTATTTTTCGCAATAAAAATGTAAAATGTCTTGCATTCAGACACCAATAACAAAACATGCTAAAAATTACAACACTTCAAGCCATAAGATTTCAACATCAACCCCTCTTCTCTTGTTCTGCAAGTTTGCTTTATGTAATGCATTGATCACACAGCCAGAGAGTGCACTTGATTTAATTTATTCAACAAAAATGGACTACCTGATTTTTCAATCACATAATGCATATTGAAACTAGAAATCGGCCGCCCTGTTGATAGTAGATGCGAATAGAAACAGGATAGCATAGAAGAACACACATTATCATGTGTAATGTCCACCCATGAACCTTTTGCCCAAATTGTACAGTAGTCTTACAAGACCCTGTTTCATTTGTAAAATATATCAATGATGCTTAAATATTTGTTAGTGTAGATGTAAATTATTTCAGCTTCATGCCTTTTTGCATTGGTTGGGTTGAAAATTTTGACGAAATCACTCTATCTGGCATGGTTAAGAAGATAGAAGCAAATTCCTGTTTTTCTATTTTTGGCAAAAATTTGAAAATTCAAAATGGCCGCCATTTTTGGGAAAAGGAAATTTTTTTGAAAATTGCCAAGAGTACATTTTCTAGATACCCTATGGGTCGAAAATTTCAACGAAATAACTCTATTTGGCACGGTTAAGGCCAGTTTGTGTTTTTCCATTTTGGGCAAAAATTCGAAAATTCAAAATGGCTGCCATTTTTGGGGAGGGGAAAATTTTTTGAAAATTGCAAAGATTACATTCCTTAGATACCCCGTGGGTTGAAAATTTCGACGAAATCGCTCTATCTCGCATGGTTAAGGAGATAGAAGCAAATTTGTGTTTTGCCATTTTTGACAAAAATTTGAAAATTCAAAATGGCCGCCATTTTAGGGGACGGGAAATTTTTTTTTAAATTGCCAAGAATACAATGCTGAAATACCTGTGGGTCGAAAATTTTGACGAAATCGCTCTATCTCGCACGGTTAAGGAGATAGAAGCAAATTTGTGTTTTGCCATTTTTGGCAAAAATTCGAAAATTCAAAATGGCCGCCATTTTTGGGGAGGGGAAAATTTTTTGGAAAATTGCAAAGATTGCATTCCTTAGATACCCTGTGGGTCGAAAATTTCGACGAAATCGCTCTATCTCGCACGGTTAAGGAGATAGAAGCAAATTTGTGTTTTGCCATTTTTGGGAAAAATTCGAAAATTCAAAATGGCCGCCATTTTTGGGGAGGGGAAAATTTTTGGAAAATTGCAAAGATTGCATTCCTTAGATACCCTGTGGGTCGAAAATTTCGACGAAATCACTCTATCTCGCACGGTTAAGGAGATAGAAGCAAATTAGTGTTTTGCCATTTTTGGCAAAAATTCGAAAATTCAAAATGGCCGCCATTTTTGGGGAGGGGAAAATTTTTTAAAAATTACCAAGAGTACAATGCACAGATACCCTGTGGGTCGAAAATTTTGACGAAATCACTCTATCTGGCACGGTTAAGGAGATAGAAGGAAATTTGTGTTTTGCCATTTTTGGCAAAAATTCGAAAATTCAAAATGGCCGCCATTTTGGGGGAGGGGAAAATTTTTGGAAAATTGCAAAGATTGCATTCCTTAGATACCCTGTGGGTCGAAAATTTCGACGAAATCGCTCTATCTCGCACGGTTAAGGAGATAGAAGGAAATTTGTGTTTTGCCATTTTTGGCAAAAATTCGAAAATTCAAAATGGCCGCCATTTTTGGGGAGGGGAAAATTTTTGGAAAATTGCAAAGATTACATTCCTTAGATACCCTGTGGGTCGAAAATTTCGACGAAATCGCTCTATCTCGCACGGTTAAGGAGATAGAAGCAAATTTGCAAATTTTAATTAGTAAATTAAATTTTTATTAGTTAATACCTTACCTACCAGACGATAGCTATAGCCCGGCGCCAGCCGGTCCCGCCAAACGAAAGAAAAGACGTCCTGGGTTTCACCCCCGGCAGGACCGGTACACTACACTCCACTCGCCAGGTGGCCTAGTTCCTGCTTCACTCGCCAGAGGGACGTGACGTCATAGCATCTTTTTTGTCCCTAAGGTTGAATTGTAAGGCTGAAAGCGGGGAAGGTTGGGTGGGAATTTCCCGTCTGGTAGGTAAGGTATTAACTAATAAAAATTTAATTTACTAATTAAAATTTGCAATTTCATTGCGTTAATACATCTTACCTACCAGACGATAGCTAGAATAACTACCCAGTGGAAGGAGGGCAGCCTTCTGAGGATTAGAGAGAACTCTTATATTGTGCTTAGGTGTGAGGTTCTAGCCCTTTTGAGGAGACATGTTAGTCTCGAGGGTAACTAGACCCACCTGCCCCCCCCCCCCCCTTTTTTGACTGCTCTGAGGGGAGGAAGAGAGTAAGAGTTCAAGGCAATGAAATTCCACGGTTAACCTGGAAGAGTGGGGAAAGTCCTATACCCAGAGGATTATTCTGAAGTAAACGACTTTGAGAAGCCAAGGTCGAGGCTAAAGGTGAGCCTATACCTAAAACTAACTAGTATGTACACTATATAAAATTATATACAAAGAAGCTTAGGGGACTAGTGGTGGATCTGCTGGGCAGCCACCACAGGACCCAAGTGAAAAAGCTCCTTATCTGCCCA
Organism: Sabellastarte sp. h YS-2021; assembly: GCA_964017235.1. Lineage (NCBI taxonomy): Eukaryota > Metazoa > Annelida > Polychaeta > Sabellida > Sabellidae > Sabellastarte > Sabellastarte sp. h YS-2021. The sequence goes on from OZ024933.1 coordinate 32,998,312, forward strand.
GGCAACATCCTTAAGGTAAAACTGTGTAAAGGTGTTGTGGGATTTCCAGTGGCATGCTGCTAGAATCTGGTCCAGAGATATGCCACCTTGAAAGGCCTTGGAGGCCGCAAATGCCCTAACATCATGGGCCTTAACCTGATGTAGGGTCAAGGTATCTTGGTCAGAAAGATCATAACACAAAACTACTGTTTGTTTGATCCAGGATGAGATAGTGGCAGGAGAGATGTCCTTGTTAAAACCTTGTTTGAATGAAACAAAAACTAACTCCTTTCCCGTTCTTAGGTCCTGGGTTTTGTCCAGGTAATAGCGAAGAGCCCGAACGGGGCAAAGGGATCTGTCTTCTTGTAACGACTTATCCAGAGTGGGGGCTAAAGCCGGGATGACCACCGGGGCCACGCACTCTGGTCCCTCTTTTGCCAAGTGATTTTTCGCCAAGAAGCTTGGTGAAGGGTAGAGGGAAACTTTGGACCAGTCAGCTTGGTGTCTGATATTTTTGTTTAACCAAGCGTGAATCTCACTCCTACGTTTTCCTGAAGCCAGGGCTAGGAGAAAAACCGTTTTGAAAGTAAGGTGTTTCAGAGAAGCCTTTCTGAGTGGTTCAAAAGGCGCCTTTGTAAGCTGGTGTAAAACCAGGGAGAGGTTCCAAGCAGGAACCCCCCGGCGCCCTTTGGGTCTATCTCTGTGAAAACTGTCTAACAGTCTAGTCAAATTGTCATCCTTGCCAACATTAACCGAGGCATTTCCCAGTTTGTCTGAAATGGCTGACCTGTAACCATCAATAGTGCTGGGCTGGAGATTCTTCTCCTGGAAAAGATGCAGGAGGAAATCTGCTATTTGTTTTATAGATGGGTTCCTGAAGTCCACCTGACTTGTTTCGCACCATCTAACAAAAAGGGCCCACTTTGCCTCGTAGACTGCTCTGGTTGAACGTCTTTGAGGCGCCTCAATTCTTGCCGCCACTGGGCTAGAAAACCCTTGCTCCTTGATGGTCTGGGCTCTAGGAGCCAGGCATGGAGATTTAAGCTTGTCAGATCCCTGTGACGTGCCTTGTTGAAAGGTTGGGTCACTAGATCTGGATGGTGTGGAAGACAAAGAGGAACCATGGCCGACAGCTCCACTAGGTCCCAAAACCAAGGCATGTTTGGCCATCCCGGAGCAATCAGGATTGCTCTGTGATACCAATGGTCTGACAGCTTGCTGACCACCTTCCCCATCAGAGACACTGGGGGAAAGAGGTACATGTCCAGGTTTTCCCAGGACAGCGTCAGAGCGTCCACTGACCAGGCCTTCGGGTCTGGAATTGGGGACACAAACCGGACTAGTTTGCAGTTGTACCTTGTTGCAAACATGTCCACTTGGGGATAATGCCAAGTTCGACAAAGGGTGTCGAAGATCTCCTGATGGAGGGACCACTCTGTCTGAATGACCTGTCCCTGGCGAGACAACTTGTCTGCAATTACATTCAGACGGCCCGGAATATGTCTGGCCTTCAGTACTGTTTGTCTGAGATTGCACCAACATAGGAGCCGCCAAAGAAGGGCACAAAGTGAACCTGACCTCATACCTCCCTCCTTGTTGATGTATGCCACAACTGTGGTGTTGTCTGTGGCAATCAGGACGACCTTTCCTTGCACTAAGTGTTGGAATCTTTTTAGTGCTAACAACACGGCTTTTAGCTCTAAGAAGTTTATGTGTAATTTGCTTTCGGGCACTGACCAAGTCCCGCTTGCTGTGAAGTCGCCTAAGTGAGCACCCCAGCCTTCTTTTGAGGCGTCTGTAAAGATTTGTATTGCGTGTTGTAGGGGGTGTAAGGGTTGACCCTTTAGGACCTTTGACTCCTGGGTCCACCACTGCAGGTGCTGATGGAGAGACCTCGGAATTGGGATCTCTTTTTCCAGAGATTCCGGGACTCTCCAGTGTTTCTTGAGGTGCCACTGAATAGGTCTCATGTGCAGTCTGCCTAGGGTCACCTGTTTTTCTGTCGCAGTGAGAAGGCCTATAAGAGACATGAAAGTTCTCACTTGGCAAGATCTCCTCTGCAATAGCCCTGTTATTTTTTGTTGAAGGGCTTCCCAACGGTTTTGAGTCGGTCTGACCAGTCCGTTGAGCAGGTCGTACTGGTAGCCTACAAAGTCGAAGACTTGTTGGGGTTCCAGTTCTGATTTTTGCATGTTTACCATCCAGCCCAACTCCTGGCAAAGGGCTAGGAGGGACTGGGTTCCCTGGTGGCAAGATTCTTTGGTAGGGGTTCGAATCAACCAGTCGTCTAGGTACTGGTGGATTCTTATACCCCGTGACTGAGCCATTAACTTGACCTCTTTGACCACAGCAGTGAACTCCATGGGAGCTGTTGAGAGGCCAAAGGGAAGAGCCCGAAACTGGTACGACTGGTTCTGGAAGTGGAACCTGAGGAATTTTCGGGATGTGAAGTGGATTGGAATGTGGAAGTAGGCGTCGCTGAAATCTATTGATGACACCCACTCGCCTTGTTGTAGAGAGGTCCGGATTGTCTCTGGAGTCTCCATTTTGAATGTTTTTACGCATAAAAACTGATTTAGAGTACTGAGATCCAAGATTGGCCGCCACTTTTGGTTCGGCTTTGGGACAATGAACAATCTGTTGAAAAAGGCTAGTGAGGTTCGAACCCTGACCCTCTCTACTGCCTTTTTCTTGATCAGAGCTTGCACTGCTTCTTGTAAGTGGGAGTCTCTGGTGGGGTTTGCATAGCCGCTTACTATCAGGGGTTCCCTTATTAAGGGAGGTCTGACCTTGAAGGGAAGCACATAGCCCTTTTTCAAAATGGATACTACCTTCGGGTTTGCACCCTTGAGAGCCCATATTTTCCAAAAATTTTGTAGGCGTCCCCCTACTGATTGGACATTTGCAACACTGAGGACATTTGACACACTTGGGGCAAAGACACAGTGATTTACAAAAGAAGCACTTTTCACATACTTTATTGTATTTTGTGAGTTTAAGATTGGACTTATGCCTTTCTTTTGCGGCTGCCTGATGTTTTTTACAGAAAGTACATGATGAACAACATTGTGACAATTTACAGAGTCTTTCACAAGAACAGGAAGACTTGTCTTTGTTACATTTACAACACCAAACTCCGGACAGGATGTTACTTCCGGAGGAACTTTGCAGTGATTGTCATTTATACGCCTTAGCATCTCTGGCAGGGCGCGAACCGCGACCGGGTTGACCACCCCTGCCTCTGCCACGGGCTCTCCCGCGATTGCCAAATGTTTTCCATGCAGGCATCTCTTTGCCGGGAGCCCCGGAGTTTCCAGAATCCTCCTGTTTCCATGTTGAATATGGCTGGTAACGGTGTTGCTTTTTCTGAGTGCCGGCGAACCCACCACGGCCCGGACCGGGCTGGTTGGTACGCTTATGTGACTCAAATGCTGCTATTTCATCTTCCGCCCTCCGGATAATGTCGTCCGGAAACAAAGCCCTGGTTTGTAGAGGACAGTTCCTGAGAGAGGAAAAGGTATCTGGCTTGACGCCAGCTTTTAGGTGCTCAAGATAAGAATCCCTCCTGACCAGAGTTAAATTAGCCATTTGTATAAAAGTGAAATCTGAGAGGTGTTGGAGGGATTTGCCAACCGCAAAACTCACATTTTGGTTGAATGCAGACAGGAAATGTAATTCATCAAGTGCACCTTGAGCTTTTGTGGAAGATTTTCCTTTTCCCAACTCTGTCTGAAGAATTTGTAACTGTTCTTGAAACGAGTCCTGTATCTTGGTGATGCACCTATTGAAACCAGCGGACTGGTTACAAATATAACTGGTCTCTTTTGCTGCTTTCTCCCACTTCCGGAGCGTATCCTGAGCAATAGGGCGGGAGGTGGGTTGGGATGAAGCAAGAGCAGGTTTACCAATTCGGGCAAAGGAACTGTTCAACTTCGCCGCGTCATTGGGCCAAGTAGTTACATATTTTCCCGGCCTAGTGATGTCTTTATTTTCAGCGGGATGAATCCCGTACCACCTTGCCTGAGACTTGGGGGGGCGGAGATACTGATCAACATGAAGTCCACCCGGTTCCGTAGACTTGGACGGGTAACCTTCTATGAGGACGAGATTTAAATTTTCAAGTTTCTTACAAAGCCAGTCCTCTGGTGGTAAGTCGATAGAGACCTTGCCTACAGGTTGTGCCCGGTGGCCAATCCAGGGATTGTCTGACTTGGAACTTGGAGTATACTCAAGATCTGGGATATGTGACCAGCCCATGAAAGCACGTACTCCCCTAACAGTCTCTCTGTAATTTTGATCTTCGCTCAATGTCTTATCCAAGTCTGGAGATTCTTGATCAGGATGGTCAGTGACGTCTTCTTGGTCAGATACCTCACCTTCCTCAAAGTGCTCCGGAGCTGACTTGAACAAGCTGGATTGCGGAGGAGGTTGAGGCAAAGCAGAGGCCACCGGGCCGGAAGAACTCTGTTGAGAGAATACCGGTTCCGGGTCCTGTTCAGAGTAAAGGCCTTCTAGAGGAGACGTCCTAGTTATTGAGCTGGTAGTGACAGTGGCACTAGGTTTTATCCTATCCGGGCCAAAAGCCGGGGCGGCTTGGCCGGAAGGGACAGATGATAAGAGAAAAGGTGCCTGAGAAAGAGCTCCCGCGGGAGCTTGATGCGGTACCGGTGCCTTGACCGGTGAGAAGGAAGGTTGAGGTGAAGGACGCTGCCCCAAAGTAATGAGTGCTTCCAGACGGGCCATACGTACTGACCACTTTTCGTCCAAGTCTTTTAACTCTTGGCGGAACATAGGTGGAGGTAAAGAGAGATCTTGCTCAGCAACATGGGGTGGAGAAGTTGAAGCAACTTCCTGAGATTCCACCTGCGACACGATAGTGACAGTGGACGGATCCACAAGGGCTTCTTTGGTTTTAGATTTCTCCTTCCGCAGTTTGTACGTAGGGGTTGAAAGCTGGAGCAATTGTTCAGGGGTTAAAGTGTCACAAAACTCACACTGCAACTTTAAAACACACGGGTCTTGGCCCAACCCTTTATCTCTGCATCTGGCACAACGAGAATGAGGGTCAAAATTAGCCATGATATGCCCGCAGGCTCCTTTCCTTTGTCCTGGAGATGCCATGGTAGTTTATCCAACTAACTGACAAATCGTAACACAAAACACACTGTATAAATTAAGAAATACTCAAAATAAAAAGAGTTTCCAAAAATTCAAACTTTGAATATCGCGCCAAACGAAAAAGATGCTATGACGTCACGTCCCTCTGGCGAGTGAAGCAGGAACTAGGCCACCTGGCGAGTGGAGTGTAGTGTACCGGTCCTGCCGGGGGTGAAACCCAGGACGTCTTTTCTTTCGTTTGGCGGGACCGGCTGGCGCCGGGCTATAGCTATCGTCTGGTAGGTAAGATGTATTAACGCAATGAAATAGTGTTTTGCCATTTTTGGCAAAAATTCGAAAATTCAAAATGGCCGCCATTTTTGGGGAGGGGAAAATTTTTGGAAAAATTACCAAGAGCACAATGCTCAGATACCCTGTGGGTCGAAAATTTTGACGAAATCGCTCTATCTGGCACGGTTAAGGAGATAGAAGCAAATTGGTGTTTTGCCATTTTGGGCAAAAATTCGAAAATTCAAAATGGCCGCCATTTTTGGGGAGGGGAAAATTTTTTGAAAATTGCAAAGATTGCATTCCTTAGATACCCTGTGGGTCGAAAATTTCGACGAAATCGCTCTATCTCGCACGGTTAAGGAGATAGAAGCAAATTAGTGTTTTGCCATTTTTGGCAAAAATTCGAAAATTCAAAATGGCCGCCATTTTTGGGGAGGGGAAAATTTTTTAAAAATTACCAAGAGTACAATGCTCAGATACCCAGTGGGTCGAAAATTTTGACGAAATCGCTCTATCTGGCACGGTTAAGGAGATAGAAGCAAATTGGTGTTTTGCCATTTTTGGCAAAAATTCGAAAATTCAAAATGGCCGCCATTTTTGGGGAGGGGAAAATTTTTTGAAAATTGCAAAGATTGCATTCCTTAGATACCCTGTGGGTCGAAAATTTCGACGAAATCGCTCTATCTCGCACGGTTAAGGAGATAGAAGCAAATTTGTGTTTTGCCATTTTTGGCAAAAATTCGAAAATTCAAAATGGCCGCCATTTTTGGGGAGGGGAAAATTTTTTGAAAATTGCAAATATTACATTCCTTAGATACCCTGTGGGTCGAAAATTTCGACGAAATCGCTCTATCTCGCACGGTTAAGGAGATAGAAGCAAATTAGTGTTTTGCCATTTTTGGCAAAAATTCGAAAATTCAAAATGGCCGCCATTTTTGGGGAGGGGAAAATTTTGTTAAAATTACCAAGAGCACAATGCTCAGATACCCTGTGGGTCGAAAATTTTGACGAAATCGCTCTATCTGGCACGGTTATGGAGATAGAAGCAAATGTGTGTTTTGCCATTTTTGGCAAAAATTCGAAAATTCAAAATGGCCGCCATTTTTGGGGAGGGGAAAATTTTGTTAAAATTACCAAGAGCACAATGCTCAGATACCCTGTGGGTCGAAAATTTTGACGAAATCGCTCTATCTGGCACGGTTAAGGAGATAGAAGCAAATTTGTGTTTTGCCATTTTTGGCAAAAATTCGAAAATTCAAAATGGCCGCCATTTTTGGGGAGGGGAAAATTTTTTGAAAATTGCAAAGATTGCATTCCTTAGATACCCTGTGGGTCGAAAATTTCGACGAAATCACTCCATCTCGCACGGTTAAGGAGATAGAAGCAAATTAGTGTTTTGCCATTTTTGGCAAAAATTCGAAAATTCAAAATGGCCGCCATTTTTGGGGAGGGGAAAATTTTTTAAAAATTACCAAGAGTACAATGCTCAGATACCCTGTGGGTCGAAAATTTTGACGAAATCACTCTATCTGGCACGGTTAAGGAGATAGAAGGAAATTTGTGTTTTGCCATTTTTGGCAAAAATTCGAAAATTCAAAATGGCCGCCATTTTGGGGGAGGGGAAAATTTTTGGAAAATTGCAAAGATTGCATTCCTTAGATACCCTGTGGGTCGAAAATTTTGACGAAATCGCTCTATCTCGCACGGTTAAGGAGATAGAAGGAAATTTGTGTTTTGCCATTTTTGGCAAAAATTCGAAAATTCAAAATGGCCGCCATTTTTGGGGAGGGGAAAATTTTTGGAAAATTGCAAAGATTACATTCCTTAGATACCCTGTGGGTCGAAAATTTCGACGAAATCGCTCTATCTCGCACGGTTAAGGAGATAGAAGCAAATTAGTGTTTTGCCATTTTTGGCAAAAATTCGAAAATTCAAAATGGCCGCCATTTTTGGGGAGGGGAAAATTTTTGGAAAAATTACCAAGAGCACAATGCTCAGATACCCTGTGGGTCGAAAATTTTGACGAAATCGCTCTATCTGGCACGGTTAAGGAGATAGAAGCAAATTGGTGTTTTGCCATTTTTGGCAAAAATTCGAAAATTCAAAATGGCCGCCATTTTTGGGGAGGGGAAAATTTTTGGAAAATTGCAAAGATTACATTCCTTAGATACCCTGTGGGTCGAAAATTTCGACGAAATCGCTCTATCTCGCACGGTTAAGGAGATAGAAGCAAATTAGTGTTTTGCCATTTTTGGCAAAAATTCGAAAATTCAAAATGGCCGCCATCTTTGGGGAGGGGAAAATTTTTGGAAAAATTACCAAGAGCACAATGCTCAGATACCCTGTGGGTCGAAAATTTTGACGAAATCGCTCTATCTGGCACGGTTAAGGAGATAGAAGCAAATTGGTGTTTTGCCATTTTTGGCAAAAATTCGAAAATTCAAAATGGCCGCCATTTTTGGGGAGGGGAAAATTTTTTGAAAATTGCAAAGATTGCATTCCTTAGATACCCTGTGGGTCGAAAATTTCGACGAAATCGCTCTATCTCGCACGGTTAAGGAGATAGAAGCAAATTTGTGTTTTGCCATTTTTGGCAAAAATTCGAAAATTCAAAATGGCCGCCATTTTTGGGGAGGGGAAAATTTTTTGAAAATTGCAAATATTACATTCCTTAGATACCCTGTGGGTCGAAAATTTCGACGAAATCGCTCTATCTCGCACGGTTAAGGAGATAGAAGCAAATTAGTGTTTTGCCATTTTTGGCAAAAATTCGAAAATTCAAAATGGCCGCCATTTTTGGGGAGGGGAAAATTTTTTAAAAATTACCAAGAGTACAATGCTCAGATACCCAGTGGGTCGAAAATTTTGACGAAATCGCTCTATCTGGCACGGTTAAGGAGATAGAAGCAAATTTGTGTTTTGCCATTTTTGGCGAAAATTCAAAATGGCCGCCATTTTTGGGGAGGGGAAAATTTTTGGAAAATTGCAAAGATTGCATTCCTTAGATACCCTGTGGGTCGAAAATTTCGACGAAATCACTCTATCTCGCACGGTTAAGGAGATAGAAGCAAATTAGTGTTTTGCCATTTTTGGCAAAAATTCGAAAATTCAAAATGGCCGCCATTTTTGGGGAGGGGAAAATTTTTGGAAAATTGTAGATTGCATTCCTTAAATACCCTGTGGGTCGAAAATTTCGAGGAAATCGCTCTATCTCACACGGTTAAGGAGATAGAAGCAAATTTGTGTTTTGCCATTTTTGGCAAAAATTCGAAAATTCAAAATGGCCGCCATTTTTGGGGAGGGGAAAATTTTTTGAAAATTGCAAATATTACATTCCTTAGATACCCTGTGGGTCGAAAATTTCGACGAAATCGCTCTATCTCTTACGGTTTCTGAGATATTAGCAAATTACTCAAAAGTAGTACTGAAAATACACAATGAAGTACCTAAATGGCTATTACTCATGTACTGACAAAGCTATCAGTCCCAAATGCAATACCAAGCGAGCTATGGACATAACAATCTTGTATTCAAAATTGTAGTAAAATATCTTTAATTATTTTGGCTTAAATGCACGGAAACCAATGGGTACTGAAAATAGCTGTACTTAAGTATTACTCAGTAAGCAAAAGAGGTACAACAGCCAAAAGCAATCCCAAGCAAGCTACTGACCCAATAAGCCTGCATACCAAATTTGGTGACAATAGCTCTAATACTTTTCCTTTAAATGAGCGGAAACCATGCGTGACGCCGGACATCGGACGCCGGACGCCGGACGCCGGACATCGGACATCGGACGGCGAAAAAAGCAAAAATAATATATCCACCCCCCAGGGGGGTGGACATAACAATCTGCATACTTTGGACTTGTATGTCATGTTTCTAAACATGGTAATAATATTTTAAAAAAAGATTTTTTTTCATTATTCATGGGATTATTTCTCCATAATATTAGCAAAACCAATATCTACAGCAGTATCAAGAAAATGTTCTTTGTTAACTCTAACTGCAAGTACCTGTATGTAATACATACTATGTATTACATAGTGCCAAATAGTTTAGTGAATAAATATAATTTAATATGTGAACTTAAAAAAACACAATGACAATATGAAAGTATGGTAAATATTATTATTATTAACTTTAGTCCATACAGAATACTGCACACCATCTCTATATGTGGGAACATTGCAATGTGAGTATTACAAACATATGTAAAAGCTATATAGTCTACAGCAGCTATGGACTTCCTCCTGTTAATACGAGCCTATAACATTGACTGGCAAAGTTATATGTAAAGAAAAAAAAACAACCATAACTAGAAAAAGGGACAGTTTCTGAATTCTGAGATGTGTGTTCGTAAGTATGTTTCCCACACAAGGCGTAGCATCCTTCTTAACCTTCTTATATTCTTTGTCATATGGCTACTCACCAATTCAACCTATTCAAGCCTAGAAGTACTACAAAGCAGCATCAATGCCAACCTGGGCATTACCACCATCAGTATCTTATATGCCACCAAAGCTATATCCAGTTTACTGGGGCCATTTATTGTCAACCACCTGTCTCCAAAATGGACACTAGTGATTGGTATGTGTCTACAGATGATGTACATCTCTGCCAACTATTACCCTGAATGGTACAGTATGTACCTGGCTGGTGCTCTGATGGGGTTTGCCATTGACCCCATGTGGGTCTGTTTTGGTCTGTACACCACGGTGCTGGGGGTTTACTATGCTACAGTGACACAACAGAACCAAACAGGGGTATTAAATAAGTTTAATGGTTTTGTTGGGATCGCAACACCATTGGCTATGATTGTGGGCAATTTCAGAACTTCCCTAGTATTCACATACATCTCCTTTGATGATGACAGTATTGATGTTGGTAATTCTACCCTCACCACTAATGCTGCAGAGTCTAGATGAACAACAAAACAGCCATTTCTTTACACACATGGAAACTTCAGCAATGAGACTAGTATATTTATGAATGATCAGCATGTCTCAGTGTGCAATTCTCACTTCTGCCCCCAGCAAGCTTTTCACCAGAACACCTCTACCAATGAAGACTTTCACTTACCATACCAGCGTGTCCTCTATGTCCACTTCACAATCCTACTAGAGTTAACCTTGTGGCTTTACTGCTGGTAATATTTACCTTGGATAACCTCCCATATGAAGATATCCAATCTACTCCCAAAGTGAGGCTCAAGTGTCACATCAAGGTTTGGCGCTACATTAAAGCTTTTTTTAACCTTACGTACCTTCTCATCCCAAGTATTGCCTATATGTACATGCTCCGGGCTGTGTCAGTCAGTACCTTTATGAAGGGGTATGTTACCTGTAGCTATGGCATAGAGCTGATTGGCTTGGTGTCCATGACTTCAGGGATTTTTTCAGCTATTATTGCTTCCCAAGGAGGACTCGCAGGCCAGTACATACACAGAAACTACGTATTTCTGTTGGCCTTTCTGACAGTGCTTGGTGCTCTAGGAATTATGGCACTGTGGGATGTGATGCCCTACCCAAAGGTCATGCTCCACTTGGTTGGAGGAATGATTGCTGCAGGACTCACCATAAACATCAATCAGTTTTCTGGTAATTTATAATTGTTGCTTTTCTATGATATTTTGCACGTAATTTGTAATGTTAATGATTCTGCAATAGTGTAACAGGTTGTTTTTCTATAATATTCAGTTTGTAGATAATTTGACTGGCAGATTCCTGTTGGAAGAGGTACAATTGTCTACCTGTATACCATTTAAGTCAAAATAATATACAGTAAACCCTCTATTTTTAACAATGTTGGAAGAACAAAATGTATTCAGATGATAAAAGAGTTTGTAATGCAAACGAATATGTAAAAGTGTAATACAAATATGGGAGATCACAGATGCCTTCAACATTCAGAAAACAGAAGGTCTACTTGGAAAGACATCATGTATCCATTTTTAAAAATTAATCAATACATTTTTCTCAGGTTCATTATTGATATTAAAACTGTCAATTATAGCAACCTTTTTCTGGGAAAATATTTTAACTTTTGTCACTTAACAGACTGAGTTCTTTACAGATTTTATTTATCAATTTCGTGTATTATTATCAGTTTTATTATCAGTTTTATACATATAATGTTGATAACTATTTTTGGTATTTGAAGGATCAGTGGTTGTCAGCTTGTCAGACATATTGGAGTTTGATGTGAATATTACAACTCGTTTTCAGTCCCTACATTAGGTTTTGCTATATATACATTTCAGCTTTCCTGGGAGACACATTCACCACCACCAAGGTAGAGGTGTTCTCATTTTTCCAGTTCTTCTCAGGAATCACAATGGCTGCTGCATTCTTCTCCACAAAGTATCTCTGTGCAATGCACCAGGTAATGTCAGTTACCAACATATTTGTGTTAAATTTAGTTTTATTGAGTGAATTAAAGAGTTAAATTACATGTTTAGCATTTGATGTATTGAGCATAACTTGATGCCCAGACCAAAACCTACTTTAAAGATGTCCACCCTGTAAAAGTACAGTTCCAGGCCAAAATATTAGCCTTTTCCATTTGCAATCCAAGATTGCTGTAAATTGTCCAGCACAAAAATGATTTCTGGATCATGTGACCCAAATTTATAAAATTACCTGAGTTTCATCATGGGGTTACAATGGACTCTAAGATTACAGTCATGTAAGTAAAAGTTTAATCAAAATCACCGAATATAACTCTGTTTTTAAGATACCAGCCACTTTCTGAAATAGATTTTGAGATGGCTAAACATACCACAGAAAATTTTGACTAAAAGTTGTAAACTTTGCAGATATCAGCCATTTTTCACAAAAAAAAATTTTTTGGGAGAGATCATGTATTGTATTTGGCCTTGTCACAGTGGGCAATGCAGACATCTAGCAGGTTAAACATATACTTAAAATCACAGTATCCTGCTGCATTTTCAAGTTCTCAGCCATTCTTCCAAAAAATTGATTTTTAACTCTGGGATGGAAGAATTAATTTACACTCTGTAATTTAGTAAATGTCAGCTGTTTTCCACCAAAAAGCCCACTTGATTTTACCTGTATATACTGCATGTACTTGATTCAGCATTAATTTGAACCTGCAACACTTCTGTAGATATTAGAATTCCTAAATGTATTTAAATATTTGATTCTCTAAATTTAATGTAGACATCAACTTAAATTGATCACACTGCATGTATTTACAGATCTTCCTATTGATTGGTTTAATGACACTGAGTTTCATCACATTCAGCTTTCTCGGTGTTCAGATGTATCGTAACAAGCGGAGGCAACAAGTCCTGGATATAGACACACTAACAGAAATCCACAAGGCTCAACATAAACCTTTTTTAAATGAAACCACATGAAAATTAACTAATGACCTGTACCACTACAACCCCAAACTATAAAAGGCACTTAAAACCCACATTTTTATAGTTGAATTAAAACAAGCAATCAGTGACCGATATGAATCAGTCTCATATAGAGTTGGTAAAGACCTTGGTGAGTGACAAATAAGTCAGGCAACAGAAAAAACTTTTACTAAATAAATTTAATTTTATGTTTACTTTGAGCTGTAGGTTGTTAAAATATTGAATATTTGAAGCAATAAAACATAAACAATATTTACGTTTTTTTACTTTCTGTAGAAGTTAAAGTGCTCATCATCATAGTTATGTTACAACTGAAAACAAAACCACATGAAAGTAAAAATGTTATGAATATTTCTTCATATCTTCATACAAAAAATAAGCGGAGAAATATGGAAATTTGAGAAATATGGAACCCTGCTGGGATCAAGGTGTCAACAAAGGCCGTTCTGTAACCATCAGTGGTCGACGGACACCTGTTTTGATTTTGATACAGGTACATCAAGAAGTCTGAGACTTGCTTTACAGAGGGACTGGAGAAATCCACCGAAATTTCTCTGCACCATTTCTCAAATAGGACCCACTTTTGACTTGTAGATGGTCCTTGCTGATAACCTTTGAGGGGCACCAATTCTCTCTTCCACTTCCACATAGAAGTCTTGGAGCTGTCTACTCCTAGATACCAGGCGTGGAGGTTAAAATGTTGTGAATTCCTTTGAAACACTTGGTTGTGAGACTGTTTGAGAAGTGTTTTTGACACTGGTAAGTGGAGTGGGATCTCTCTTAAGAGCTGCACTAGGTCCCAACACCAGGGCATCCTGGCCAGCCTGGGCCTATTACAATGAGGCAGTTGAGTTGCCTGATTTTGGATCACCCTATGAAGGAGACCCGTGGGAGGGTAAGCATAAGCAGGGAGACCCGACGAGATTATGTTCAGAGCATCTATGTCCCAAGCATGTTGGTCTGGGACTGAAGATACATAAAATGAAACTTTGTGGTTCAGATGAGTGGCAAATGGACCTACATGAGGAATGAACCACTTGACAGAACTGTTTGAACATCTGCTGATGCAGTAACCATTCTGTTTATTGAACAGGATAGAAGGTAGGCCATCACATTGAGGCACCCTGGAATGTGCCTGGCTCTTATGAGTTATCTGGTAATGATGACACCTGGTCATGATTTTCCACAGGAGAGCATGCATCTCCACCAAGTGCAGCTCTTAACAGAGATTACGGTGAGGCACCGGCCAGTACTAGATGTCTATTTTTCTTGGACGTTGGCTGGGGCCTGCGGCCATCCGAGATCAGCATTCAGTTCCACATGGTAAGCTATTGTAGCGAAATAAAATGGTCAAATACAGTTACTGTAGCAGAATGGGGATAAACCTTAAAATATATATTTGATTTGATATCAACAGGCATATATTCCTATATATAAGCTACATACACGAGTCATTGTCACCCACACTTTTCTTTACAACGTGAACGCGGAAGTGGATTTAAGTTGTAAAATATGCTAAGTATACTTATCTGTTCTGTGAATTGTCAGTTTCAGTGTCCAAAGAAAGTATATCCATATGAAAAAATAAAATTCTTTCCATGCAATAAAATGCATGTTTACATATCGCGGCCAACGAGAAAGGGGGGGATCAAGCGATATTTCACTATGGGGCTCACCTTCCTGTGAGGTACCGGCTAGTACTAGACGTCTATTTTTCTTGGACGTTGGCTGGGGCCTACGGCCATCCGAGATATATATTCAGTTCCACATGGTAAGCTATTGTAGCACAATAAAAACACAAATTTGCAAATTTAATAAGTAAATTAAATTTTTATAAGTTAATACCCTATCCAATGGACAAATGCTATTCCGGTCGGCGCGACCGGCTCGCCAAACGTCAGAAAAAGACGTCCTGTGTTTCCACCGGCCAGCCGGTCCTAGTATTAGTGCACTCGCCAGATGGCGTGTCGAACCCCCTTCCTGTATAGACAGCGTGACGTCATAGCATCTTTTTCGTTGTCTAAACCTATTAGACCCCTAGTAAGCTGATAGCGGGGTCGTTAGGAGGGTCTTGTGTGTCCATTGGATAGGGTATTAACTTATAAAAATTTAATTTACTTGTTAAATTTGCAATTTTATTGCGTTAATACATCCTATCCAATGGACAAATGCCGAATAACTACCGCCTGGTCGGCGGGTAAGCTACTAGGGACTTAGATGAACTCATAACAGAACTAACAAAATTTCCTTTCAGGCCTGGGTCGACCTGAGGTCAGACCCTTAAGGCTACAGTAGGTTACCGGAAACCGGTCAACCAATTTACCCCCCCCCCTTTTTTACAGACCTGCTCTGAGGTAGGGGAAGATAGGGCTGAGTTCAGTCCCATAATAAGAAGAAACAAGCATTCTGACGCATGCATTTATCTCCTGCCGTATAAATTAGATGTCCTAAAGATAGTGGAATATAAATTTTCCTGCGAGATGGAGGCACATGTAGAAGTGACAAGTTTAATGTTTGATTGCAATACTTTTAAAGACAAAAGGCATTTACTCATTTTAGTAGCTATTACTTTGCCATCCAAAGAGCTACAGTTCTGCCACTTCATTATGCAGATCAACTCAAAGTAGGGAAGCACGTCTTTAGAAGAAATTGCCTATCTGTACTACTTTTAGAGATACAAGACATTTACTTATTTTAGTGGCTATTACTCTGCCATCTAAAGAGCTACAGTTCTGCAACTTCACTATGTGGTAGATCACCCAAAAGTAGGTGAATGACTTATTTAGAAGAAATTGCCCACCTGTAATACTTTTAGAGACTAGACCAAGGATGCATCTGTGGCCAGATGCAAAATGTATCCACCGGCAAAGGCAAAAGTAGCTATTACTCAGCTATGGCACGAGCTAGAGGTCTGAAATTTTAGTATGTTATAGCTGACCCAAAAGTAGGTGAATAACATATTTGCACAAAATTCTCTAAACGCAATAGTTTTCAAGTTACAAGTGATTTTACTCATGATGGAAGTTAGTGAAAAGCCCAAAAGTAGCTATTACTCACTTAGCTATTCAGATAGACACCCAAGTTACTCACCATGTTGTTGCTATGGAAAAAGTAGGTGAATGACATATTTTAACAAAATGCTCTAAATGTAATACTTTTCAAGTTATAAATGATTTAGTGTTGAGTAAGAACTTCAAAGTAGCTATTACTCCGCTATGCAATGAGCCACAGGTCTGGAATTTTACTATGTTATAGCTGCCTCAAAATAGGTGAATAACATACCGAAACTAAATAATGTAAATGCAAAAGTTTTCAAGTTATAAGTGATTTACCCAACAGTGATAACCTAAAAGTAGTTATTATTCAGCTATGCCATGAGCTACAGGTCTGAAATTTTACTATGTTATAGCTGACCCAAAAGTAGCTGCATAACATATTTGCACAAAGTGCTCTAAATGCAGTACTTTTCAAGTTATAATTGATTTAGTGCATGATTTAATTAATTTTAATGTATTAAAATTTATTTTAAAAATTCATAAAAAAACTTAAGCATGTGAAACTTCTCCAAAATGTAGGTGAATGAGTTATTGGAGAAATACTGGCTATCCGCAATACTTTTAGTGATAATAGGCATTTACTTATTTTGAGTAGGTGAGTAATTAGCTACAGGTCTGAAACTTCACCAAGTGAAAGCTGTCCCAAAAGTAGGTGAATGACTTATTTGAGAAAAATTGGCTATCTGCAATACTTTTAGAGATAATTAGCATTTACTCATTTTGAGTAGGTGAGTAATTACCTACGGGTCTGGAACTTCACCATGTGAAGGCTATCCGCAATACTTCTAGGGATAATTAGCATTTACTCATTTTGAGTAGGTGAATAATTAGCTACGGGTCTGAAACTTCACCAAGTGATGGCTCTCCCAATAGTAGATGAATGAGTTATTTGAGAAAAATTGGCTATCTGCAATACTTTTAGAGATAATTAGCATTTACTCATTTTGAGCAGGTGAGTAATTAGCTATGGGGCTGAAACTTCACCATGTGAAAGCTCTCCCAAAAGTAGGTGAATGAGTTATTTGAGAAAAATTGGCTATCTGCAATACTTTTAGAGATAATTAGCATTTACTCATTTTGAGCAGGTGAGTAATTAGCTATGGGTCTGAAACTTCACCAAGTGAAAGCTCTCCTGAAAGTAGGTGAATGAGTTATTTGACAAAAAATGGCTATCTGCAATCCTTTTAGAGATAATTAGCATTTACTCATTTTGAGTAGGTGAGTAATTAGCTACAGGTCTGAAACTTCACCAAGTGAAAGCTCTCCCAAAAGTAGGTGAATGAGTTATATGAGAAAAATTGGCTATCCGCAATACTTTTAGAGATAATTAGCATTTACTCATTTTGAGTAGGTGAACAATTAGCTACGGGTCCGAAACTTCACCAAGTGAAAGCTCTCCCAATAGTAGGTGAATGAGTTATTTGAGAAAAATTGGCTATCTGCAATACTTTTAGAGATAATTAGCATTTACTCATTTTGAGTAGGTGAGTAATTAGCTATGGGTCTGAAATTTCACCATGTGAAAGCTCTCCCAAAAGTAGGTGAATGAGTTATCTGAGAAAATTGGCTATCTGCAATACTTTTAGAGATAATTCGTATTTACTCATTTTGAGTAGGTGAGTAATTAGCTACGGATCTCAAACTTGACCATGTGAAAGCTCTCCCAAAAGTATGTGAAGGAGTTATTTGAGAAAAATTGGCTACCCGCAATACTTTTAGAGATAATTAGCATTTACTCATTTTCAGCAGGTGAGTAATTAGCTACAGGTCTGAAACTTTACCAAGTGAAAGCTCTCCCAAAAGTAGATGAATGAGTTATTTGAGAAAAGTTGTCTATCTGCAATAATTTTAGAGATAATTAGCATTTACTCATTTTGAGTAGGTGAGTAATTAGCTACGGATCTGAAACTTCACCATGTGAAAGCTCTTCCAAAAGTACCTGAAGGAGTTATTTGAGAAAAATTGGCTACCTGCAATACTTTTAGAGATAATTAGCATTTACTCATTTTCAGCAGGTGAATAATTAGCTACGGGTCTGAAACTTGACGAAGTGAAAGCTCTTTCAAAAGTAGGTGAATGAGTTATTTGAGAAAAATTGGCTATCTGCAATACTTTTAGAGATGATTCGCATTTACTCATTTTGAGCAGGTGAGTAATTAGCTACGGGTCTGAAACTTCACCAAGTGAAAGCTCTTCCAAAAGTAGGTGAATGAGTTATTTGAGAAAAATTGGCTATCTGCAATACTTTTACAGATAATTCGCATTTACTCATTTTGAGTAGGTGAATAATTAGCTACAGGTCTGAAACTTCACCAAGTGAAAGCTCTCTCAAAAGTAGGTGAATGAGTTATTTGAGAAAAATTGGCTATCTGCAATACTTTTAGAGATAATTCGCATTTACTCATTTTGAGTAGGTGAGTAATTAGCTACGGGTCTGAAACTTGACCAAGTGAAAGCTCTCCCAAAAGTAGGTGAATGAGTTATTTGAGAAAAATTGGCTATCTGCAATACTTTTAGAGATAATTAGCATTTACTCATTTTGAGTAATTAGCTACGGGTCTGAAACTTGACCATGTGAAAGCTCTTCCAAAAGTAGGTGAATGAGTTGAGAAAAATTGGCTATCTGCAATACTTTTAGAGATAATTCGCATTTACTCATTTTGAGTAGGTGAGTAATTAGCTAAGGGTCTGAAACTTCACCAAGTGAAAGCTCTCAATTAGCTACAAATGAGAAAATAGCTATTACTCACTTATGGCATGCAATAGAACCCCAAACTATGTACCATCTTATAGCTAAGGACAAAGTAGCTGAACAACATATTTTAGGCAAACACTCTAACTGCAATAGTTTTGGAGTTACAATGGCTTTACTCAACAGTCAGAATTTCAAAGTAGCTATTACTCAGCTATCAAAGATTCAACAGGTCTGAAACTTTACTATGTGATAGCTTACCAAAAAGTAGATGGACAACATATTTGAAAAGATTTCCCTAACTTTAATACTTTTGAAGATATTTGACATTTACTTCTTTTGTTATTTAGCTACAAATGAGAAAATAGCTATTACTCACTTATGGCACGCAATAGAACCCCAAACTATGTACCATCTTATAGCTAAGGACAAAGTAGCTGAACAACATATTTTAGGAAAACACTCTAACTGCAATAGTTTTGGAGATACAATGGCTTTACTCAACAGTCGGAATTTGAAAGTAGCTATGACTCAGCTATCAAAGGTTCAACAGGTCTGAAACTTTACTATGTAATAGCTTACCAAAAAGTAGATGGACAACATATTTGAAAAGATTTCCCTAACTTTAATACTTTTGAAGATATTTGACATCTACTTCTTTTGTTATTTAGCTACAAATGAGAAAATAGCTATTACTCACTTATAGCATGCAATAGAACCCCGAACTATGTACCATCTTATAGCTAAGGACAAAGTAGCTGAACAACATATTTTAGGAAAACACTCTAACTGCAATAGTTTTGGAGTTACAATGGCTTTACTCAACCGTCGGAATTTGAAAGTAGCTATTACTCAGCTATCAAAGGTTCAACAGGTCTGAAACTTTACTATGTGATAGCTTACCAAAAAGTAGATGGACAACATATTTGAAAAGATTTCACTAACTTTAATACTTTTGAAGATATTTGACATTTACTTCTTTTGTTATTTAGCTACAAATGATAAAATAGCTATTACTCACTTATGGCATGCAATAGAACCCCAAACTATGTACCATCTTATAGCTAAGGACAAAGTAGCTGAACAACATATTTTAGGAAAACACTGTAACTGCAATAGTTTTGGAGATACAATGGCTTTACTCAACAGTCGGAATTTGAAAGTAGCTATTACTCAGCTATCCATGGTGCAACAGGTCTGAAACTTAACTATGTGATAGCTTACCCAAAAGTAGATGAATAACATATTTGAAAAGATTTCTGTAACTCTAATACTTTTGAAGATATTTGGCATTTACTTCTTTTGTTATTTAGCTACAAATGAGAAAATAGCTATTACTCACTTATGGCATGCAATAGAACCCCAAACTATGTACCATCTTATAGCTAAGGACAAAGTAGCTGAAAAACATATTTTAGGAAAACACTGTAACTGCAATAGTTTTGGAGATACAATGGCTTTACTCAACAGTCGGAATTTGAAAGTAGCTATTACTCAGCTATCCACGGTGCAACAGGTCTGAAACTTTATTATGTGATAGCTTACCCAAAAGTAGATGAATAACATATTTGAAAAGATTTCTGTAACTCTAATACTTTTGAAGATATTTGGCATTTACTTCTTTTGTTATTTAGCTACAAATGAGAAAATAGCTATTACTCACTTATGGCATGCAATAGAACCCCAAACTATGTACCATCTTATAGCTAAGGACAAAGTAGCTGAAAAACATATTTTAGGAAAACACTGTAACTGCAATAGTTTTGGAGATACAATGGCTTTACTCAACAGTCGGAATTTGAAAGTAGCTATTACTCAGCTATCCACGGTGCAACAGGTCTGAAACTTTATTATGTGATAGCTTACCCAAAAGTAGATGAATAACATATTTGAAAAGATTTCTGTAACTGTAATACTTTTGAAGATACTTGGCATTTACTTCTTTTGTTATTTAGCTACAAATGAGAAAATAGCTATTACTCACTTATGGCATGCAATAGAACCCCAAACTATGTACCATCTTATAGCTAAGGACAAAGTAGCTGAACAACATATTTTAGGAAAACACTCTAACTGCAATAGTTTTGGAGTTACAATGGCTTTACTCAACAGTCAGAATTTCAAAGTAGCTATTACTCAGCTATCCAAGGTGCAACAGGTCTGAAACTTTACTATGTGATAGCTTACCAAAAAGTAGATGAACAACATATTTGAAAAGATTTCTGTAACTCTAATACTTTTGAAGATATTTGACATTTACTCCTTTTGTTATTTAGCTACAAATGAGAAAATAGCTATTACTCACTTATGGCATGCAATGGGACCCCAAACTATGTACCATCTTATAGCTAAGGACAAAGTAGCTGAACAACATATTTGAAGAAAAAGTTGTAACTGCAATAGTTTTTGAGTTATGAGCCCTTTACTCCAAGTAGCTAAGATAGCTATTACTCAGTTATCTTTATGCCTAAGTCCATAAAACCAAAAAAATTTTCGAGGGCGTGAAAATTCATTGGGACAATTAATTTACAAAAAATCTGTAGCTGTAGTAGTTTTGGAGGAATCTGCGTGACTAACTAACGCACACACACACGCACGCACGCACGCACACACAGGCATCATTTCATAATCTCCCTCCCGGGCTAAAGCCCGGCGGGAGATAATAAACTTCCCGAAGGAAGCAAAGCACAGTTTTTTTTTGTTTTTTTTTATATATATGTACACTATTTACATATTTACATAAATTATTTACAAAATCTCCTCCCTCCCTGGGTTATTTGTGGATCTGCTGAGCAGCCACTACAGGTCCCAGGTGATAGAGCTCAGAGTCAGCCCAAGCCACATCCTTCAGATAAAATTGTGTGAAGGTATTATGTGACTTCCAATGACATGCTGACAAGATCTGTTCCAAGGAAATTCCAGCTTGGAAGGCCTTGGAAGCCGCAAAGGCCCTGACATCATGGGCTTTAACCTGATGCAAAGTATGGGCCTCCTGGTCTGAAAGCTCATAGCATAGGATCACAGTTTGTTTGATCCATGAGGAGATAGTGGCAGGTGAGATATCCTTGTCAAAACCTTTCTTGAAGGAGACAAAGACCAACTCCTTATGCTGCCTGATATCTGAGGTCCTGTCCAAGTAGTAACGCAAGGCTCTGACTGGACAGAGTGACCTATCAGATTTGAGGGATCTATCCAAAGTTGGGGCCAGGGCTGGTATCACCACTGGGGCCACACACTCTGGACCTTCCTTCGCCAGCTGGTTCTTGGAAAGAAAGCTGGGAGATGGGTACAGGGACACCTTTGACCAGTCAGACTGGTGCCTGATATTTTTGTGTTGCCAGGCATGAATCTCACTCCTGCGTTTGCCTGAACCCAGGGCTAATAGGAAAACAGTCTTGAAGGTCAAACACTTCAAGGAAGCTTCCTTGATTGGCTCAAAGGGAGCCTTGGTCAGTTGGTGTAAGACCAAAGACAGGTTCCAGGAAGGGATACTCCTTCTACCCTTAGGTCTGTCTCTATGGAAACTATCCATTGGCAAGAGGCGAGTGAGATTTTCATCTTTGCTGATGTTGAGGGTTAAATTTCCCAGTTTATCAGCAATGGCGGACCTGTATCCATCAATGGTGCTGGGCTGTAACTTCCTGTCCTCAAACAGATACATAAGGAAGTCAGCCACTGACTTTACAGGAGGTGACCTGAAGTCCACCTGATTAGTGATGCACCACTTTGTAAAAATGGCCCATTTTGCCTCATAGACTGATCTGGTTGATCCCCTTTGAGGAGCCTCAATCCTTGTTGCCACTGCTTCAGAGAAGCCCTGCTCCTTGATTGCTGTGGCTCTATGAGCCATGCATGGAGATTTAGGTTTGTCAGATTTCTGTGAGGGATCTGATTGAAAGGTTGTGTCAACAGGTTGGGCAGATTGGGCAGGCTCAGTGGGATCTGACTGGACATGGTCACTAGATCCCAAAACCAAGGCATGTTGGGCCACCCCGGAGCAATCAGAATGATTCTCTTGCAATGGGAGTCCTGCAACCTCTCCACCACTTTGCCCAAGATGGCCGCTGGTGGAAAGGCGTATGCATCCAGATTCTCCCATGGCAGACTGAGTGCATCCACTGCTACTGCCTCAGTGACACAAACTGAGGTAACTTGTTGTTGAACCTCGTGGCAAATAGATCTATCTGAGGTTGGTGCCACCTGCTGCATATAGCTTGGAAAACCTCGGGAAGGAGGGACCATTCTGTCTGAATGGTCTGGCCCAGTCTGGATAGTTTGTCTGCTACCACATTCAGCCACCCGGGGATATGTCGGGCTTTTAGAGTTACTTGATGTCTGGTACACCAGGTCAAGATTCTCCATAGTAGGGCACAAAGTGTGCCCGACCTCATGCCTCCTTCTTTGTTTATATATGACATCACTGTAGTGTTGTCGGTTGCGACAAGTACTATCTTGTTTGCACAGAGGTTTTGAAACTCTTTTAAGGCAAGAAACACTGCCTTGAGTTCCAAATAATTTATATGCAACTTGCTTTCTGGCAGTGACCAAGTCCCTCTGGCAGTGAATTCGTTTAAGTGAGCGCCCCACCCTTCTTTGGTGCATCTGTAAAGATTTGCAGAGCATGCTTTATTGGGTGTAATGGTTGACCTGTGAGGACATTGTCTTCCTGTAGCCACCATTGTAGATGAGGGTGCAGGGAGCTGGGAATTGGAATCACTTTTTCTAGTGACTCTGGTATTCTCCAGTGCTGCTTGAGGTGCCACTGTATGGGCCTCATATGTAGCCGGCCTAGATGAACTTGCTTTTCTGTGGCTGTTAGCAACCCTATCAGGGACATGAACTGTCGAACTGGACAGTGTGGCAGTGACATTATTTCTAATATTTTGTCCTGAAGGTTTTGCCACCTGTCTGGGGTCGGTCGGACCCGACCTGCCCAGAGGTCGAACTGGTAATCTACAAAATCGAAGATCTGCTTTGGATCCAGCTCTGACTTTTCCAAATTCACCAGCCAGCCTAATTTTTGACATATTCTCACCAGACTCTGAGTATGTTGAAGACAAGCCTGGTGGGATGTGGCTCTCACCAACCAGTCGTCTAGGTACTGGTGGATCCTTATACCCTCGTGGCTGGCCACCAGTTTCACCTCCTTTGCTATCACAGTAAACTCCAAGGGTGCTGTGGACAGACCAAAGGGTAGGGCTTTGAACTGGTAAGTCTGACCCTGGACATGAAATCTCAGATATTTCCTGGATTGTTCCTGTATTGGTATATGGAAGTAGGCGTCCTTGAAATCTATCGAGGTAACCCACTCCCCTTGTTGGAGGGAAGTCCTGATGGTTTCCGGTGTTTCCATCTTGAATTTCTCCGCCTTGAGGAAAAGATTCAGGCTGCTTAGATCCAGGATAGGTCGCCATTTGTTGTTGGGTTTTGGGACTAGAAATAGTCTGTTGAAAAACCCCAGAGAAGTTTGGTTTCTTACTAGTTCTACAGCATTTTTGGCTATAAACTGATGTAATGCCTCCAACAGGTAGCTGTTCCTGTGGGGATTGACATAGCAGCTGATAACCTTGGGTGACCTTGTGAGCCTTTGCCGGATCCAGAAGGGAAGGGTTTAACCCTCTTTTAGGATCTGAACTACTTTTGGACCTGCTCCCAGATCCAGCCAAGTTTGCCAAAAGTTCTGAAGTCTTGCCCCTACAGGCAGATTTGGTGCAGCATTTTTGACATTTGTTACAGGTTGAGCACAAGACAATTGAGTGACACAAGAAACACTTTTCACAGACTTTAATTTGCAATTTTTGTAATGACAACCTGCTGACCCGGGACTTAATTCTCTCTTTTGGGAATGCCCGGGTGCAGAATGAACATGTGATGCAACAGGAAGCTTTACATTTAAATTTAAACCAGTGTTTATTGTCTGTGGTATGCTCCCGGCCAGCAGTCGTGGCTGTAACTTGGTTACACAATAATTGTCATTTATACGACTGCTGGCCCTTGGCTGGTCGTGATGAGAAGGTGGTGGTACGTCCTCGACCTCTCTTAAACTGCTTCCTGCCAATGGTTTTCCATGCGGGTTTCTCAGATCTGGAGTCCCGGTTAACCGACCTCTTATCTTGCCTTTCATAAGGGTGGTACCGACCTTTGTTATGTGACCCACCAGCATGTCCCTTGGACTCTAGCTGGGCTATATCTTCTTCTGCCCGCTTAATAACTGAGTCTGGAAACAAAGTTGAGATATGAAGGGGGCTGACCTCAATGCTGTGAAAGTATCTGGCTTGATACCAGTTCTAAGGTGGCTCAAGTATGCATCTCGGCGTACTAGGGTTAGGTTACCCATAGTCACAAAAACAATTTCTGACAAATGTTCCATGGATTTTGCAGCCGCCTGTGTAATGCTTGAGTTAAAGTCCATCAAATAGGTCAGTTTCTCAGCTGCTGCAGCTGCCTTGGATGAGCCCTTGCCTTTGTTTCCGCCTTCAAAATCTTCAGCTGGTCCTTCATGTTCTGTTGAACCTTGAACAGACAACGGTTAAAGCTTGCAGCTTGGTTGCATATAACTGAAGTCTCTCTGGCAGATCTCTCCCATCTTCGCAGTGTTTCCTGAGAAATTCTGCGAGATGCTGGTGGAGTGGACGACAATCCAGTATACTTAGCTATTCGACTATAGCTGCTGTTGAGTTTTGAAGCATCTATGTTCCAAGATGAAATCTGTGAGGATTCAGCTTTAGGGTCGGAGTGAAGTCCATACCATTTGGACTGTGTTCTGGCAGGCCTCAGAAAAACATCTTTAGCTAGGCCACCGGGTTCTGATCCACGGGAGGGATAGCCCTCAACCAAAGTGAGATTCAATTTGGCCAGTTTCCTACATAGCCAGTCTTCAGTGGGCATTTTCACCGACACTTTGCCAGGGGTTACAGTCTTGGGCCCTGCAAAAGGGTTATCATCTGAAGTGGAAGCTGTATTGTCCAGTTCTGGAATGTGTGACCAGCCCTGCATAGTATCCCTATAATTCTGCTCTTCTGAAACTGGTTGGTCCGGTTCCGGTACAGGCTGATCCGGGTCCTCAGATAACTCCCCTTCCTCAGTATATAAATCCAATGGTGGGTTATCCGACATGCTACCGGCCTCAGATGACAGACTGGAGATGCTATCACGCCTAGACCTGTGAAGAGCAGGGGAACCGGTGTCAGCCGGTTCAGATGACAGTGGCCGGTCGGTAGCAGGACGGTCAGAGTAAGGCCGGTTAATATCAACTTCTCTTGCAGAGTGAAGGTCGGTTGAAGGGTCGGATCAAAACTTTTAGCCATTATCAAAGCTTCCAAACGACTGAAATGCTCCGACCATTTGCTATCGATTTCTGCAAATTTCTCATCAGTACTGTGTTTTGACATCTTTGTAGAGGGAGATTTTTCCTTCTTACTGTTCTTATTGTCTTTCTTAGGCTTCTTATCAGGTGGGGGAACTGGAGCAGGAGATTTCACAGATCCCTGTCCGTCAACGACCCCAAAAACAGACACGCTTGACGGGTCGACAAGTTGTTCTGAATCCTGGGAAGGGGTTGAATCAGGTAGCTTTGCTTCACGTTTTTCCTTCTTAATTTTATATGAAGGTGTAGATAATTGCTGGAGTTGCTCGGACGTGAGGCTATTACATATTTGACAGTCAGAAGTCTGTGGATCTGAAACACAAGGTTCCTTACCCTTTCCCTTGTCCTTGCATCGAGCACAATGAGAATGTGTATCAAAATTCGCCATTACGTGTCCGCACTTCCCTCTACGTTGGCCAGGAGATGACATGATGTATCCGTAACACAATGGTAGTAAATTTACGTATCCGTAAACAATGAAACTGTTGAAATTCTTAAAATATTGCAGATAAAATAATATCCGTGTACACTAGTTCGCGCCAAACGAAAAAGATGCTATGACATCACGCTGTCTATACAGGAAGGGGGTTCGACACGCCATCTGGCGAGTGCACTAGTACTAGGACCAGCTGGCCGGCGGAAACACAGGACGTCTTTTTCTGACGTTTGGTGAGCCGGTCGCGCCGACCGGAATAGCATTTGTCCATTGGATAGGATGTATTAACGCAATAAAATTTCATGTTATAAGTGATTTAGTGCATGATTTCATAAATTTTAATGCATTAAAAATTATTTTTCAAAAAGAAAGATCCAGGTCTTGTACTCACACAAGGGAATCTACCTGCAGCCCAGTACATATATGCTAGATAACAGAGAAATCCCTGCAATAGTCAATGAGAAAATTGTGATAAAGTGTTGAAATTTTCACACTTTGGGTGGGGGGTACCTTACTTGTAATGGCTCTGGGGAACAGACAAACAGACAGATCTGCATGGATTTTACAATTTATCATCCTCGATAGACAAGGTATCTTTTAAAAAGTAACAGAATGTCTTTGGCCCTTGTGCTTCTGGAGGAGAAGATGTTCACGCAGTCGCGAATGCGTACACCCCACTGATGCCATAATGTCAGCTGACTGACAAGTCATGTGACATAAAAAACAATGATGGGGCTTTTCTCATGACGCACTTTCATATTATGTAATTTAAAAAAACATAATTCAGATCATTTTTTAGTACTTGCTTAGCACCACCACCCAAAAAGTCTTGGGTACTGATCAAAATTTATACTGATTAGTGTTACTTGTTTTCTTTTAATTCAAGCACTGTCATGCCAGTATTTGTGCCAGCCAAAGCGATCTTGTAAAATTTAGAGTTAGTGTTCTGAGTAGCGCCATCAGAATCATGATTGAAAAAGTGTATTAAACTATGCCTTGGCTCTCTCATTAGCTTTTATAAAAAAAGAAGTGTTTTAATTATCAAAGGACACCCCTGTGTAAAAGCACAACTAAGGATTGATACCAGCAGGATTTTGCACTTTATTATCCACCAGGGGCCGGTTTCATGAACAGACTTAAGCCTTGAGTCAGACTCAAAAGTTGAGTCTGTGAACTCAGACTCAATGCATTTCACAAACAAAAAACAAATACACATATATAAAGCGATACAATTTGTTCCAAAATGAAATTGATAAATCTTGAAATCTTCTATTTTCATTTTATTTTGTAATTACAGCCACGTATTCAATATTTACTAATAACAAAAGTCAATAGAATTGACATGCTTTATAGGCTATTATCAATTGACAGGCCTCAAGGGTGGACTCAAAGCCAGACTCAACCTCAGTTGAGTCTCAATCTTATGGATCACTTAGAATTGCAAATTTAATAAGTAAATTAAATTTTTATAAGTTAATACCCTATCCAATGGACAATAGCTTATCCGGTCGGCGCAGACCGGCCCGCCAAACGCCAGACGTCCTGTGTTACCACCAGCAGGTCGGTCCGTAGTACTTGTGCACTCGCCAGATGGCGTGTCGTACTTCCTTCCTGTCTAGACAGAGTGACGTCATAGCATCTTTTTCGTTGTCTAGACCTATTAGACCCCTAGTAAGCTGAAAGCGGGGTAGGTGGGAGGGTCTTGCGCGTCCATTGGATAGGGTATTAACTTATAAAAATTTAATTTACTTATTAAATTTGCAATTTTATTGCGTTAATACATCCTATCCAATGGACAATAGCTGAATAACTACCGCTTGGATGGCGGGTAAGTTACTAGGGACTAAAAATTGTGAACTCATGTTAGAAATAATGATAATTCCCTTCTTTTAAAGCCTGGTTAGACCTTGAAGTCAATAACCCTTAAGGCTATGGTCGAATATCATCATCCGGTTATCTGGAATGGAACCGTCAGTCGACCTTGCCCCCCCCCCCTTTTTCAGACCTGCTCTGAGGTAGGGGAAGAGAGGGATGAGTTCAGTCCCTTAGAATTCAACCTCCCGGAGGAAGCACGTCCAGAGAATTTTTTTTTTTTTTTTTTTTACTCCTTAACTATATGTGCAACATCTATACAAATATGTACAACTATTTACATATGTACAAATCTCCTCTAGGTACCAGTCTGTTGGTGGATCTGCTGAGCAGCCACAGCCGGTCCAAGGTGGTAGAGCTCTGAGTCCGCCCAAGCCACATCCTTCAGATAGAATTGTGTGAAGGTATTATGAGATTTCCAGTGGCAGGCTGATAAGATCTGCTCCAAGGAGACTCCCGACTGGAAGGCCTTAGAAGCAGCAAAGGCCCTTACATCATGAGCTTTGACTTGATGGAGGGTGTGGGCCTGGTGATCAGAGAGCTCATAGCATAGGATCACAGTTTGCTTGATCCATGAGGAGATAGTGGCAGGCGAGATGTCCTTGTCGAAGCCTTTCTTAAAGGAGACAAAAACTAATTCTTTGTCCTGCCTACTGTCTGAAGTCCTGTCCAAATAGTAGCGCAAAGCTCTGACTGGACAAAGAGATCTATCAGACTTGAGGGATCTATCCAGGGTAGGAGCCAGGGCTGGTATGACCACTGGGGCTACACTCTCTGGACCCTCTTTGGCCAGCTGGTTCTTGGAGAGAAAGCTGGGAGATGGAAACAGAGACACCTTAGACCAGTCCGACTGGTGTCTGATGTTCTTATGCTGCCATGCATGAATCTCACTCCTTCTTTTGCCAGAGCCTAGGGCCAAAAGGAAGACAGTTTTGAAGGTCAAAAGCTTCAGAGATGCCTCTCTAAGAGGTTCAAAGGGAGCCTTTGTCAGCTGGTGTAGGACCAGGGAAAGGTTCCAGGAGGGTATTCCCCTCCGCCCTCTGGGTCTGTCTCTATGGAAGCTGTCCAAGAGACGAGTGAGATTATCATCTTTGCTGATATTAACCGAGGTATCACCTAGTTTATCAGCAATGGCGGACCTGTATCCGTCAATGGTGCTGGGCTGTAACTTCTTGTCCTCAAAAAGGTACATTAGGAAATCAGCCACCGACTTTACAGGTGGAGACCTGAAGTCCACCTGATTAGTGACGCACCACTTTGTAAAAATGGTCCACTTTGCCTCATAGACTGATCTGGTTGATCTTCTTTGAGTAGCCTCAATCCTTGCTGCCACTGCCTCAGAGAAGCCCTGTTCTTTGATCTTTGTGGCTCTAGGAGCCAAGCATGGAGATTTAGATTTGTCAGATTTCTGTGAGGGATCTGATTGAAGGGCTGTGTTAGCAGATTGGGCAGGTTGGGTAGGCTGAGGGGGACCTGGCTGGACATGTTCACCAAGTCCCAAAACCAAGGCATGTTGGGCCACCCCGGGGCAATCAGAATGAGTCTCTTGCACGGGGAGTCCAGTAGTTTCTCCACCACTTTGCCCAATATGGCGGTCGGTGGGAAGGCGTATGCATCCAGGTCCTCCCATGGCAGAGTGAGTGCATCCACTGCTACAGCCAGGGAGTCCGGTACTGGAGACACAAACTGAGGTAACTTGTGGTTGAACCTCGTGGCAAACAGGTCTATTCGAGGGAGGTGCCATCGCTTGCATATTTGTTGAAAAACTTCTGGAAGGAGGGACCACTCTGTTTGAATGGTCTGACCCAGCCTGGATAGCTTGTCTGCTATCACATTTAAATGGCCGGGGATGTGTCGGGCTTTTAGAGTCACTTGTCGCTGGGAATACCAGGTCAAGATTCTCCACAGTAGAGCACACAGTGGGCCCGACCTCATGCCTCCTTCCTTGTTTATGTAAGCGACTACTGTAGTGTTGTCGGTTGCCACTAACACTATCTTGCCTGCACAGAGGTCTTGGAACTCTTTGAGAGCTAGGAACACCGCTTTGAGTTCCAGATAATTTATGTGCAGCTTGGTTTCCGGCACCGACCAGGACCCTCTTGCAGTAAACTCGCCTAAGTGAGCGCCCCACCCTTCTTTTGATGCGTCTGTAAATATTTGCAGAGCATGTCTTACTGGGTGTAATGGTTGACCTTGAAGTACATTGTCTTCCTCTAGCCACCATTGTAAGTGAGGGTGCAGGGATCTTGGAAGAGGGATAATCTTCTCTAGAGATTCTGGTACCCGCCAACTGTTTTTGAGATGCCACTGTATGGGTCTCATGTGCAGCCGGCCGAGGTGAACCTGTTTTTCCGTGGCTGTCAGCAGGCCTATGAGGGACATGAACTGTCGGACCGGACAGGCCGGTAATACAAGGAGTGCTTGTATCTTGTCCTGAAGGCTTTGCCACCGGTCCGGGGTCGGTCTGACCCGGCCGGATCTGAGATCGAACTGGTAACCTACGAAGTCGAAGACCTGTTTGGGTTCCAGCTCTGATTTCTCTAAATTTACCAGCCAACCTAGATCCTGGCACATTTTGACGAGGATTTGGGTATGTCGGAGACAAGTTTCTTGGGATCTGGCTCTCACCAACCAGTCGTCTAGGTACTGGTGGATTCTTATACCCGTGCGTATGGCCATCAATTTCACCTCCTTTACTAATACAGTGAACTCCATGGGCGCTGTGGACAGGCCAAAGGGTAACGCCTTGAACTGGTATGTCCGGCCCTGGACATGAAATCTGAGATATTTCCTGGATTGAGCCTGTATTGGTATGTGGCAGTAGGCATCCTTGAAGTCTACTGAGGTTACCCACTCCCCTTGCTGGAGGGATGTTCTGATGGTTTCCGGTGTCTCCATTTTGAATTTTTCCACCTTGAGGAAAAGATTGAGTTTGCTTAGGTCCAGTAAAGGCCTCCACTTGTTGTTGGGCTTGGGCACCAGAAAAAGTCGGTTGAAAAACCCTAGAGATGTTTGATTGTGGACCAATTCTATTGCATTCTTGTCTATAAGCTGATGCAATGCCTCCAACAGGTAGCT
Organism: Sabellastarte sp. h YS-2021; assembly: GCA_964017235.1. Lineage (NCBI taxonomy): Eukaryota > Metazoa > Annelida > Polychaeta > Sabellida > Sabellidae > Sabellastarte > Sabellastarte sp. h YS-2021. The sequence goes on from OZ024933.1 coordinate 33,029,566, forward strand.
GTTCCTGTGGGGATCTACATAACGGCTTATGACCGTCGGAGACCTTGTAAGATGTGGCCGGATCCGAAAGGGAAGGGTGTAACCCTCTCTCAGGATTTGAACTATTTTCGGACCGGCCCCTAGATCCAGCCAAGTTTGCCAAAAGTTTTGAAGCCTGGCCCCTACAGGCAGATTTTGTGCAGCATTTGGGACATTTGTTACAGGATTCACACAAGACAATTGAGTGACACAAGAAACACCTTTCACAGAATTTAATAGATCTTTTTTCAACTGACAGTCTGACACGCCGGGACTTAGACCTTTCTTTTGCGGAGGCCCGTGTGCAGAAGGAACAAATGAGACAACATGCAAGTTTACATTTAAATTTGAGTTCAAAGTCAGTTCTGTGGAGGTGCTCCCGGCCAGCAGCCGTGTCCTGTTGTAACAGTGATTGTCATTTATACGGCTGCTGGCCCTTGGCAGAACGTGAAGAGAAGTTAGCACCCTTGCCTTTAGGTCGTCTAAACTGCCTTCGGTTGATGTTTTTCCATGCGGGTCTATCCTGCTTGTTGTCCGACCGACCCTCCTGTTTCTTATCCTGTCTCTCATACGGGTGAAAGCGTGCCTTCCCTCGTGAGGATGTAGCTGTCGGCTGGCTTTTGTTATCATAATGTGAGATCTCCTCTTCGGCCCGTTTGATAGCTGACTCTGGGAAGAGAGTACTGATGTGCAGAGGGCCAGTCCTGAGAGCAGCAAACGTGTCCGGCTTGATACCATTCTTCAAATGGTTGAGATAAGAGTCTCTCCTAGCCAGAGTAAGATTACCCATGGTAAAAAATACAAATTCTGACAAGTATTCCATCGCCTTAGCAGCAGCCTGGGTGATACTGGAGTTAAACTCCATCAGAAACTGCAACTCCTCTGTGGCTTCTGAAACTTTGGCTGACCCTTTTCCCTTGCCTTCACTACGGACTGTCCTAAGCTGTGACTGCATGTCGGCCTGCACCTTGAAAAGGCAGCGGTTAAAGCTAGCGGCCTGATTGCACACTACAGAAGCTTCCCTAGTAGTCCTTTCCCACCTCCGGAGTGTATCCTGGGAGATTCTGCGTGAGGCTGGTGGTGTCGATGCCAAAGCCGCCTTTCTAGCTATCCGACCAAAACTGCTGTTAAGTTTAGAATGTCCCGTACTCCAAGAAGTGACTTTGGTCGGATCAGCCGGTTGTTCTGAATAAAGCCTGTACCACTTCGACTGAGGGCGTGGTGGCCTCAAGAATTGATCCATGGGTAGACTACCGGCCTCTGCAGTACGGGAGGGGTATCCCTCAACCAAGGTAAGATTCAGTTTGCTAAGTTTCTTGCAGAGCCAGTCTTCCGTCGGCATATGGACTGAGATCTTACTAGGAGCCGGTGCCTTGGGGCCAGCAAAAGGGTTGTCATCAGACGGGTTGGAACTATCTACATCTGGTACATGTGACCACCCCATAAAGGAACGTATCCCTCGCATAGTCTCTCTATATGTCTGTTCTTCCGACGTTGGTAAGTCCTGTTCGGTTAATTCATGCTCATCAGAGAGCTCGCCCTCTTCCACAAAAAGTTCCAGGGGGGGCGTGTCTGAAAAACTGCTCTCCGCATCCGACTCTCCACTGGATATGCTGTCCTTGCCAGACGACTTAAGGAGGGTAGGTGACTCCGAACCAGTGAGACCTGCAGATGAGGGTCGGTCGGTGTGAGGTCGGTCGGAAGTTGATCTGACAGATTTCTGTCCTGACGATGCAGCCTGTCGGTGAGGGTCGGTGTGTGGCTTGCCGGTCGACTTATGCTTACTAGAAGCGACGTCTGGACCAGTGCGCCCTGATGAAGTCTTGGAAGGGAGATCTGACTTAGGCTTGCCGGCCGACTGCTGCTTGGTGGCAGTAATGTCTGGGCCAGTGCGCGTAGAAGAAGAACCTGGAGGAAGCTTGCCGGCCGACAGCTGCAAAGCAGCATCAGAGTCTGGGCCAGTGTGCTTAGCAATAGGGTCCACAGGTCGGTGAGAAGGCTGAAAGAAAGGCTCTGAGTCCTTAGAGACAGTGGCTGGTGGTGAGTGTACAGGGGTAACCCTGACATCCGCAGAGAAGGAAGGTTCCACAGATCGAGCCAGCAACAAGGCCTCCAGCCTGTTAAAACGTTCAGACCACTTAGCATCCAGTGCTGAAAACCTGTCATCCGTACTAGAAGAGGCAGCTTTCTTAGCCTTAGGTTTGTCCTTCTTGGGTTTCTTTTCAGGCGGAACTGATGGTGAATGAGAAGAAGCGGCTCCACCCACAGCCCCTATAACGGAGACGCTAGCAGGATCTACTAGGGCAATGTCCTCAGTGGGTGTGGGGTTATCCACGCGCTTGGCCTCCCATTTCTCCTTCTTGAGTTTGTAAGAGGGAGTTGCAAGCTGAGCCCGTTGCTCTGGAGAAAAAAGATTGCAGAACTTACATTCCGTAGTGTCTTTGTTAGAAATACAGGGTTCCTCACCCTTTCCCTTCTCCCTACAGCAGGCGCAAAAGGCATGTCCATCAAACCCCGCCATGGTGTGACCACAACTGCCCCTTTTTTTGTCCAGGGGACGACATAGTGTGCTATGAGTATGTAGCAGTAAAATAAAATACTCTAAGAAAAGAAAGTCCTTCAAGAACTTAATAAATTCACCGAAAAACTGATGATAAAATTTTCCCTTGTGCACAAGCACGTGCCAAACGAAAAAGATGCTATGACGTCACTCTGTCTAGACAGGAAGGAAGTACGACACGCCATCTGGCGAGTGCACAAGTACTACGGACCGACCTGCCGGTGGTAACACAGGACGTCTTTTTCTGGCGTTTGGCGGGCCGGTCTGCGCCGACCGGATAAGCTATTGTCCATTGGATAGGATGTATTAACGCAATAAAATAATATATTATCATATAATTTCTTTGTATTATGAGTATTAAAGATATTTAAAATGATAATAATCATGAAATATAACTTTTTAAACTAAAAATAAGCCCACTAAATATATGAAATGAGATTAAAAAGTTGAGACCATAACTTGAGACTGGTCTCAGCTGATCCACCCTTTGTGAAATCCATTTGAGCCAAAAACTCAGCCAAGACAAAAGTCTCAGATTTGAGACCCTGACTCAGCCTTGAGTCTGGCTCAGTTTGAGACTTTTCATGAAACCGGCCCTAGGTGTTATGTATAACCTTTATAGGGTGATATACATAGCAGGATATATCTTTTTTGTACACAATGGCCCCTCCTTAGCATGGATAATTAGTGTCAACCGATGCTGGTTTTAGTTAATATTTCAGAAACTATGTAACCAACAGATATGTATTACATACCATTAGAAAGGTCTTATTATAGTGCTTCTGCTCATTTTTGTTCCATAAAAATCCATGCAGAAAAAGCTGAGAAATTGTAGGTTAAAGATTGCGGTTTTCATGATATTCATTGGTGCCTCTGCAGCATTTTCACATTCTCTCTTTAAATATGGATTTATTTAGCTCACAATTCATACAAAAATGTGGATAATAAAAGTAAAACATCCCTTATTAGATATATGCAGAAACAAATATATCACTCATGAAGATTAACACCATAATACTTGTACTAGGGACTCATATAATGTTATCTTCATTTATGACATATTTTTCAGTATATGTCATTCGTGGAGTTTTCCCTTTTATATACCAATGTGGCCTAGATATGAAATTAGAAAAAAAAGTAACAGTAAACAGAGTACAAGCTGCAGACACAGTTTTTTCATTCTTCACCCTACCTGTTAGTAACCAGCGCATCTGTGAGGCTGCCTAATGACCAAGTGGCCTTGAACTTGACATTGACTATGGTCTCATCCATGGCCTGAATGATCACATTCGCAGCATCTGTGAGGAAGGACACATCCTGAAATAAGGTCGCAAAATTGAGGTTTTCATGTCCCTTGCCACGGCTAAGGTTATAACAACACATAAGCCTTCAGGGCATGCTACATCAGGTCGTCAGTGGCCTAGTGGTTAGCAAGTTTGACATCTAATCACAGGCTGTCACCTCTGTGGGTTCGAGTCCCACAAGTGGCAATGCTGTGGACCTGTCCCAATATGACCCTGGCTGTTGAACGGGACGTAAAAAAAACCCAACTTTGACTTTGTCAGGGCATGCTACACGTTGCCAAGATTCAAACTAATACTACAAAGGTGAGAGCCAGTGACTTGTTAACCAACAAGGCTACTGAAGTCTTCTGAAGCATGGTGAGTCATACAAAAGGGTTAAGGTCACGGGAAGCAGTGTTATACCTGGAGACTACTTTATGCCCATCTATATTCTAGGGAAGTCATGACTAGCCAACTAATTGATGATGGTTAGAATAGTGTTATACAGTCTAACCTCATTATCTCGAATTTTATGGGACCATTCCAATAACCTCGACTTATCCAAAAGTCGAAATAACCATTCAAGCCTTTGAGAAACTAAACTTGTCAAAACAACTACCCAGTGTATGGGCGATAATGAATGATATTAGCCAAATAGCTGGAAGATGTTGTTTGAAGCAATGTCTGTGGGGTATATAGTAAATGAACTAGTAACAACCTATACATTCACGTAAAACCATAAGTACCATATACCTCTCATATTGCCCACTTCCTGTCTGAGAAAAATGAACCAGAAGTTACAGGAAAATAACAAATTTCTTACACCTTACAAATTATGGACATATATCTTCACTTTTTCACATATTTATCGTTTTCATTGCTTTTTGGTATATGAAGCTTAAGATTTTTGGTACTTTTATAAATTCAACAGTTACTCGGTAGTCGGTACTGACACAACTAGTTCTTAGCAATTAGCACACATGACTATTTCTTTGTTTTGGAAAAAGGTAAGAGAATGCTGAAGCTGCCTGAAATCAGGCCCAAATATATGCATTCCTTAGAACTCCATCAGTGTAAAAAGTTGGAGCACAGAAGACAAATTTCTGCCAGGTCTTCAAATTTCAAGTCTTTGGAACAATTGGAATATAGTTGTTTCCAATATGACCAGTAACCATCTTAGACTTACTCCCTTTCACAACACATGATTATTCAAGACATTCAGAAGCCTAAATCACTATCTCTGAGACACACCAGTTTGACTCACCTCTCTGAGACAAGGATAGAGCACCAACACGCCCAGCGTCCTGACACACGCGGCCCTCACACCTCTGTCCTCATCACTACTCAGTCCCAGTAACAGTGTGAGGCATAGCATGTGTTTGTCTTCCTACAACATTGATACATGAGTAAAAGTAAAACAGTTTACTATTCAATTCCAGTAACAATGTAATAAACAACAAGTGTTTGTCCTCCTACAACATTAATACAGATTTCACATATTTTCAAGTAAAGGTAGAGACTGAAACATCTAAGTTATTAAGTGACAGTGCCATGCACAGCATGTGTTTGTCTTCTTATGAAATTGATACACAGTTTGAAGTATTCTCATGGCTTACCCCACCTTCTTTGGTCCCAGTAAGAGTTTTAGATTAATCAATCAAGGTACACTTCATACTCACAGGAAGTTTCTCGAACACAGCTGGGGAGATGTTGGCCAGGCAGTCACACAATGTGCTTCTCACCCCAAGATTCTCTACAGTCTGCAGGACACTTGGGATTGGGCCGTTTAATAAGGGGACCCAGAAGTCTAAAGCCTGAGACAGAGACAAGCAACATACACACAAAAAGGCAGGGTTCAGGTATAATTACAAGTTGCTAGGACGAGTTGATGGTAACTTGATTGGCGACTCCATGAGCAATACATGTACTTAGAGAAATAGCTTAAAGAGAAAGTGCATATATTTCAACTTGGGTTTTGTAATATTTCTACACTAAAATACTTTCACAATAAACACAAAGAAACTCCAACAGGGTTCCCACAGACTTTTGATAACTGAATTCAAAGTCTTTTCAAGGATTTTCAAGGTCAACAACAATTTTCAAGGATATATTTTAAGGCACGGCCTATTTTACCTCCCCTTCTAACTGTCCATTCCTCCCACAAAATTCTTTATTGTCACATGATTTTAACATTTTATAAACTCATTACAACAATGCTAGTTAACACATCTAATAATATTTTAACATAAACTTTTTCAGACTAGACAGTCCGAGTCTGCCACAGCCGTAAAACTAGAAGATGCAGAAGTTGGGCAGTAACAAATTTAAGGACTTTTCAAGGATTTTATTCAATTTTGGCCAAATTCAAGGACTTTCAAGGCTTTGAAAATGAAGCAATTTTTTTCAAGGATTTTCAAGGATGTGGGAACCCTGTCCAACACATATTTTGTTGCAAACCTAATATTATTCTTGTGATTTTCAACATTTCTCAAAAGCAATAAGAAAATCTAAAGTTTCTGATGTTTGATAACAATTTACATGAAGCTTTGATATCACAGCTATGTCCACACAACAGAGCATTAATTTTCCAACATAAGGTAAGAACACACATTTTTATAAAATAATAACACTAGAAGGAATTGTATGGCAACAACTGCTGCAAAAATATAGCATTTTATGGCCATTTTATTGCAACATACCAACTCAAGTTCAACTTAAATATTTCAACAATACGAGGCTCAATCTTGTAAAATGGAATCCGATCCTAGAACTAAGTGAAAGAGCAGCAAATGGACATTTGATAAATCACCCACTATGCAAGAGGTGGTGCAGAACTTTTGTTGAAATCGTATTTGGCATTTCATCTGTGGCAAAAGATATGGATGAGCCATAGTGCAAAAACTCATAACAAAAATAGTAATGCTTAAAAGTCTATCAAGATTCATGCAGACGGCCAAACGCCTTTCTTACTCCCATACATATCACTGTTTGCCACACCTGAATGACCGGATTGTCATACCACAGGCACACTGAATAGGCTATGTCAATGCACCGACTATTCATTACATTTATGTATAGTTGAACATTAGAGTATATCAATAATGGCAATGAAGCACCATAAAAGATTATATCAGATTAGACCAGCAATGGTGACCACGGAAACATCCTTACTTGTGCATGGCTGTAAAATAATACTTTGAATTTACAGGAATTTGCCTTTTGCCCAATGGGATCAAAGCATTCAGTTGGTAATTTTGGTACATATTCAATAACATTGTTAATCTTAATATATTAATTTCACATTTTTCTAAGAAAAAATTGTTTCAGTACACAAACTTTCTAAGAATAAGAATTTTTAAATTCAATTCATAACAGTTCTTGGAATTCTGAGATAAAAATGACAAATTTGATAGAATAACTCTGCTCAGAACAACAAGTGGGTAATGAGCATGAAAAGATTATTTGTTGAAAATATGAGTAAACAATACTCTTATAATAAGAGTGTTCTAAGAATCTGAATATCAGTGAACATGAAAATAAGACTCTGGTACTTTGAATTTCCAAAATGATCCTTTGGCTCAGTGTGTTTATGCTCTGAGGTGGTCATCACACAATGCGAGTTCATAGATTACTAAATCTTGCAACTTTGTATTTTTTAACAATAGCAACTAAACCAGACTTTTTGCAATCAACACAGTTAAGTGGAAGCCTTCTCACCAGACTTGGGCTCAGGCCTGTAGACTCTGCAGGAGATGTCGTGGTTTGTAACTTGGAAGACATCACTGAACTCAGTTCATCCAGTAACTGAAAGAAGAGTCTTGTATACAGTACAACCATAAGTCATCCTGCAAATGTTTCTAGTTCTTATCAATTTAAACCTTTGGAATATTTAAAATTTGATACACATATCCATGACTTGGCCAAGGCTCGAACTCAAGACCTTTGTCTCTCAAATCTAAATCCCAAACCACAAGGTCTCAGAGACCAAATATAGCTTTCTTGTATTTAGTGCAAATCAGCTGGTTAACAAATCAATTGTTAATCTGGTTTCCAATTATGTTATTCATGGAAATGTACAATACTTCACTAATTTTATTTGAGCCTACTAAGTTTTACAAGTTTGTACTTGGTTGTCACAGCCCCAGGATCTGTTATATCATAAATTTCTGAGCATACAGTATCACAGGTGTAGAGTGGTGTAAAATAACTAATAATATTTTTAATGTTGAACTCTTCAAAGTAGACATTTCAAAACTGGATACTTGTGTACCCTACAACCAGCACAAGAGTAAAGTTAACTTGGTACTGAATACAGGGTGAATACAAACTCTGTTTGAAAACCCAAGTATATGTTTCCATGTCCAGGGATGTGGTCTGTGGCTTGCAGGAATATTCAAACAGTGAAGAAATAGAAGGACTGCTCCCTTTGGACACAGCTTGCAGGTGTAATGTGCTACTGTTTAAAAGTTTGTAGCAGTGATGTTGTTATATATTCTTGTACATTCTTCATGTTTCTTGATACCAAAAGCTTTGTCACAAAATTGCAAATTTTAATTAGTAAATTAAATTTTTATTAGTTAATACATCTTACCTAACAGATGATAGCTATTGTCCGGCGCCAGCCGGTCCCACCAAATGCCAGAAAAAGACGTCCTGAGTTTCATCTCCGGCCAGACCGGTACACTCCAATCCACTCGCCAGGTGGCCTAGTTCCTGCTTTATTCGCCAGAGGGACGTGACGTCATAGCATCTTTTTCGTCCCAAATTAGGCTAATGGAAGCTGAAAAAGCGGGGAAGGCCGGGTGGGAATCTCCCGTCTGTTAGGTAAGGTATTAACTAAGAAAAATATAATTTACTAATTAAAATTTGCAATTTCATTGCGTGAATACATCTTACCTAACAGACGATAGCTAGAATAACTACCGAGTGGAAGGAGGGCAGCTTCCTAAGGACTAGAAGGAACTCTATAAATAGGCACGTAACCTCTGGCCCGGCTGATAAAGAAGCTCAAAACTGCTCCTTAAGTTACCGAGCAGAGCCACTCCCCCCCTCTTTTTTTCTGCTCTGAGAGGAGGAAGAGAGAAGAGTTCAGTCCTAGAGATTCCATTCAGTCTGTAAGAGTGGAATAATGGTCTCATACTCAGTGCCCCCGGCAACCTAGTAAAAAACCTTAACTGTTATGTACACTATTTACAACATAGGAGCCTAGGAGGTTCATTGGTGGATCTGCTGTGCAGCCACCACTGGGCCTAAGTGAAAAAGCTCCGAATCTGCCCACGCCACATCTTTAAGGTAGAATTGAGTAAAGGTGTTGTGGGACTTCCAGTGGCATGCAGCTAAGATCTGGTCTAGCGAGATGCCACCTTGAAAGGCTTTAGAAGCCGCGAAGGCTCTGACGTCATGCGCTTTCACTTGGTGAAGGGTTAGAGACTCCTGATCTGATAGATCATAGCAAAGGATAACCGTCTGCTTGATCCAAGACGAGATCGTAGCAGGAGAAATATCCTTCGTGAAACCCTTTTTGAAGGAGACGAATACCTGCTCTTTTCCTTGTCTGAGGTCTTGAGTTTTGTCCAGATAGTAGCACAGAGCTCTAACTGGGCAGAGTGACCTGTCTTCCTTCAAGGACTTGTCCAGAGTAGGAGCCAGGGCTGGTATAACCACTGGAGCCACGCACTCTGGACCTTCCTTTGCTAAGTGGTTCTTAGCCAAGAAACTTGGAGACGGGTAAAGGGACACTTTTGACCAGTCAGCTTGGTGTCTAATATTTTTGTTCAGCCAAAGCGTGTATTTCACTCCTATGTTTTCCAGAACCCAGAGCGAGGAGGAAAACCGTCTTAAAGGTCAGATGTTTTAATGAGGCCTTTCTGAGGGGCTCAAATGGAGGTTTGGTGAGCTGATGCAAAACCAGAGAGAGATTCCACGAGGGAATTCCTCGTCGACCTTTTGGTCTATCTCTGTGAAAACTGTCCAAAAGGCGAGTTAAGTTTTCATCTTTGCTCACATTCAAGGAAGAGCTGCCTAATTTGTCCGCAACGGCTGATCTGTAACCATTAATGGTACTGGGCTGGAGATTCTTCTCCTGGAATAGGTGTAGGAGAAAATCTGCTATCTGTTTGATAGATGGAGACCTGAAGTCCACCTGACTTGATTCACACCATCTGATAAAAACGGCCCACTTTGCCTCATAGACTGTTCTGGTTGAACTTCTTTGAGGAGCCTCAATTCTTGACGCCACTGGGCTAGAGAACCCTTGCTCCTTGATAGCCTCGGCTCTAGGAGCCAGGCGTGTAGGTTTAGATTGTTCAGATTCCTGTGATGTGCCTTGTTGAATGGCTGTGTCACTAGGTCGGGGTGACAGGGCAGGCAAAGAGGGATCTGAGACGATAGGTCCACCAGGTCCCAGAACCACGGCATGTTGGGCCAACCCGGGGCTATGAGGATTACCCTCTTGTAAAGATGGTCCGACAGTTTGCTGACCACCTTGCCCAGTAACGATACTGGGGGTAAAACATACATGTCCAGGTTTTCCCAAGAGACTGTTAGGGCGTCCACAGCCCATGCACTGGGGTCCGGGACTGGAGACACATACTGGGCTAGTTTGCAGTTGTACTTTGTTGCAAACATGTCCACTTGGGGACGGTGCCAGGTCTGAACCAGGTGGTCAAAATGGAAACCCCAGAAACAATTCGGATTTCCTTGCAACAAGGGGAATGGGTGACATCGCTGGATTTCAGCGACGCCTGTTTCCACATTCCAGTTCATGTGGAGTCCCGGAAATATCTCAGGTTCCATTTCCAAAATCAGTCCTATCAGTTCCGGGCTCTTCCCTTTGGCATCTCCACAGCTCCGATGGAGTTCACTTGTATGGTCAAAGAGGTCAAGTTAATGGCTCAATCCCGGGGTATAAGGATCCACCAGTACCTAGACGACTGGTTGATTCGAGCCCCTACCAAAGAATCCTGCCACCAGGGCACTCAATCCCTCCTCAACCTTTGCCAGGAGTTGGGTTGGATAGTCAACCTACAAAAGTCAGAACTAGAACCCAAACAGATTTTCGAGTTTGTGGGTTACAAGTACGATCTCTCCCAAGGTCTGGTCTTACCGACTCAAAACCGTTGGGAGTCGATCCTCCAAAAGTTGGAATCCATCCTATCCAAACCAAGTTGCCGAGTCAGGAAATTTATGTCCCTGATAGGCCTGCTTACAGCAACGGAAAAACAGGTTCCCCTGGGGAGACTCGGGAGACTCCACATGAGACCCATCCAGTGGCACCTAAAACGACATTGGAGAGTTCCAGAATCCCTAGAAAAGGAGATTCCTGTTCCAAGGTCCCTTCATCCACACCTGCTATGGTGGACCAAGGAGACAAATGTCTTGACAGGACAGCCTTTGCACCCTCTGAGTCATGCCCTACAAATCTTTACAGACGCGTCAAAAGAAGGCTGGGGTGCTCACTTAGGAGACTTCACAGCAAGAGGTGTTTGGTCAGTTCCAGAAAGTCATCTTCACATAAACTTCCTGGAACTAAAAGCGGTCTTATTGGCTTGAAAAGGTTCCAGCACTTGGTACAAGGCAAAGTAGTTCTAGTTGCCACAGACAACACCACAGTTGTGGCATACATCAACAAGGAGGGCGGTATGAGGTCAGGCTCACTTTGTGCCCTTCTATGGTGACTCCTGTGTTGGTGCAATCTGAGACAGGTAGTGCTAAAGGCCAGGCACATCCCTGGTCGTCTGAATGTGATTGCAGACAAATTGTCTCGTCAAGGCCAAGTCATTCAGACAGAATGAATGTCATTCAAAAATTTGTTTAGAGCACTGAGGTCCAAGATTGGCCGCCATTTTTGGTTTGGTTTTGGAACTATGAACAGTCGGTTGAAGAAGGCTAGAGATGTTCGAACCCTCACCATCTCTACTGCCTCCTTTTGCAGTAAGGCCTCCAAAGCCCCTTTCAGGTAGAGGTTCCTGAGGGGGTTTGCATAACCACTGACTATCAAAGGATCTCTTACCAGAGGAGGTCTGATCTTGAATGGGAGAATGTAGCCGTCCTTCAAAATGGACACTACTCTCGGATTTGCACCCAGGAGGGACCACTTCTGCCAAAATTTTTGGAGACGTCCCCCTATCAGATGAGCATTGACAACATTGTGGGCATTTGGAACAACGGGGGCAAAAACGCAATGATCTACTGTAACAGAAAAAGCATCTTTGACAAATTTTATTTCTTGTTTCACTTTTGATGAGGGACTTCTGTCTTTCTTTTGTGACTGCCCTCTCACACATAAGACAAAAGGTACAGGACTGGCAACAGGACATAACACAGGTTGTTGAACAGACACAGAAAAGTTTTGTCTTTCTTCATTTGAAACACTCTTGCTTGGCCGGGCCACTGGCACCGGGCTGAGAAAACAATAATTGTCATTTATACTGCCCTTGATCCTTAGGAGGGTGGGTGCCGCATCCGGGCTGACCTCCTCTGCCTCTGCCTCTTGCTCTGCCACGACCCCCAAAGGACTTCCAAGCCGGCATGTCTTTACCAGTGGGATTTCCGGTGTGAGCTCCATCCTGACCTGGTTTCCAGCTAGTGGAGTAAGGCTGATATCTAGCTTGTTGTCACTTTTGATTAGTGAAGTTCATCCAACGCTGCCTAAGCTTTGGGAGATGATTTGCCCTTTCCAAGTTCATTCTGTAAAATCTTCAATAGATCCTGGACACTGTCCTGTATTTTAGTTATACAATGGTTGAACCCTGCCGACTGGTTGCATGTATAACTAGTCTCCTTTGCAGCCTTTTCCCACTTTCTGAGCATGTCCTGAGCAATGGGCCGGGAAGAAGGTTGAGACGTAGTAGCAGAGGGTTTTGCAATGCGTGCAAAGGCACTGTTAAGTTTCGCTGCATCATTTGGCCATGTTGTCACATACTTTCCAGGTCTGGAGATGTCTTTGGGTTCTGCTGCAGGTATTCCATACCACCTAGTCTGTGATTTAGGGGGGACGGAGATAGTGGTCCATATGCAAACCTCCGGGTTCTGCAGATTTTGAAGGGTAGCCTTCAATGAGTACCAGATTCAAATTCTCCAGTTTCTTACATAACCAATCCTCCGGGAGGAGGTTGACGGACATCTTTCCTACTGGCTGTGATCTATGTCCTATCCATGGATTATCAGCCCTGGAAGAAGGCGAGTACTCTAAATCCGGGATCTGTGACCAACTGACCATCCCATAAAGGCACGTACGCCCCTCACTGTCTCCCTATAGTTTTGATCCTCGCTCATAGCGCGGTCACTCTCAATATTGTCTTGATCTGGCTGATCCTCCAGTTCCGACAATTCGCCCTCTTCAACTTGAGTTGGTGGAGATACGTTCCGGGCAGACACCGGCAGAAGTTCAACATTTTGATCATAAGACACCGGGCCAGAAGAAGCAGGTCCAGCAAAAACCGGCTCCGGGTCAGGGTCCTGATACAAATGTTCTAGAGGAGATACCATGTCCACATTAGAAGAAAAGGATGGCTGTGAAGCTGGACGGTGTCCCAGTGTTAAGAGAGCTTCGAGACGAGCCATGCGAACTGACCACTTTTCATCCAATTCTTGGAGGTCCTTACGGAAGGATGGCTGTGGTAAGGAAAGATCAGAAGAAGGTTCATGAGTAGAAATGGAAGGCTCCATGTCCTGAGGATCTACTTGGGCTACAACAGTAACAGAAGCTGGGTCAATTAAAGTTTCTTTACTCTTAGCCTTTTCTTTTCCCAGTTTATAGGTTGGTGTAGCCAACTGAATCACCTGCTCCGGAGTTAACAAATCGCAGTATTCACAGGGTAACTTAGCCACACACGGATCCTCACCCATACCTTTGTCCCTGCAATGGGCACAATGAGAGTGGGTGTCAAAAGAGGCCATTATATGGCCGCACGCCCCTTTCCTTTGTCCTGGAGATGCCATGATGAAGTAAAATTCAAATGACAAAAGTTCAAGCACACACAAAAAGAATTGTTTCAAATATCCACAAAATACAAAGTTTCCAGAGAAAACAACTTTCAAAACTCGCGCCAAACGAAAAAGATGCTATGACGTCACGTCCCTCTGGCGAATAAAGCAGGAACTAGGCCACCTGGCGAGTGGATTGGAGTGTACTGGTCCGGCCGGAGGTGAAACTCAGGACGTCTTTTTCTGGTGTTTGGCGGGACCGGCTGGCGCCGGACAATAGCTATCGTCTGTTAGGTAAGATGTATTAACGCAATGAAAATATATACTCGTAAACAAATACTGTAACCAGAAGCATTGTGCAATTATATACACACACAATCACTGTGACAGGGTTTCGTGGTAGAACCTGGGTGATAAATTAACATAAACATATTTCATTGTTGTTAAGTGGGTAACACACCCATCTATGAACACATAGGATCTTGGTTCATTCCCAAGTATACAGCCCAGGCTGTCATTTGGCAATATTGATTGTCATCCCTGACCCCTGTGTGTCAGTCACTAGACCTTGGGCTGAACTTGTACAGTTGTGATGGGTCAAATTGTGCTAAATATAAATACCAAGAATATAACACACTACAAAAAGAGCATGTATTTACCTTTGCACTGTGGAGGTTCATGGATATGTCAGAGTCTTCCAAACCAAACTGGATCACATCTCTGACCAACAACAGACTCATCCTGGCAAGGTGTAACAACAAAGACAAAGATAAGAATGTTACATAACACAAGCATTTACAATCAAAGAACAAGATAAATACTTTCCTCTACATTTGTGACAGGGTGCTCACAGACAAATCACCTGTTTCTGTGGCCAAGTAAAAAACACACTCTAGGTCTAGGAACACAAAGGACCTCGGGACTTTGACACATGGTCATCCCTGTCTTTCAGCTAATGTATGTCTGGGACTAGATAGCTTGGGCAGTCAGCAAAGTATGATTTTTACGTCCTGTTCAACAGCCATAGTCATATTTGGACAGGGCCTCAGCATTGTCACTTGTGGGAGTCAAACCCACGCAGAGGTGACTGCCTGTGGTAAGATGCAACACCTGCCAACCCACCAGGCCACCGACGAACTACTCATGCAGTAAGGATGGGTCAAATAGTGCTTTGAGTCCTCTAGTATAAGAGGACTGCATTGAGTTTAAAAATACAATACAATTTCGAATAATTAAGTACAAATTTGCAAACCTGGCACTCATAAAACTATTAAGATACTTTTTTATTTTCTCATCAATTGCATGAAATAGCCAGAACTTTTAAAGGTGGGTGTGTAATGGTTTTCTAGTAGTCGCTAGTAACATTGTATGTTCTTATTTCCCTCCCCATTATAGGCGTGGGGTTCAGGGTGGTATTCATCATGATATGACCCATACAATGAGCAGGACATGAAAACTAAACAGATTCAAATTCTTTACCTCAAGAAGTCAAAGTATCCTTTACACATGGAAGCTAACACTTGCAGCGACTCGAGTCTCACAGGAAGTGGTTGCACATAACGCTCACGCTGTGAGCTGCTCTCGTTTGTACGTGCAGGAATTCTGGCTAATGCATTCTCAGATGCCATTCTGTGGCCAATCACAAAAATAAAAGACAACTAGAGGATCGCTCGCAAAAAAAAAAGATAATGTTTTTGCATAGCAAAAACAAAGCGTCCCGAAAAGGATATAAAGGTGAGTGCTAAAGTATTAAGAAAATGCTTCGTTTCTAGCCTTATACTGTTGTGGCAACCAAAGTCAGCGCAGTCTGCTCTATCTAGCACGGTTTTCAAGATATAAGCATTTTTGTGTTTTGCAAAAAATAAAAAATGTCCGCTATATTTGGCGAGACAAAAATATTTTGAAAATTGGCATGGCTACTCTGCAGAGATACCCAGCAGGTCCAAAATTTTGTTGAGTTCACTCCATATAGCACGGTTTTCGAGATATAAGCATTTTTGTGCTTTGCAAAAACTTTGAAAATTCAAAATGGCCACCATTTTTGGGGAGACAAAAATTTTTGTCAAGACCACTGCCGTGGTGTGTATCTCCCGCCGAGCATTAAAGCAGAAGAAATAGCTTTTCCGAGATATTCACAATTTTTCATTTTCGTGTGTGAAAGGTCTTCCAAAAGTAGGTGAATGAGTTATTTGAGAAAAATTGGCTATCTGCAATACTATTAAGAGATAATTCACATTTACTCATTTTGAGTTGGTGAATAACTATCTATGGGTCTGAAACTTCACCAAGTGAAAGCTCTCCCAAAAGTAGGTGAATGAGTTATTTGAGAAAAATTGGCTATCTGCAATACTTTTAGAGATAATTCGCATTTACTCATTTTGAGTAGGTGAGTAATTAGCTATGGGTCTGAAACTTCACCATGTGAAAGCTTTCCCACAAGTAGATGAATGAGTATTTGATAAAAATTGGGTATCCGCAATACTTTTACAGATAATTAGCATTTACTCATTTTGAGTAGGCGAATAAATAGCTATGGGTCTGAAACTTCACAGAGTGAAAGCTCTCCCAAACGTGGGTGAATGAGTTATTTGAGAAAAATTGGCTATCTGCAATACTTTTAGAGATAATTCACATTTACTCATTTTGAGTACGTGAATAATTAGCTATGGGTCTGAAACTTCAAGTGAAAGCTCTGCCAAAAGTAGGTGAATGAGTTATTTGAGAAAAATTGGCTATCTGCAATACTTTTAGAGATAATTCGCATTTACTCATTTTGAGTAGGTGAGTAATTTGCTATGGGTCTGAAACTTCACCAAGTGAAAGCTCTCCCAAAAGTAGGTGAATGAGTTATTTGAGAAAAATTGGCTATCTGCAATACTTTTAGAGATAATTCGCATTTACTCATTTTGAGTAGACGAGTAATTAGCTATGGGTCTGAAACTTCACCAAGTGAAAGCTCTCCCAAAAGTAGGTGAATGAGTTATTTGAGAAAAATTGGCTATCTGCAATACTTTTAGAGATAATTCGCATTCACTCATTTTGAGTAGGTGAGTAATTTGCTATGGGTCTGAAACTTCACCAAGTGAAAGCTCTCCCAAAAGTAGGTGAATGAGTTATTTGAGAAAAATTGGCTATCTGCAATACTTTTACAGATAATTCGCATTTACTCATTTTGAGTAGGTGAGTAATTAGCTATGGGTCTGAAACTTCACCAAGTGAAAGCTCTCCCAAAAGTAGGTGAATGATTAATTTGAGAAAAACTGGCTATCTGCAATACTTTTAGAGATAATTCGCATTTACTCATTTTGAGTAGGTGAGTAATTAGCTATGGGTCTGAAACTTCACCAAGTGAAAGCTCTGCCAAAAGTAGGTGAATGAGTTATTTGAGAAAAATTGGCTATCTGCAATACTTTTAGAGATAATTCGCATTTACTCATTTTGAGTAGGTGAGTAATTAGCTATGGGTCTGAAACTTCACCATGTGAAAGCTTTCCCACAAGTAGATGAATGAGTATTTGATAAAAATTGGCTATCTGCAATACTTTTAGAGATAATTCGCATTTACTCATTTTGAGTAGGTGAGTAATTAGCTATGGGTCTGAAACTTCACCAAGTGAAAGCTCTGCCAAAAGTAGGTGAATGAGTTATTTGAGAAAAATTGGCTATCTGCAATACTTTTAGAGATAATTCGCATTTACTCATTTTGAGTAGGTGAGTAATTAGCTATGGGTCTGAAACTTCACAGAGTGAAAGCTCTCCCAAAAGTAGGTGAATGAGTTATTTGAGAAAAATTGGCTATCTGCAATACTTTTAGAGATAATTCGCATTTACTCATTTTGAGTAGGTGAGTAATTAGCTATGGGTCTGAAACTTCACCAAGTGAAAGCTCTCCCAAAAGTAGGTGAATGATTAATTTGACAAAAATTGGCTATCTGCAATACTTTTAGAGATAATTCGCATTTACTCATTTTGAGTAGGTGAGTAATTAGCTATGGGTCTGAAACTTCACCAAGTGAAAGCTCTCCCAAAAGTAGGTGAATGAGTTATTTGAGAAAAATTGGCTATCTGCAATACTTTTAGAGATAATTCGCATTTACTCATTTTGAGTAGGTGAGTAATTAGCTATGGGTCTGAAACTTCACCAAGTGAAAGCTCTCCCAAAAGTAGGTGAATGAGTTATTTGAGAAAAATTGGCTATCTGCAATACTTTTAGAGATAATTCGCATTTACTCATTTTGAGTAGGTGAGTAATTAGCTATGGGTCTGAAACTTCACCATGTGAAAGCTCTCCCACAAGTAGATGAATGAGTTATTTGAGAAAAATTGGGTATCCGCAATACTTTTACAGATAATTAGCATTTACTCATTTAGAGTAGGTAAATAATTAGCTATGGGTCTGAAACTTCACCATGTGAAACCTCTCCCAAAAGTAGGTGAATGAGTTATTTGAGAAAAATTGGCTATCTGCAATACTTTTAGAGATAATTCGCATTTACTCATTTTGAGTAGGTGAGTAATTGGCTATGGGTCTGAAACTTCACCATGTGAAAGCTCTTCCAAAAGTAGGTGACTGAGTTATTTGAGAAAAATTGGCCATCTGCAATACTTTTAGAGGTAATTCGCATTTACTCTTTTTGAGTAGGTGAGCAATTAGCTATGGGTCTGAAACTTCACCAAGTGAAAGCTCTTTGGGATAGCTGCTCTGCAGAGATACCCTGAAGATAAAAAATTTCGTCGAAATCGCTCTATGTAGCACGGTTTTCGAAATATTAGCATTTTTGTGTTTTGCACTTTTTGCGCAAAAATTCGAAAATTCAAAATGGCCGCCATTTTTGGCAAGACAAAATTTTTTTGAAAATTGGCATGGCTACTCTGCAGAGATACCCAGTGGGTCAAAAATTTCGTCAAAATCGCTCTATCTAGCACGGTTTTCGAGATATAAGCATTTTTGTGTTTTGCAATTTTGCGAAAAATTCAAAAATTCAAAATGGCCGCCATTTTTTGCGAGAAATTTTTTGTTTGAAAATTGGCATGGCTACTCTGCAGAGATACCCTGCGGGTCAAAAATTTCGTCGAAATCGCTCTATCTAGCAGGGTTTTTGAGATATAAGCATTTTTATGTTTTGCAATTTTTGCGAAAAATTCGAAAATTTAAAATGGCCGCCATTTTTGGCGAGATAAAATTTTTTTGAAAATTGGCATGGCTACTCTGCAGATATACCCTGTGGGTCAAAAATTACGTCGAAATCGCTCTATGTAGCAGGGTTTTCGAGATATAAGCATTTTTATGTTTTGCAATTTTTGCGAAAAATTCGAAAATTCAAAATGGCCGCCATTTTTGGCGAGACAAAAATTTTTCAAAATTGGGATAATTACTCTGCAGAGATACCCTGCGGGTCAAAAATTTCGTCGAAATCGCTCTATCTAGCACGGTTTTCGAGATATAAGCATTTTTGTGTTTTCCTTATTTGGAAAATTCGTAATGATTAATTAATCATTAATTACTCGGCCATTTCTTGACCAATCAATGCCAAAATCTAATGATTTCCAGATTTTAATAGAATGAATGTATTTGCCAAGTTTCAGGTGAATTGATAAAATTCCTTTCAAGTTATCATTCGGACAAGCTTCCCCATCGAAAAAAGACATTTTTGGTCATGTGACCTCTCTGATTGGTTGAAATGTCACTGCAGCATATTCAAAAAAATTCCCCAAGGCTACTGCCTAAACCTGCCAAATTTGAAAAGAATCCGCCTAACGGTTACAGAGTTATAAGGAAAACAAAATGCGGAGCCGGCGGAGCCGGAAGCTCTCCCATACACAAACAAGCGTCCCTTGCGGGACGCTTAATAATTTACCCAGTCAGACTGCCACTTGATCTGAATTTTCTAAAACCAGTTGTTGGTTTAAAAAAAAACCCCACTGATACCCGATTACAACCTTTTCAAATTTACGAAACTGTCATTATAAATAATTTAAAAGATAATGTTATGATTTAAATGTTTATTAGAAATACCATTTCCTAACAATAGCTGTTCATAGTGGTCTCTCTTACCATCAATAGGTCAAACAATCCACTTGTGCGTTTTATAATTTTATTGGCCATCATCAACATATTTTGGGGAAATGGTCAGAATATATGTAACATATTTCTTACCACTAAATACAAACAATATGTGTGTAAAAATTATGCCAAGGCTATCTTTACCAAAGATTTAATCAAACCAAAAATCCTTAATCTGACATATCCTCACTGAACAAAATAACAAATTTGCTTTGAAAGAAGATTGTCAAACGTTTCTCCATTGTCTTGGAATATAATTAACTGAAAGCTAAATTATACCAAAAATCCAATATTATTCAACATTATTTATTGTTCTTTATCATCGGTACCATTATTATTTATTACATTTATTGATGTAATATTATGGCTAAAGGAGTGATCAGTGCTCACATTACCTGAAAATAGTGCAGTTTTATTGAAAAACCCAAAACAAAGTTATGAACAAAGTACTCAAAAAACTATTAAAATATAGTTTGAGCTCATAAATTACTTAGGTAAACCTTAATATTAAGTGTATTTAACATTAGTTTTTTCACAAAATTTTACTTATTTGCACAGATATTTAACATTCTACTTGTTCGGTAACATTATTTTACCCCAACCACCATTCTGCTACACTGGTAATTTCAGCTTGTTACCACTAAAACATGGTTAGATTAACTAGGCTCCACTCTTGCCAATAGAAAACCCTGCCTCCTTTTGTCTCCCCAAATCACAGCCTTAAACAAAACCATAACTTCAAATTTAACACTTACTTAGAAGGCAGACTCTGCACCTCATACTGAGGTTTCTCTAGTAGATGTACAGCAATATTTTTCACTGCCACCCTCACTACCCAAGACATGCCGCTCACATTCGGTAAAACACCCGACTCAAACCCTGTTGGCGTTTGCATGCCCGATGGAATAGTCGGAGTTTGGATTCCTTGAGGAGAATAAGCCCCATACACCCCAGGGGGGAAAGCACCTCCTTCAATCCCTGAACCTTCTGCAGATCCAACTGAGCCTGAAAGCCCACTCCGGTAACCAGATTCTTGATGACGCACGATGTTAATGCCTCCTGAAATGTCTGGATCTTGAGAAGAAGTATTTGTAGCATTTGGATCAGAGGGCTGGGGTCCCCCACCAGGCACCCTAGCAACTGTTTTTGGAGGGTTGAGAATGTAAGTGACCTCTAGTAATGGTGCTTGTACTGAAACAATTGAGCCAAGGCAGGACAAACACACCACTCGGATGTTCGGGTCTAAAAGGGGAAATGAAACAATTTATAGTGAATATCTTATAAACATCATGAAAAGAAAATGTTAATGTACAACTTAAACAAGGCCAATGAGTATCAGAAGTCTATCCTCCTACCTATAGGTCATATGATATCACTTGTTTACCTCTGTAAACCATTGGCCATCTGACAGCATTAGAAGAGTGTGAATACATGTTATAAATAAGTATGTGAATGTATCATTCATTTACCAAAAATCAAGTTCATTCCAAGTGTCAGTCTCAAAGTTTCTAATATCAAATTTATGCCATTTATTCTGTAAAAGTATTAACAGCCAATTAATCTCTTGGTAATTTAAATTAAATTAAACCTCACCTCTATGGATGCTCTAGGTTTTTGTAACCTCTGTGAGACATAAAAGAGTTTAACTTAGTGCACTTTGTGACTTCTATGATGCATTGATTTAATGCATTGAAAGGAGGTTTGATTTAGTGCAAGGTTTGATTTGGTGTACTTTATAACCTATGGTGATATGAAGGGTTCGATTTAGTGCACTATGTGACCTTTGGAGATAGGAAAGGTTTGATTAGGTGCACTGACCTCTGTGAGACATGAAAGGTTTGATCTGTTTGATCACTCGGGTTAGCAATCCTGGCTTCAGACGCTGGTAAGGAACATTTGGGATAAATGAAGCCAGACACTGAAACAAAAACACACAGGTAATTTTAAACTGATACAAGTACATTTTGTAATTGCAAAATAAGAACCTTACTCAAGTTACATTAATACATTTACTGTCTTTATCTTATCACAATATCTTCACAACCTGTTTCATACAAAGGTCTTTTCTTTATAAATTTGAGTAATGTCTGCATATGTGATCTGTGTTAGCTAAGTCATAAGCAGCCTAAAGTAGGTATTTGATTTTCAGGCTTTATCTTCAGAGTTATATCCAGATGTTTCAACTTTCTTATCTGAATAATATCCGAAGGTTTTACCCTCACTATTTGGTTGATAAGTTGATAGCCCCAATGTTTTACCTTAATTGTGTGAAACATATCGATATGCTCACCTTTATTATCTGCGTGATGGCCAGATGAGACTGTTCTGACACCAGACAGAGCAGCAGACAGCGGTGGATTTCTTTGATCATGTAACCCAGGGTGACGGAGAATGGGGTGAAGGGGGCATTTCTGTACTGCTCACTAAAACAAAGGCAGGAATAATACTGCTTATCCACTTCAGAATTTACTCAAACATATGTCATCTATAATAGAAAAACTTCCCGAATGACATTTTCAGAAAAAGTATATCACGAATGAAGATAACAATATTATATGAGTGCGCAGCACGAGTATTATATTGTTAATCTTCATGAGTGATATATTTCTTTTCTGTATATGTCTGATGAGGGATGTTTTACTTTTATTATCCACCATTTTGTACGATATATGGGTTAAATTAACATGAATATTTAATGAAAGAACGTGAAAAAAGCTATCAAAAAGAAGCACATGAGCAGAAGCGCTGTAAGAACACCTTTCTAGTGATATATAATACATATTTGTAGCTAACATAGTTTCTGAGATATTAGTGAAAAACCAGAAGTTATTGACACTAGCTATAAATAGTACCGGGGGTCAGGTATACACAAACAAAATTGCAAATTTAATAAGTAAATTAAATTTTATAAGTTAATACCCTATCCAATGGACAATTGCTTATCCGGTCGGGGCAGATCGGCCCGCCAAACGTCAGAAAAAGACGTCCTGTGTTTCCACCGGCCAGGCCGGTCCAGTACTGTGCACTGATGGCGTGTCATACTTCCTTCCTGTCTAGACAGCCTGACGTCATAGCATCTTTTTCGTTGTCTAAACCTATTAGACCCCTAGTAAGCTGATAGCGGGGTCGGTGGGAGGGTCTTGTGTGTCCATTGGATAGGGTATTAACTTATAAAAATTTAATTTACTTATTAAATTTGCAATTTTATTGCGTTAATACATCCTATCCAATGAACAATTGCTGAATAACTACCGCTTGGTCGGCGGGTAAGTTACTAGGGACTAAAAATTGTGAACTCATGTTAGAAATAATGACAATTCCTACTTAAAGCCTGGGTAGTGCTTGAAGTCAATAACCCTTAAGGCCATGGTCGAATATCATCATCCGGTTATCCAGAATGGAACCGTCAGAGTCGACCTTGCCCCCCCCCTTTTTTTACAGACCTGCTCTGAGGTAGGGGAAGAGAGGGATGAGTTCAGTCCCTTAGAAATAAATCTCCCGGAGGAAGCACGTCCAGATTTTATTATTTTTTTTTATTTTTTTTTTTTTGTGGCTCCTTAACTATATGTGCAATGTATATACAATTATGTACAGCTATTCACATATGTACAGATCTCCTCTAGGTATTAGTCTGTTGGTGGATCTGCTGAGCAGCCACAACAGGACCAAGATGGTAGAGCTCTGAGTCAGCCCAAGCCACATCCTTCATATAGAATTGAGTGAAGGTATTATGAGATTTCCAGTGGCAGGCTGATAAGATCTGCTCTAAAGAGACCCCCGACTGGAAGGCCTTAGAAGCAGCAAAGGCCCTCACATCATGAGCTTTGACTTGATGTAGGGTGTGGGCATGATGGTCAGAGAGCTCATAGCATAAGATCACAGTCTGCTTGATCCATGAGGAGATAGTGGCAGGTGAGATGTCTTTGTCGAAGCCTTTCTTGAAGGAGACAAAAACTAATTCTTTGTCCTGCCTAATGTCTTAAGTCCTGTCCAAATAGTAGCGTAAAGCTCTGACTGGACAAAGAGATCTATCAGACTTGAGGGATCTATCCAGAGTAGGAGCCAGGGCTGGTATGACCACTGGGGCTACACTCTCCGGACCCTCTCTGGCCAGCTGGTTCTTGGAGAGGAAGCTGGGAGATGGAAACAGGGACACCTTAGACCAGTCCGACTGGTGCCTGATGTTCTTATGCTGCCATGCATGGATCTCACTCCTTCTTTTGCCAGAGCCCAGGGCCAAAAGGAAGACAGTTTTGAAGGTCAGATGCTTCAGAGATGCCTCCCTAAGGGGTTCGAACAGAGCCTTTGTCAGCTGGTGTAGTACCAGGGAAAGGTTCCAGGAGGGTATTCCCCTCCGCCCCTTGGGTCTGTCTCTGTGGAAACTTTCCAAGAGATGAGTGAGATTATCATCTTTGCTGATATTGGCTGATGTATCACCTAGCTTATCAGCAATGGCAGACCTGTATCCATCAATGGTGCTGGGCTGTAACTTCTTGTCTTCAAAGAGGTACATTAGGAAGTCAGCCACCGACTTTACAGGTGGTGACCTGAAGTCCACCTGATTAGTGATGCACCACTTTGTAAAAATGGTCCACTTTGCCTCATAGACTGATCTGGTTGATCTTCTTTGAGGAGCCTCAATTCTTGCTGCCACTGCCTCAGAGAAGCCCTGCTCTTTGATCTTTGTGGCTCTAGGAGCCAAGCATGGAGATTTAGATTTGTCAGACTTCTGTGAGGGATCTGACTGAAGGGCTGTGTTAGCAGACTGGGCAGGCTGAGGGGGACCTGGCTGGACATGTCCACCAAGTCCCAAAACCAAGGCATGTTGGGCCACCCCGGGGCAATCAGAATGAGTCTTTTGCACGGGGAGTCCAGAAGCTTCTCCACCACTTTGCCCAATATGGCGGTCGGTGGGAAGGCGTATGCATCCAGGTCCTCCCGTGGCAGAGTAAGTGCATCCACTGCTACAGCCAGGGAGTCCGGTACTGGGGAGACAAACTGAGGTAATTTGTGGTTGAACCTCGTGGCAAACAGATCTATTTGAGGGAGGTGCCATGTGTTGCATATTTGTTGAAAAACTTCCGGAAGGAGGGACCACTCTGTTTGGATGGTCTGACCCAGCCTGGATAGCTTGTCTGCTATCACATTTAAATGGCCTGGGATGTGTCGGGCTTTTAGAGTCACTTGTCGCTGGGAACACCAGGTCAAGATTCTCCACAGTAGGGCACACAGTGGGCCCGACCTCATGCCTCCTTCGTTGTTTATGTAAGCGACCACTGTGGTATTGTCAGTTGCCACTAGAACTATTTTGTCTACACAGAGGTCTTGGAACTCTTTGAGGGCTAGAAACACTGCTTTGAGTTCCAGATAGTTTATGTGCAGCTTGCTTTCCGGCACCGACCAGGACCCTCTTGCAGTGAAATCGTAAGTGAGCGCCCCACCCTTCTTTTGATGCGTCTGTAAATATTTGCAGAGCATGTCTTACTGGGTGTAATGGTTGACCTGGAAGCACATTGTCTTCCTCTAGCCACCATTGTAGGTGAGGGTGCAGGGACCTTGGTAGGGGAATAATCTTCTCTAGAGATTCTGGTACCCTCCAATTGTTTTTGAGATGCCACTGTATGGGTCTCATGTGCAGTCGGCCGAGGTGAACCTGCTTTTCTGTGGCTGTTAGCAGGCCTATCAGGGACATGAACTGTTGGACCGGACAGGCCGGTAGCAACAGAAGTGCTTGTATCTTGTCCTGAAGGCTCTGCCACCGGTCCGGGGTCGGTCTGACCCGGCCGGACCTGAGATCGAACTGGTAACCTACAAAGTCGAAGACCTGTTTGGGTTCCAGCTCTGATTTCTCTAAATTCACCAGCCAACCTAGGTCCTGGCACATTTTGACTAGGGTCTGGGTGTGTTGGAGACAAGTTTCTTGGGATCTGGCTCTCACCAACCAGTCGTCTAGGTACTGGTGGATTCTTATACCCTTGCGTATGGCCATCAGTTTTACCTCCTTTGCTAACACAGTGAACTCCATTGGCGCTGTGGACAGACCAAAGGGCAATGCCTTGAACTGGTAAGTCCGGCCCTGGATATGAAATCTTAGGTATTTCCTGGATTGTTCCTGTATTGGTATGTGGAAGTAGGCATCCTTGAAGTCTACCGAGGTGACCCACTCCCCTTGTTGGAGGGATGTTCTGATGGTTTCCGGTGTCTCCATTTTGAATTTCTCCACCTTGAGGAAAAGGTTTAGTTTGCTTAGATCCAGTATTGGCCTCCACTTGTTGTTGGGTTTTGGGACTAGAAACAGTCGATTGAAAAACCCCAGAGATGTTTGATTGTAGACCAATTCTACTGCATTTTTGTCCATAAGCTGATGTAATGCCTCCAACAGGTAGCTGTTCCTGTGGGGATTGACATAATGGCTTACGACAGTGGGAGACCTTGCAAGATTTGGCCGGGTCCGAAAGGGAAGGGTGTAACCCTCTCTCAGGATTTGAATTATTTTCAGACCGGCCCCTAGATCCAGCCAAGTTTGCCAAAAGTTTTGAAGTCTGGCCCCTACAGGCAGATTTGGTACAGCATTGATAACATTTGAGGCAGGATTTACACAAGACAATTGAGTGACACAAGAAACACTTTTCACAGATTTTAATTTGCAATTTTTCAAGTGACAATCTGCTACCCCAGGACTTATATCTTTCCTTTGTGAAAGCCCGGGGGCAGTATAAACATCTGTAACAACATGACAATTTACATTTAGGTTTAACTGAGTGTTCATTGTCTATCTTGGTAGTGGGGGTAGGCCCCCGGCCAGCAGTCGTCGCTGTACTCTGGGTACACATTGATTGTCATTTATACAACTGCTGGCCCTTGGCTGGTCGTGAAGAAAACTGCTGTTTCCCTTTGCCTTTCTTGTGATGACCATGCCGGTCGTTCTTCCATGCCGGTCGTTCCTGCCTTCTGTTATCCGACCTAGTGTCCTCTCTTTCGTACGGGTGATATCTACGTTTCTTGTAGATAGAAGTAGACCAACCTTTGTCAAAAGAAGAGATCTCTTCTTCAGCACATTTAATAATCGTGTCCGGTAACAAAGTTTCTAACTGTAGAGGGGCAGTTCTGAGCGCATTCAAGGTATCAGCTTTAACTCCTGCCTTCAAGTACTGGAGATAAGAATCTCTTCTGAGAAGGGTAGTATTAGCCAAGTTTATAAAAACAAAATCAGTCAAGTGTTCCATTGACTTGGCCATAGCTTGACACACACTGGAGTTGAAGTCAAGGAGATACTGTAATTCGTGGACTACTGCTGAAGCCTTGACTGCTGATTTGCCTTTGGAGTCCCCACATATATCCTTAAGTTGGGATTGCATGTTCTGTTGAATCTTCAGCAGACAGCGATTGAACCCTGCTGCCTGGTTGCAGATCACTGAAGATTCACGGGCCGACTTTTCCCACTTTCGCAAGCTTTCCTGAGAAATAGGGCGAGACAGTGGTGGGTTGGTAGCGATGCCGGCTTGCCTGGCAATCCTAAGGTAGGTGCTGTTTAAGCGTGAAGAGTTTGTATTCCAAGAAGAGTTTGTATTCCAAGAGGAAACAGTGTCACTAGAGTCCTTCTTGGGTCGCTGTGTAAGCCATACCACTTCCCAGTCAACCTAGCCGGTCACACCAATTGATCCCTGAGGAGACCCCCTGCTTCGGAAGTACGGGTCGGGTAACCTTGTACCAGAGTCAAGTTTAATTTCGACATTTTCTTACAGAGCCATTCATCAATGGGAAGGTTGACCGACACCTTGCCGGGAGTTTGAAGCTTTGGGCCAGCAAAAGGGTTATCATCAGCTGTAGCAGTACTAGAGTCCAAGTCCGGTACATGATGCCAACCCATATAGGACCGGATCCCTCTCATGGTTTCCCGGTATGACTGTTCTTCAGAGAGGGATTGGTCATGTTCAGAAGCATTGAATTCTTGTTCATCCGACAATTCACCCTCTTCTGGGAAAAGTTCCAATGGTGGTTGGTCAGACGAGAGGGAATCTGAGTCCGAATCACTTGCAGGGGAAGAGTCCCTTCTATCATAAACACTAGCCGGCTTTCTCTGAGAGGTCGGTTTGCTGGTCGGTTCAGAAGACTGTGAACTGGTGGCTTTACTAGTCGGCCTGTGCTTAGAGACAGTGTCGGTGGATCAACAGTGGTAGGTCAGTCGGCTAACTGAGAGCTCTGGCTAGTAGGCTTCAAAAAGGGCTCCGGTCTGATAGCATGAGCTGGTGGAGCATGGGTCGGTGTAACTTTGACTGTAGTGAAGGCCTGATCCGACGGTGTTTCCAGAGTTCTAACCATTAGTAAAGCTTCCAACCAGTTGAACCAGTCCAACCATTTCTGATCTAGTTCAGTGAATCTGGAGTCGGTTGAAGAAGATGAGGGTCGGTCAGAGGCAGACTTTTCTGTAGAAGTAGAAGCCGGTGGTCGGCTAGAAGATGTTTTCACTGCCTTGTCAGATTTAACCGACTTAGATGTTGAAGATTTCTTGCTGTCCGACTTTCTCTTCTTCTCTGGTGGTGCACTAAAACCAGGCGACCTAGACGTGCTCTGGCCATCCACTACCCCCACTACCGACATGAGGGCCAGGTCCACAAGGGTGGGACTGAGAGTGTCTTCTGTAGAAGGTTCTTTAGAAGGTGTAGATCTCGCTTCTCTTTTTTAAGCTTATAAGAGGGGGTGGAGAGCTGGGCTAACTGTTCAGGTGATAAGGCGTTGCAGTATGTACATACAGAGTCTGGCTTTTCAACGCAAGGGTCTTGGCCCTTCTTCTTGTCACGGCACCGTGCACAGTAAGAGTGAGGATCAAATCCTGCCATCATATGCCCACAACCCCCACGGCGTTGACTCGGAGAAGACATAATGGTCTATACACTTTATAAAAGCTAATAATAAAGTTTTTAAAACACAACCTTCGAAATTCTCACCAAACTTTTAAAAATCCAATCTCAAATAAAACTAGAGGATCGCTCGCAAAAAAAAAGATAATGTTTTTGCATAGCAAAAACAAAGCGTCCCGAAAAGGATATAAAGGTGAGTGCTAAAGTATTAAGAAAATGCTTCGTTTCTAGCCTTATACTGTTGTGGCGACCAAAGTCAGCGCAGTCTGCTCTATCTAGCACGGTTTTCAAGATATAAGCATTTTTTGTGTTTTGCAAAAAATAAAAAAATTAAAAATGTCCGCTATATTTAGCGAGACAAAAATATTTTGAAAATTGGCATGGCTACTCTGCAGTGATACCCAGCAGGTCCAAAATTTTGTTGAGTTCGCTCCATATAGCACGGTTTTCGAGATATAAGCATTTTTGTGTTTTGCAAAAACTTTGAAAATTCAAAATGGCCACCATTTTTGGGGAGACAAAAATTTTTGTCAAGACCACTGCCGCGGTGTGTATCTCCCGCCGAGCATTAAAGCAGAAGAAATAGCTTTTCCAGGATATTCACAATTTTTCATTTTCGTGTGTGAAAGCTCTTCCAAAAGTAGGTGAATGAGTTATTTGAGAAAAATTGGCTATCTGCAATACTATTAAGAGATAATTCACATTTACTCATTTTGAGTAGGTGAATAATTATATATGGGTCTGAAACTTCACCAAGTGAAAGCTCTCCCAAAAGTAGGTGAATGAGTTATTTGAGAAAAATTGGCTATCTGCAATACTTTTAGAGATAATTCGCATTTACTCATTTTGAGTAGGTGAGTAATTAGCTATGGGTCTGAAACTTCACCAAGTGAAAGCTCTCCCACAAGTAGATGAATGAGTATTTGATAAAAATTGGGTATCCGCAATACTTTTACAGATAATTAGCATTTACTCATTTTGAGTAGGTGAATAAATAGCTATGGGACTGAAACTTCACAGAGTGAAAGCTCTCCCAAAAGTAGGTGAATGATTAATTTGAGAAAAATTGGCTATCTGCAATACTTTTAGAGATAATTCACATTTACTCATTTTGAGTAGGTGAGTAGTTAGCTATGGGTCTGAAACTTCACAGAGTGAAAGCTCTCCCAAAAGTAGGTAAATGAGTTATTTGAGAAAAATTGGCTATCTGCAATACTTTTAGAGATAATTCGCTTTTACTAATTTTGAGTAGGTGAGTAATTAGCTATGGGTCTGAAACTTCACCAAGTGAAAGCTCTCCCAAAAGTAGGTGAATGAGTTATTTGAGAAAAATTGGCTATCTGCAATACTTTTAGAGATAATTCGCATTTACTCATTTTGAGTAGGTGAGTAATTAGCTATGGGTCTGAAACTTCACCATGTGAAAGCCCTTCCAAAAGTAGGTGAATGAGTTATTTGAGAAAAATTGGCTATCTGCAATACTTTTAAGAGATAATTCGCATTTACTCATTTTGAGTAGGTGAGTAATCATCTACGGGTCTGAAACTTCACCATGTGAAAGCTCTCTCAAAAGTAGATGAATGAGTTATTTGATAAAAATTGGGTATCCGCAATAGTTTTTGAGATAATTAGCATTTACTCTATCTAGCACGGTTTTCGAGATATAAGCATTTTTGTGTTTTGCAATTTTGCGAAAAATTCAAAAATTCAAAATGGCCGCCATTTTTTGCGAGAAATTTTTTGTTTGAAAATTGTCATGGCTACTCTGCAAAGATACCCTATGGGTAGGCAAAAAATTTCGTCGAAATCGCTCTATCTAGCAGGGTTTTCGAGATATAAGCATTTTTGTGTTTTGCAATTTTTGCGAAAAATTCGAAAATTCAAAATGGCCGCCATTTTTGGCGAGACAAAATTTTTTTGAAACTTGGCATGGCTACTCTGCAGATATACCCTGTGGGTCAAAAATTTCGTCGAAATCGCTCTATCTTGCAGGGTTTTCGAGATATAAGCATTTTTATGTTTTGCAATTTTTGCGAAAAATTCGAAAATTCAAAATGGCCGCCATTTTTGGCGAGACAAAAATTTTTTCAAAATTGGGATAACTACTCTGCAGAGATACCCTGTGGGTCAAAAATTTCGTCGAAATCGCTCTATCTAGCACGGTTTTCGAGATATAAGCATTTTTGTGTTTTGCAATTTTTGCGAAAATTTCGAAAATTCAAAATGGCTGCCATTTTTGGCGAGACAAAAATTTTTTGAAAATTGGGAAAACTACTCCGCAGAGGTATCCTGCGGGTCAAAAATTCTGTCGAAATTGCTCTATCTAGCATGGTTTTTGAGATATAAGCATTTTTGTGTTTTGCAATTTTTGCGAAAATTTCGAAAATTCAAAATGGCCGCCATTTTGTGCGAGACAAAAATTTTTGGAAAATTGGGAATGGTTTTCGAGATATAAGCATTTTTGTGTTTTCCTTATTTGGAAAATTCGTAATGATTAATTAATCATTAATTACTCGGCCATTTCTTGACCAATCAATGCCAAAATTTAATGATTTCCAGATTTTAATAGAATGAATGTATTTGCCAAGTTTCAGGTGAATTGATAAAATTCCTTTCAAGTTATCATCCGGACAAGCTTCCCCATCGAAAAAAGACATTTTTGGTCATGTGACCTCTCTGATTGGTTGAAATGTCACTGCAGCATATTCAAAAAAATTCCCCAAGGCTACTGCCTAAACCTGCCAAATTTGAAAAGAATCCACCTAACGGTTACAGAGTTATAAGGAAAACAAAATGCGGAGCCGGCGGAGCCAGCGGAGCCTGAAGCTCTCCCATACACAAACAAGCGTCCCTTGCGGGACGCTTAATTCCTTGTGCTCAGCACACGCGCCAAACGAAAAAGATGCTATGACATCACGCTGTCTAGACAGGAAGGAAGTACGACACGCCATCTGGCGAGTGCACAGTACTCGACCGGCCTGGCCGGTGGAAACACAGGACGTCTTTTTCTGACGTTTGGCGGGCCGGTCTGCGCCGACCGGATAAGCAATTGTCCATTGGATAGGATGTATTAACGCAATAAAATACATCCTGGTCTGTATTTCCCGGTATTTAGTACAAATTCATAGCTTGGTGGATAATAAAATTATATAAAGATTCAGTACAGTGGAGCCCTCTACTATAAAAATTTCAATAATCCTAATATTTAATTTTATTAACCTATTTTCACACTAGGACATTTGCATTCCCCTTGTGATTCTACACCAAAATACCTCTTGTAGTCTTGCATTTTACTAACCATCTCTTATCAGTAAGAAAGAGCTTACTCTTGCAGCACAATAATTATTACAAAGTTGGTTTTCAACTGTATTTCAAATGGTAATGTGCCATTATAATTTTTTAGATAAAACAGTTAACCTCATTCTCCAGGCCTAGTGGCCCATATAGTCCATGTTTATTTTTGGTTTCATTGGCATGGAGTGACTCTACTCATAGGATGCCAGTCTGTCACAGGCTTATTTATCCTAACCAGTGTCAATACCCTCCTTTTACTACTGGATGATGAGGGATATGTGTAAAGTACCAAGTCCAAGGTGCAATTGCCATGACCCAGCCAAGGATTGAACTACAGACCTTCCACTCTGAAGTCTAATACACTAACCACGTTGCCACAGAGAGATCATGATAAAGAGTATTTAGCAGAGACAAGGATATTATTAAAAGTTTACTGGAGAAAAAAAGAGGACTTGAATGCAAATGTTACCACTCCTCCCAACTCAGGTATAGAACTCCTAAAGTCAAAGGTATTGGTGACAATATACATAAGGATGCATTAACCATCAACTTGTCCTCAAATTCATGTAAAAATTTAAGCTATCTATTCTTGTAAGCATTCAGTGTGCATATATGTCCAGCATATGTAGCACAGACGGTTATGACTGTGTGGAACTCATTTGTTCAAAATGCTTTATTGTTGCCAATAAAATTACAGTGCAGAAATATAACAAGCATTCTGACGCATACAATTATCTCCTGCTGTATAAATTAGATGTACTAAAGTAGTGTAATATAGCTTTTCTTGTGAGATGGAGGCACATGTAAAAGTAACAATAAGCAAGAGGCACTTTAATGTTTGACTGCAATACTTTCAAAGATAAAAGGCATTTACTCATTTTAGTAGCTGTTACTCAGCTATACAAAGAGCTACAGTTCTGCAACTTCACCATGTGGTAGATCACCCAAAAGTAGACATTTGTTGATTTTAGTAGCTATTACTCAGCTATTCAAAGAGCTACAGTTCTGCAACTTCACCATGTGGTAGATCACCCAAAAGAAGGTGAATGACTTATTTTGAAGAAATAACATATCAGCAATACTTTTAGAGATAAAAGACATTTACCCATTTTAGTGGCTATGACTCAGTTATTCAAGGAGCTATAGATCTGCAACTTCACATGTGGTAGATCACCCAAAAGTATGTGAATGACTTAAATTTTTAAGTTACTTATCACCAAAATTGCTCTATCTTGCACTTTTACCAAGATAATTAGTTTTTTTTTGTGCATTTTATGTAAAAATTCAATATGGCTGCCAAAAAGAGGAGGGAAACCGATTTTTGGCAAAATATTGCAGATGATACTGTGTATACCCTGCAGGTCAAAAATTTTGTTGAAATGGCTGTATCTTGCACTGTTTGAGATAAATGTGTTTTTGCATTTTATGCAGATATTTTTTTCGCGAGGAATTAATTTTCGCTATATTCGCGAGTGACTGTCAAACGCGAAAATAAATACTTGCTAACATTTATGTATATTTAAGGTCTTCATACATTACACAATGTAACAAAATAATGCATACTTATAAGTGTCCAAATGGAAAGAAACACTTATTTTTATCAATGTATATGGGGTAAACACAGGGCAAGTATTAACAACACCGTTTGTATTCGTAGTTCATTTAGGACAATGACGTTTAGCCAGAAATATTAAACATTTGTTAAGTAAACGGAGGGAAAAACTTGAGAAAAAATATCCTAATAAAACACCAGTGCACAGTCACTTCAGTACACATATAGATTACACCTCATTATTTGTCTTCCGTGTACCTATCACTCCTCTATAGGCCTGGCTGTTTTCTCCCAGCCAAGCTTTATTATGTGTTGCTAGTCAGGCCTGTAAAAGCCATTTAGTACAAAATGGCCTTCATTGTCTGCATTTAGTTGTCTATCAAGCCTTTCTAATGGTTTGCTTTTCTGCGTTTCTTTTTTTTTTCTATAAATTTATCTAATTATCTTTGAATATTAAAACCTTGATATCTGAGTGTAATAGTTATTTGTGCCATTTTCATTGGGACTCTTAACAGAGTGACTGACTTTTGACTTCAGCTAGGATAAACAAGTTAGCTCACTAATTGCAATGATGCTAAGAAAGATTAACAATATAAATGGGGGAAGTTTTTATGTCGGCACTTTATATATATATATATATATCACACACAAAGTGCACTTCATTAGTATTGTGTGCTGGCTTTTTTTGTGATATACATATAGATTTGGTGATTATTTTGAAACGTTCAACAGTCAGTTGTGAGTGGGAAACTTTTGCTTTGTTGTTGGTGATAATAGAGTATCTTTCACCGCGAAAATTAATTCTCGCGAAACATGGCTTCTGTCTTGATTCGCAAACTTAAGTTCCCACGAAAAAAAACCACTTATACAGTATTCAATATGGCCGTCAAAATTGGTGGGAAAACCATTTTTGGCAAAAAGTTGCAGATAACTCATAGCGTGTGGGTCAAAAATTTCATCAAAATCGCTCTTATCATGTACCATTTGTGAGATAAACACGTTTTTGGCATTTTCCATCACTATAAAATTCAGAAAATAGCTATTACCCACTTATTCAGGTACACCTGTATCACAGGTACCACCTTGTAGGTACAGAGAAAGTAGCTGAACAACATATTTTAGCAAAATGGTCTAAATGCATTCTCAATGAATAACATATTTGAAAAGATTGCCGTAACTGCAAAACTTTTAAAGATATTTGACATTTATTTCTTCTGTTATTTAGCTACAAATGAGAAAATAGCTATTACTCATTTATTATATGCAATGGAGCTCCAAACTATGTATCATCTTATAGCTAACGACAAAATAGCTGAACAACATATTTTATGAAAATACTCTAACAGCAATAGTTTTTGAGTTACAAAGGCTTTACTCAATGGTAAGAATTTCAAAGTAGCTATTACTCAGCTATACAATGTGGACCAGGTCTGAAACTTTACCATGCGATAGCTGACCAAATACTAGATGAACAACATATTTGAAAAGATTAGCCTAACTTTTTAAGATATTTCACATTTACCTCTGTCATGATTTTGCTACAAATAACAAAATAGCTATTACTCACTTATGGCATGCAATGGAACTCCAAACTATATTTCACCTTATAGTTAAGGACAAAGTAGCTGAACAACATATCTTAGGAAAATACTGTAACTGCAATAGTTTTGGAGTTTGGATTTACTCAACAGTCAGAATTTCAAAGTAGCTATTATACAGCTATCCAAGGTGCAATAGGTCTGAAACTTTACTATGTGATAGCTTACCAAAAAGTAGATGGGTAACATATTTGAAACAATTTCCCTAACTTTAATACTTTTGAAGATATTTGACATTTACTTCTTTCATTATTTTGCTACAAATGAGAAAATAGCCATTACCCACTTATGGCATGCAATAGAACCCCAAACTATGTACCATCTTATAGCTAAGGACGAAGTAGCTGAACAACATATTTCAAGAAAATACTCCAACTGCAATACTTTCTGAGTTGCAAGTCCTCTACCCAAACTAGCTAAAATTGCTATTACTCCCTTATCTTTAGGCCTAAGTCCACAAAACCCAAAAATTTTTTTCAAGGGCATGAAAATTCAGTAGGACAATTAATTGACAAAACATCTGTAGCTGTAGTAGCTTTGGAGAAATCTGCGTGACACACTAACGTACGTACCCCCGCACACACACACGCACACACTGGATGCATTTTATAATCTCCCTCCCGGCTAAAGCCCGGCGGGAGATAACAAGCTAACCCTGAAGATCTAAGAACATGATATATTCGATTTTTTCAAATTTTTTCTCATATAAGCATAATTTTAGTCAAGTTACTGGGCTTTATTTTGAAAGATTTCTCTTGAGATTAAATTTCATATTTAAATAAAAACATGTTTTGCACTCCCCAAGTGCTGCCCCATTCATCCACCCACCTGTCTTCTGCAGCCATCAGGTACTGTTTGTTTCCATCCACTAGAGCAGTCAATACAGCCAGAGCTCCAGTCCGTGCCTTCACAGGATGAAAAATTTAATAGTAATTTAAATATTTATCAAAAAAGCTTACCATTTCTTTACAGTAGCTATTTATTGGAGCCATCCAATTCAATGGCTAATGCTGAGATGTGAATTTAAGGTTTTATAAGAAACTTTGAGTTACAGTAGTCCATCATCCCACCAATACGGTCACATGACTACATTGTTTACTACATTATTGTGACTGTACCAGGAAAATACAAATGTGAAATAGTGTGGAGGATTTTATAAAATAGCATCAGAGATGCCCGTACCCCACAGCCTAGGGAAATATTTTCAACACCATGAGATACAGAAGTACTGTATCAGTATAAACTTTAGGATACTTTCAGAGCACTGTCAGTTATATAAAGGTCCAAATAATGTTTAAAAGAAAGATCATGCATATAAAGATGAAGTATTAAAACAAGATAATTCAATAACAAGATGACAGCATTAATCAGCAAACTAAAATTCAACCCTCTTTATCTACATCTGCAAGGCCCGAATTATGGTTTAGATGGTTTGAATATTACCATGCATATAGAAGTGGTAATACATTTAATGAATGCTTATGTGTGGTGTTGGAGCAAAATCTGTGGCTCACTTGATGAAATTCTATCTCTTACAATGGGAAGTTATGAAAGTAAAATTCTTAATAAATTCTAATATGACTTTAACAGTGCTTAATCTGCATCAAAAGAGAGACCCAAAGGTGCAACAAGATTTTATAGGTCAAGGTCACTAGGACAAGGTCAAAGGTCAAATTAAGGTGACACCATGATAATACACACCTACAGCCCCTAACCAATGTCCCTAAAAGTATCAACTTCCTCAGTTGTGGAAGAACTTGAAGCACTGGATCTCTGTACGGACTGGGGCAAACTTGAAGTTAGACAAAACTACTAAAATACTTGGATACTCTAAGTATGACAGTAATTTTTGGCCTTTAAACTTTGTTCTGATTTTGACAAGATATTATATCTATTGGTGTTCAAAGAATAAATTTTCACTGAATGTTTTTCACCTACAGAAGGAAGTTAAAAGAAGGTATAGTGAACATAAATATCTAGCTAACATTAAAGGCTATAGTATTTGTTTTGAGAAAAGGTGGTGTGACTGGCAAAACCTATTTACAGATATATGAATAAGTAAACTGTTTCATAAAGACCAGAGGGGGGTAAAGAGCATATATATCATGTAAAAAAAAAAAAAAATTTTTTTTTTTTAAAATTATTCTTTTCATCTGCAGGAAAATGTCGATTGAGGTTATGTGCTAATTATGCTGAACTGTTTATTAACTTGATGCTAGTTGTTATTGTTTTGAAATCTTTGTTTTTCTGTTAAACATGTTCTCTGGAATAGTTTAGATGTACATATAGAAACAAAAATAAAGAAATAAAAAAAAAAAAAACTTCCTCAACCCTACGGTTTCCAAGATATAGCCCGAACAAGATTTTATAGGTCAAGGTCACTACGCCAAGGTCAAATCAAGGTCAGACCATGACGTTGCACAACTATATCCCCTAACCAATGTCCCTACCAAGTATCAACTTCCTACACCTTACGGTTTCCGAGATATAGCCCAGACAAGATTTTTAAACTCAAGGTCACTATGGCAAGGTCAAAGGTCAAATCCTGGTCAGACTATGACGTTGCACACCTACACACCCTAACCAATGTCCCTACCAAGTACCAACTTCCTACACCTTACGGTTTCCGAGATATAGCCCGGACAACATTTTATAGGTCAAGGTCACTATGGCAAGGTCAAAGGTCAAATCAAGGTCAGGCCATGACATTGCACACCTACACCCCTAACCAATATCCCTACCAAGTATTAACTTCCTACACCTTACGGTTTCTGAGATATAGCCTGGACAAGATTTTATAGGTCAAGGTCACTACGGCAAGGTCAAAGGTCAAATCAAGGTCACACCATGACGTTGCACACCTACACCCCCTAACCAATGTCCCTACCAAATATCAACTTCCTATACCTTACGGTTTCCGAGATATAGCCTGGACAAGAATTTATAGGTCAAGGTCACTACGGCAAGGTCAAAGGTCAAATCAAGGTCAGACCATGACGTTGCACAACTACACCCCCTAACCAATGTCCCTACCAAGTATCAACTTCCTACACCTTACGGTTTCCGAGATATAGCCCGGACAAGATTTTATAGGTCAAGGTCACTATGGCAAGGTCAAAGGTCAAATCAAGGTCAGACCATGACGTTGCACAACTACACCCCCTAACCAATGTCCCTACCAAGTATCAACTTCCTACACCTTACGGTTTCCGAGATACAGCCCGGACAAGATTTTCAAACTCAGGGTCACTACGGCAAGGTCAAAGGTCAAATCAAGGTCAGACCATGACGTTGCACAACTACACCCCCTAACCAATGTCCCTACCAAGTATCAACTTCCTACACCTTACGGTTTCCGAGATACAGCCCGGACAAGATTTTCAAACTCAAGGTCACTACGGCAAGGTCAAAGGTCAAATCAAGGTCAGACCATGACGTTGCACACCTACACCCCCTAACCAATGTCCCTACCAAGTATCAACTTCCTACACCTTACGGTTTCTGAGATACAGCCCGGACAAACTATTTCCCGCCGCCCGCCCGCCCGGACGCCCGCCCATCCGGACACCATGGGTGAAAACAATACCCCGACAGCCCTTAAGGGCTGTGGGGTAAAAAGCAAAAAATTAGATAACAGAGTTCTTATAACTTTGTTACCAAGCAAATGTATAATTTTCTACAGATACATAAAGAAGACTAAATATCACCCCCAGTTTACTTCATTGTGAAAACATTCTGTCAATTGGTCAATTATGCTAAACTTACTGAAACGTGGGTATTATACTCTTATAAAACTGTTTCTGACCCAAACAAATCTTACCAATCTCACATGAAAAGACAAATTAAACAATACTGCTAAATTCATTACAACATAAACTGCTTATAAGTTATTACTAGTCGTGCAACTTGGGTAAAAAATGGGACTGGGTGTTATAACCAATGTGAATCTTGGAACTTATGTTTTAGTATGCACCAAATGGAAATAGGGTTGATGAAAGGAAACACATTCAAATAAATGTCAAATATCTCTTAATATGGAAAATTGTGTGGAAAAAAATATTTCATCAATATTTTGACCTGAAGTTATTGGTTACATATCCTTACCCTGGCTGAAGGGTCTTTCATGATGACTGTGAAGAGTGTGTTCTGCTGTGTGATTGGTCCAATTCCTGGAGTATCCGGTATAAATGACGGCCAGAACCCAAACATAACTCGTTTCTCTGTCGCCTGTGTTATCAAATAAGCTACTAGTTTAAGTATAGTGATCAAATTCTCTCAAGTCTCAAAAAGAGTAGGACGGTAAAAGTGGTTTTGAGTACTGGTTAAATGAGTTGTAATGTATCACGGAGTACAAACTTTGGAAAGGAATACTTTTTTTGGTATAACTTTAAAATTTTTGTGCATGCTGATAATGTAACAATATGTCGCTTTCTGGCTAATTTCAAAACATAGTCCTTTTTCATAGCTGAAAAGAGCACTAGCCAGACGATAATGGTACTTGGGTGGAAAATTTCACCTCTTCCCTGCCCTATCCACCCAAATTTTAATATCTCAGAATTTGTAACTTTATCTCAACTGAGCTTTTTTAGAAAATTGCAAATTTAATAAGTAAATTAAATTTTTATAAGTTAATACCCTATCCAATGGACAATAGCTTATCCGGTCGGCGCAGACCGGCCCGCCAAACGTCAGAAAAAGACGTCCTGTGTCTCCACCGGCTAGGCCGGCCCAGTTCTGTGCACTCGCCAGATGGCGTGTCGTACTTCCTTCCTGTCTAGACAGCGTGACGTCATAGCATCTTTTTCGTTGTCTAAACCTATTAGACCCCTAGTAAGCTGATAGCGGGGTCGGTGGGAGGGTCTTGTGTGTCCATTGGATAGGGTATTAACTTATAAAAATTTAATTTACTTATTAAATTTGCAATTTTATTGCGTTAATACATCCTATCCAATGGACAATAGCTGAATAACTACCGCTTGGTAGGCGGGTAAGCTACTAGGGACTAAAAACTTGAACTCTGGTTAGAATAATGACCATTTCTTCCTAAAGCCTGGGTAGACCTTTAAGTCAAAACCCCTTTAAGGCCCCCCCCCCCCCCCCCCCTTTTTTTTTTTTTTTTTTTTAACAGACCTGCTCTGAGGTAGGGGAAGAGAGGGATGAGTTCAGTCCCATAAAATTAAGTCTCCCGGAGAAAGTACGTGAGATTTTTTTTTTTTTTTTTTTTGTTTTGCTCCTTAACTATCTGTGCAATATATATACAAATATGTACAAATATTTACATAGGTACAAATCTCCTCTAGGTACCGGCCTGCTGGTGGATCTGCTGAGCAGCCACAACCGGTCCAAGATGGTAGAGCTCTGAGTCAGCCCAAGCCACATCCTTCAGATAGAATTGGGTGAAGGTATTATGAGATTTCCAATGGCAGGCTGCTAAGATCTGCTCTAAGGAGACCCCCGACTGGAAGGCCTTAGAAGCAGCAAAGGCCCTGACATCATGGGCTTTAACCTGATGTAGGGTGTGGGCCTGATGATCAGAGAGCTCATAGCATAGGATCACAGTTTGTTTGATCCATGAGGAGATAGTGGCAGGTGAGATGTCCTTGTCGAAACCCTTCTTGAAGGAGACAAAGACTAACTGCTGGTGTTGTCTGAGGTCTGAAGTCCTATCCAGGTAGTAGCGCAAAGCTCTGACTGGACACAGGGATCTGTCAGACTTGAGGGATTTATCCAGGGTAGGAGCCAGGGCTGGTATGACCACTGGGGCTACACTCTGTGGACCCTCTTTGGCCAGCTGATTCTTGGATAGAAAGCTGGGAGATGGGAAAAGGGACACCTTAGACCAATCGGATTGGTGTCTGATGTTTTGGTGCTGCCAGGCATGGATCTCACTCCTTCTTTTACCTGAGCCCAGGGCCAACAGGAAGACAGTTTTGAAGGTCAGATGCTTCAGAGATGCTTCCCGAAGAGGTTCGAAGGGAGCCTTTGTCAGCTGGTGTAGTACCAGGGAAAGGTTCCAAGAGGGAATCCCCCTCCGCCCTTTGGGCCTGTCTCTGTGGAAGCTTTCCAAGAGACGAGTGAGATTATCATCTTTACTGATATTAATTGCTGTATTACCTAATTTGTCAGCAATGGCAGACCTGTATCCATCAATGGTGCTTGGTTGTAACTTCTTGTCCTCAAAGAGGTACATGAGGAAGTCAGCCACCGACTTCACAGGTGGTGCTCTGAAGTCCACCTGATTAGTGAGGCACCACTTTGTAAAAATGGCCCACTTTGCCTCATAGACTGATCTGGTAGATCTTCTTTGAGGAGCCTCAATTCTTGCTGCCACTGCCTCAGAGAAGCCCTGTTCTTTGATCTTTGTGGCTCTAGGAGCCAGGCATGGAGATTTAGATTTGTCAGATTTCTGTGAGGGATCTGACTGAAGGGCTGTGTCAGCAAGTTGGGTTGGTCGGGCAGGCTGAGAGGGACCCGACTGGACATGGTCACCAGGTCCCAAAACCAAGGCATGTTGGGCCACCCCGGAGCAATCAGAATGAGTCTCTTGCAAGGGGAGTCCTG
The DNA here is from genome assembly GCA_964017235.1 of Sabellastarte sp. h YS-2021. Lineage (NCBI taxonomy): Eukaryota > Metazoa > Annelida > Polychaeta > Sabellida > Sabellidae > Sabellastarte > Sabellastarte sp. h YS-2021. The sequence goes on from OZ024933.1 coordinate 33,071,284, forward strand.
CAACTTCTCCACCACTTTGCCCAATATGGCGGTCGGTGGAAAAGCGTATGCATCCAGATCCTCCCAAGGTAGGGTGAGTGCGTCCACTGCTACTGCCAGAGTGTCCGGCACTGGAGACACGAATCGAGGTAGTTTGTTGTTGAACCTTGTGGCAAATAGGTCTATCTGTGGCCGGTGCCATTTTCTGCACAATTCCCGAAAGATGTCCGGAAGGAGGGACCATTCTGTTTGGATGGTCTGATTTAGCCGGGATAGCTTGTCTGCTATCACATTTAAACGGCCAGGGATATGTCGGGCCTTTAGGGTCACTTGTCGCTGGGAACACCAGGTCAAGATCCTCCATAGTAGGGCACACAGTGGGCCCGACTTCATTCCCCCTTCTTTGTTTATGTAGGCCACTACTGTAGTATTGTCTGTGGCCACTAGGACAATCTGGTTTGTGCAAAGGTTTTGGAACTCTTTTAGGGCTAAGAGTACTGCTTTTAGTTCCAGATAATTTATGTGCAGCTTGCTTTCCGGCACTGACCAGGACCCTCTTGCAGTGAACTCGTTTAAATGAGCGCCCCACCCTTCTTTTGATGCGTCTATAAAAATTTGCAGAGCATGCTGTATGGGGTGTAATGGCTGACCTTGAAGCACATTGCTTTCGTCTAGCCACCACTGTAAATGTGGGTGCAGGGATCTGGGTAGAGGAATAACTTTTTCCAGGGATTCCGGTACTCTCCAATTGTTTTTGAGATGCCACTGTATGGGTCTCATGTGTAAACGGCCTAGGTGAACTTGTTTCTCTGTGGCCGTTAACAGACCTATCAAGGACATGAGCTGCCGGACTGGACAGGCCGGTAGTGAAAGTAGTGTTTGTATTTTCCCTTGAAGGCTCTGCCACCGGTCCGGTGTTGGTCTGACCCGGCCGGACCTGAGGTCAAACTGGTAGCCGACAAAGTTGAATACTTGTTGGGGCTCCAGTTCCGATTTTTCTAAATTTACTAGCCAGCCTAGATCCTGGCACATCTTGATCAGGATCCGGGTATGCTGGAGACAGACTTGGTGGGTTCCGGCTCTGACCAACCAGTCGTCTAGGTACTGGTGGATCCTTATACCCTTGTGTGTGGCCATCAGTTTCACCTCCTTTGCCAATACAGTGAACTCCATGGGTGCTGTGGACAGACCAAAGGGCAGTGCCTTGAACTGGTAAGTCCGACCCTGGACATGAAATCTGAGATATTTCCTGGACTGTTCCTGTATTGGTATATGGAAGTAGGCATCCTTGAAGTCTACTGAGGTTACCCACTCCCCTTGTTGGAGGGATGTCCTGATGGTTTCCGGTGTCTCCATTTTGAACTTTTCCACCTTGAGGAAGGGATTTAGTTTGCTTAGGTCTAGTATGGGTCTCCACTTGTTGTTGGGTTTGGGTACCAGAAAAAGTCGGTTGAAAAACCCTAAAGATGTTTGATTTTGGACTAGCTCTATTGCATTTTTGTCCATAAGCTGATGTAATGCCTCCAACAGGTAGCTGTTCCTGTGGGGATTGACATAACGGCTTATGACAGTGGGGGACCTTGTGAGGTTTGGCCGGATCCGAAAGGGGAGGGTGTAGCCCTCTCTCAGGATTTGAATTATTTTCGGTCCGGCACCCCTCTCCAACCAAGTTAGCCAAAAGTTTTGAAGTCGGGCCCCTACAGGCAGATTTGAGACAACATTCATGGCATTTGTTACAGGTTGAACACAAGAGAATTGAATGACAGAAGAAGCACCTTTGACATATTTTAATTTGCTTTTTGACTGATGACAACCTGCTGACCCGGGACTTAGCTCTCTCTTTTGGGAGTGCCCGGGCGCAGAATGAACATGGTTTACAGCAAGATGCTTTACATTTAAACTTAAACAGTTTATTGTCTTTCTGGGTAGTGCACTTGTCCGGGTCAACAGCCTGTCCGGTAACAGATTTACACAGTAATTGTCATTTATAAGGCTGTTGACCCTTGGCAGGACGCGATGAGTACTGCCGCTTGCCTTTATTTCTCTTGTTATGGCCACGTGAGAGGTTCTTCCAAGCCGGTCTATCCGGCTGTCTGTTGTCTGGTTTAGTTTCCGGCCTTTCATAAGGGTGGAAGCGATTTTTCTTATATGTTGAGACAGACCGACCCTTTTCAGAAGCACTAATGTCCTCCTCGGCTTGTTTTAGTACACTATCCGGAAATAGGGTGGAGAGGTGGAGAGGTGCTGTTCTGAGAGCTGCCATAGTATCCGCTTTAATTCCAGCCTTCAAGTACGCTAGGTACGAATCTCTCCTGAGTAAGGTGGTGTTGGCCATGGTCACAAAAACAAAGTCTGTTAAATGTTCCATGGACTTGGCCATGGCCTGGCAGATACTAGCATTAAAGTCCAGAAGGAACTGCATTTCCTCTGTGGCTTCTGTCACCTTGGAAGCTGACTTCCCTTTCTGTTCTGATTTAATTGTCTTTAACTGAGACTGTATGTCCTGCTGCACTTTAACTAAACAGCGGTTGAAACCTGCAGCCTGATTGCAGATAACAGACGACTCCCGTGCACTTTTCTCCCACTTCCTCAAGGAGTCTTGAGAGATTGGCCGCGATTGGGGAGGGCTGGTGGCGATTCCGGCCTGTTTTGCTATCCTCAGGTAGCCACTGTTTACTTTAGCTGCATCTGAGCTCCAGGATGACACCGTATCATCAGTACTCTTAGTTTGCTGGTGGGCCCCATACCACTTGGCCTGAGATCTTGGGGGTTTAAGGAACTGATCCCTGTGCAAACCACCGGCTTCTGCCCCACGGGATGGGTAACCATCTGTAAGAGTCAGGTTCAGTTTAGAGATTTTTCGGCAAAGCCACTCATCTGTTGGAAGCTGAACTGAAACCTTGCCCTGGGTTTGCATCTTAGGCCCGGCAAAGGGGTTATCATCTGAAGAGCCGGCAGCAGATTCCATATCAGGGATGTGGGTCCATCCCATGTAACTTCTGATGCCCCTCATTGTCTCACGGTATGACTGCTCTTCTGACAATGTTTGTTCGGGGTCGTTACCGGCATCCGGATCCTCTGATAACTCGCCCTCCTCTACAAAAATGTCCAGGGGAGGCTGGTCAGATTGTTCACTGTCCGACTCTGAATCACTAGTGTCCTTTCTGGTCGGCTGGAAGGCACTGGAAGGTTTATCAGAGGTTGAAGGCCGGTCAGCTTTCTTAGAAGAGGCCGGTGGGTCGGTGATAGCACCTACAGCAGGTCGGTCTGAAGATGTGGCCGGTAGATCAGAAGACTGGGTAAAAGGCTGGTCGGCAGGGTTGATAAAGGGCTCAGACCTGGTGACATTAGCTGGTGGCGAGTGGGTAGGGACCACCTTCACAGTGCTGAATGTCGGTTCCTGCTGAGGTCGGTCTAGGGTCTTAGCTAGTAAGAGAGCCTCAAGCCGGTTGAACCGGTCCGACCATTTCTGATCCATCTCCTGAAATTTCTGGTCGGTGGAAACTGCAGCCGCAGTTGAGGTAGAAGGCTTGGGTTTAACCGACTTCTTCTTTTCCTCTACCCTTTTCTTTTTCTCTGCTGGTTGTGCACTCAAACCAGTGTCCTGGCCATCCACTGCCCTTATTACCGACACTCGTGCCGGGTCCACAAGGGTGGGACTGAGAGTGACTGACGCTGAAGAAGATGAATCTTTCTTAGATGGTGTAGATTCCGCCTTATCCCGCTTCTCCTTTTTAAGTTTATATGAAGGGGTTGCTAACTGGGAAGCTTGCTCTGGAGTAAGGGTTTTACAAAGCTGACATTCAACATTAGGGTTCTCCACACAGGGGTCCTTACCCTTCTTCTTGTCGCGACAGCGTGCACAAAAACTGTGCAAGTCAAAGCCAGCCATCATGTGGCCACAACCCCCCCTACGTTGACTTGGAGAAGACATGAAGGTCTATAAGGTGTGAAGAATCCGTAGATAAAATTTCACAACACTTTAGCAACTAATCTGGCAAAAAAAACTGAAATTAAGCTCAGAAAAAATATTCGTGTACACTTGAACATGCGCCAAACGAAAAAGATGCTATGACGTCACGCTGTCTAGACAGGAAGGAAGTACGACACGCCATCTGGCGAGTGCACAGAACTGGGCCGGCCTAGCCGGTGGAGACACAGGACGTCTTTTTCTGACGTTTGGCGGGCCGGTCTGCGCCGACCGGATAAGCTATTGTCCATTGGATAGGATGTATTAACGCAATAAAAAAAGAACTTTAGGAACTTTTTAAAAGTGAACAAAAACTAACAGTCCTTTTTGGCTATTACTGTCTCTATGTAAATTGATTAATTTTTTCTACCCCATACTTACAACCAAACTGATGCAATGGACCATTGCAATAATCAATGGTTTTCATTTTGACATATTAAATCATACAATAGAAATACATATTAAACCCTGAACTTTACACTGTCTTATACTTTGTCAAAAAGTTAAAACAAACCTCACTCTAAAGCCTATAATGATAACCAACTGTGGAAAAAAACACTTTTATAAATATTAAATAAAGTTTGTGAAAAACCACAATGCACCAGGGTTTGGCTGGTCAAAATGCCATACTTACCTTCACCAGAGCATAGAAACATCCCAGTGCAGCTTGACGCACTTTGTTATGCACACTACGTGAGTGGGAAAGACCACTGCCCCCGCCCTCTGTATCTGACCACTCAGATTCTGAACTTGAACCTTTACTCCAGGCAGGATACTGAGCTAGCGGGTCCTCAGACACAGAGAAAAGGCCTGCAGGCAAATGGGAGGGGTCAGTGTGAAGACTGGGATCATGTTGGGACTTGGAGTCAAAACCAGCAGAAGTATGAGATGACTCTGGATCTTTTACTGCAGTAGCAAGAGTCTTGCCTGTAAAAGACAGCATGTTTTACTATTGTCAATAATTCACTGTCTCATTTATTTATGTTCTTTGATAACATGAACCCAGTCAAACCTCAAAGAGCCTGAAAGTTTGAAATTTTGTTTTCAGGACCCGGTTCCTAAATTTTCTTTCGATTGGAATACAACCACATGAGAAAAATTTCCCAATCACTGTCATTTTAAGTCTTTGGAATTTGGAGATGAAGTGTTTTAGATTCCAAATACAAAACAATATACATGTACATTAATCTTAGCTAAAGAGCTTGGATAGTAAAAACTAATTTCCAGTGAAATGTCAAATGGGTTTAAACCTTTTAACTTGAAACTGGCGATTAATGAACATTAATTCTAGTCAAGTTCTTAAAATTTGAGTTATTTGTGAAATTTTCTTCAATCAAAAATATGTACAGTAGAACCTCTATTACCCGACCCTCTATTATCCAAATTTTAATTATCCAACCTCAAACCCACTCTCTCAACTCCATTTAAGCCTGTTATTTTAGCCTATCTATTAATCGACCAAATTTTTACTCTCAGAAGATGGTCGGATAATAGAGGTTCTACTGTACTTATATTCTATACTATTTGGACTTAATGAACAACAATGAGATCCAATGCTTCACCACATGTATTACCTTTTGACTGTCGTTTTTTTCTTGCTTTTTTCCCTCCCTTCTCTTCTTTATTCTCCTTGCCACTCTTCCCACCTCCAGGGCTGAGACTAACTTCCTCTCCACTCGGGGGAGCTTTCCTGGGGCGGGGGGTTCTGGGGTTGGGGGTCTGGGTGCTAGTGTCATATTTACTCATGGGTGTGGCATACAGACTGGTAGGAACAGAGACTGGGGTGTCTGTCAAGCCAAACAGCATGTACACCTTAAAAGACAGGAGTATATATATTGAAAAATAATGCGAAATGTTTAAAATTCAAGGCCTTTCACAAAATGCCTAAATATGTAGGGTGTGATTTAGTGTTGGTATCAAACAAAACTAGACCTACGCATTGGAAAACTGATGCAAATTTGTATCCACCAGAAAGACAACTCATCAAAGCCAGTGACCCATCATTTGACCTTGAAGGAGGGGCCAAAGGTCAAATCTGACATTACAATATTCCCAGCCCATGATATCCTGCAAGTTGGTTTCACATTGCAAACCCAATCAATAATAAACGAGTTATAAGCACTTGTAAGTTTGGCTGTGCTCATTTGACCTTGAAGGAGGGGCTCTAGGTCAAATCTGACCATATAAGAAGATTCCCAGCCCATGATTTCCTATAGGTTGGTTTACCATCCCAAACCTGTACGAAGCAATAATAATTGAGTTATAAGCATTTTAAATTTGGCTATCCTCGTTTGATCTTGAAGGAGGGGTCCAAGGTCAAATCTGACCACACCAAAAAATTCCCAGCCCATGATTTCCTATAGGTTGGTTTACCATCCCAAACCTCTAGGACCAATAATAAGCAAGTTATAAGCACTTTTAAGTTTGGCTATCTTCATTTGACTTTGAAGGAGGGGTCCAAGGTCAAATCTGACCACATTAGGAGATTCCCAGCCCATGATTTCCTATAGGTTGTTTTTCCATCCTAAACCTCTAGAACAAATAATAAGTGAGTTATAAGCACCTTTAAGTTTGGCTGTACACATTTGACCTTGAAGGAGGGGTCCAAGGTCAAATCTGACCACACCAGAAGATTCCCAGCCCATGATTTCCTATAAGTTGGTTTCACATTGCAAGCTTCTAGGACCAATAATAAGCAAGTTATGAGCTTAAGTTTGGGTGTCCTCGTTTAACATTGAAGCAGGGGTCCAAGGTCAAATCTGACCACATCAAAAGATTCCTAGCATATGATTTCCTATACACTGGCTTTACATACCTTGAGCCTCTAGGACCAATAATAAAGGAGATATAAGCACTTTTCATGACTGACAAAGAAACGCCCATGGCGGCCATCTTGTTTTCAACATGAGGCCAAAAATATTCCCAGTCAAGATTTTGTAACGAGGAAGTTGAGGAACATATCCTGCAAATTTGAGATCTCTACCTATAATGCCTTTTGCTCTAGAGGGCCAACAAAAGTCCTTGCTGAAAGCAAAAAAAAAAAAAAAAATGCCCATGGCAGCCACCTTGTTTTTCAAAATGAGGCCAAAAATATTACCATGGTAGATTTTATGGCTATGAATATATCCTGCAACTTTGACAAGGCTGGCTATTATATTTTTTCGTTAGAGCGGTAATGGTGAAATCTTTCTACACACTGTGGCTGCAGCGGCGGCGTAATGCAGCGAAATCCATAGTATCCACGGGATGCTATCCGGTGGATACAATCAACATGAGCCAGTAAGTTATACAGCCAATAATAAAGGAGGTATATGGCCTCACAGTCTTATACAGGCATACATATGCAGTAAAAGGTACCATTTTGAATCATTTTAGCAAGCCTAAGGTGACCTTGAAAACAATAGCCAAGGTCAACAAACTGGATGCTGGTACTCCATCATGTACTCAACCTCCAAAGCCATTATCAATAGTTTCCATGCAATATTGCCAGCATTACGTGTGAAAATATCAAAAAAAAAATGGCCTCGGTCAGATACTTTGGTGGTCTGTGGATGACCTTCAATGAAGAGCTTCAAGGTCAAATTTCTACTTGATTACAGCGGACATATATATGTATTATATATACCACCCATAGGATGATCTAACTTTCTGTATGTGAGAATTTATTTAAGAGTTTTTTAATATTAACATATTTGTTGTGGTCTGTGGAAGAAGTGACTGTCTAAAGTGCAGGAATTGCCAAACATTGTAGAATTTATTTTGTTTGTTTGTGGGTCAATATTGTCAAGTGATATACTCTTCTTGAATTGCTCAACACACTTTTAATCTTAGGTATACACCATGGTCACAACTGACTGGATAATGAAAATGTTTTCTTTAAACTCCTAAACAACATCTGCAACCTTTTCTGATCAGTTGCACAAACCATTTCTTCAACCCAACAGACCTGGTCTTTCCCAGGCTAAAATGTGCACAAAAACTGCAGCCAGCCTCATTTCATTAAACAAAACCCTTTCTAAAATTAGATGAGAAGTGTCACTTAAGAGTGGTCCTATTTTATAAAGGAACAGAGAATGTACAAAAAAAATCTTACTGATGCAGTGTTTCAAATGCAAGTCTTCATTACAATGTCATGTCAAGTACATACAACTTTAAACACACTTTGTTTTGGAAAATGGCAAATTCACTTTCCTAGACACTACTGTTAAAACCTTGCATATGTGTATGTGTACTTATAATAATATCATTGTAAACCATCCCATGCCAACAGGTGTTGAAAGTGACATAAAAACCCTAACATTGGCATATCTCAAAAGATTATTCATTATGAAGACTTCAGAAAGACTAAGACACTAACCAGTCAAATTTCTCTGAAACTTCTGTGACATATTACTCAGTCAAGTTGCCAATGGACACTGAACACTTGGTGTCACTATTACAATATATATTTAGTAAACAAACTAGTAATGGTGAAGGTTAGATCTCTTGGAGGGAAAATCTAAGCAATCTTATTGGTTGACAGGTGTGGGTGTGTCTTGGGTATATAAGCTACTCCACTGGCAGCCATCTTTAATTGTTCATTCAGTTGTTACACATGCAAGTTTCCATGTGAGGTTACTCAGTTTTTTACTAGTAGTGTTGTATTTGCTGTAATTAAGAAGCCCATTATTACATAGTATTTTACTGAATGGGATGTATACTATACAGTACGTTACTGAGGTGAGTTAAAGTTTCACTATTATGTATGTGTTTTAGTTGACTTTTTAACAATAAAGTTACTGCAAAACAGAACCTCTGTTTATTCAACAACTTCTGAATAACGGTATAGCAAAATTTTAGTTTTTTGTAGAAATGTTTGATGAATAGAACATATGTCAGGTTGAACTAATAATATTTAAATAAATAGATGGTATTTAATAAGACCCAGTGCAAGGTCATCCCTTGGTACACTGTTTTTTCAATGATTCTCTTATGATATCTTCTCCTGAGAATGTAAAATCAAGACTCTTAATTATATAACACACTCATTTAATGAATCAAAAACCCCACAAAATAAAATATTTTAGTCCAGTATTTAATCAAAAATTTCTTGTAGCCTCCTCTTTTTTTCAAAATTTATTTATATGAACAATGTTACTTAAATTTTAGAGAATAAGTTTTTAGATTATTTTTTTACATTATTTAGAACTAGAATACTATAATTATGTATAATTAACTGTTCAGGACTATGAAAACTTGAATAAAATTTTACTTAAAATTTTTACTTCATTCAATTTATTTTATCAACTTCTTTAATCTGTATTATATTACAATTTGTTCCCATAAGTGGCAATGCTGAAGGCCTATCCCAATTTTGACCCTAGGTGTGGAAATTGAGGGAAGTAAAAGCCCAACTTTGTCAGTTAAAATTGAATAAATTAACTGAAATGTTTCAATATTTTTCTTTTAATTTGATAAATTAACTAAAATTTATAAGTTTTTATTGTAATGTTACAAAATTTTAATTTTTTTAAATTTTTATTGAGATATATACTAAACAATTAAACATAATGGCTGGTGTAACAGGTTTTGCTATATTTAAAAGGCAAGGTATGTTACTTGTGTGAGAGAATAGTAAGTGTTCTATTTTTTGCACATCTTAATTAAATGCATTTGTCATTTAAATTTAATGACTGGATGCCTTTCTCCCAAATTTCAAAATTTTAAAATATGTTGGCACAATTAACATCAGGCTAAACAAAAGGCACCTGTAAAAAATCTTTAGGCCAAAGCTGTAACATTTATTTTGTCAAATCTACATTTGCATGTGCTTACTCCATATTTAAAGAGTAGAGTATAGTCTAGTGTAGAGATTAAAATGCAACTTTATCATTAATAATTTACTTTGGCCATGCATATTGCTTTATATTTCTGTGAAATGTTGATTATTTTATTTGAAAGATGCAATTAAATCACCACTATAGAATCTTATTCAACAAACATAATATTATAAATTTGGTGTTACATTTCTGCATATCATGGACATTAGATAAACATGTTTTAATAGCCTTGACATATTTAAAAAAAATATATCAAAACAAATGTTTCGGATTCCCACACTAATTGTTACTATACCTTCATTGTTTTCTTTTTATTTGTAGATTGTGGCAATAGAGCATATGGCAGTTGGACTGACGATATTGTGAGCTGCATGTGAAGCTTAAAGACTTACGCTGACGTTTAGCATACATTTCTACAGGCAAGGTTATACCAGAACATTCCCTCAGTGCACCCCTGTGTTTCCATGAGATGGATTCAAACCCACAAATCCAGGTGACAGGTGAGTAAATGCCAAACTTGTTAACCACTAGACCATCAAGGTCTCAAGTTGTATGTAAAGGCTACCTTAGGTAACATCATAGAGGGAGGTAGCATCAGTGTTCTGACAAGTAGGTCAAATGTATGCTAAGTTCAGGACAGTTGTTTACACAAAGTATCATTCAAATAAGTGTAGGATGTGTATACAGTTTAAATCACAATGTACTCTCGTAGCACAGCAATGCACAACAATGTACACTTGTTTGTAATTGATATTCCTATTTGCATTTTGAATTCAGTCAGCTATTTTGTGGCCCACTAGGATTGTAGAACACATTTTTGACAATAAGAAAGAAGGGCTAATAAGTGTAACGTCTCCTGGAAATAATTTACCGCAAGGTAGCAAAGTGATTGAATACGAAACTTGTTTACCACTCAGTTACTCAAGTTATTGCTGTTTACTCAAGCTTAACGTTTATCCAAAAGATGGGTCGTTGAACGAAATATAGCATTAAAAGTGTATGAATTTATGTCAAACTCAGCAGCAAATGGAGTTGCACTTTTACAATGTGCACTTGTCCAGTAACTGACATACCCACTGTCATTCCCAGTTGCATTCCAAATTCAGTCAGCTACTGCGTAGCCCATTGTACGATCATGGAACACATTTTCTGGCAACAAGAAAGAAAAATGTGTAATTTCTTCTTGAGGAAAGTTACCACTGTAGGTCATATGAAGAATGGGGTTTCTGTATTGTGTCGATATCCTAGCGGTTACTCTTTGGTTGATAAACTTGACAATTTCTTCTCAAAGAAAGCTCTTACTGTTGATTATTCCATGAATAGGATTCTTTATTCTGCCTTTAGGTTCTTTGATTGCTTGCTCTTCAGCCAATCTACTTGGTAACATTATCAACACTCTGGCTAAATTGTTAAGTCAAACATTATTAACAAGTCAACATTTGGTATTTTGGTACAAAGAAACATAGATTCAAAGACTCGTGCATTTATGTCATTTAACTCAGCAACACATGAAATAGCACAAAAACCAACATTTCTATAGCTGGTGAATTTAGGTAGTTTCTGTCCATTAAAACTTGAAATTTCAAAATGTACAAATTAGTGTCAAGCCAAAAACCAGTCAACATCTGTACTCTTTCAGAAAAACATACTTCATTCATTTGGATTATCAGGGCTATGGGATCCTTTAGATTAAAGGGATTTCAACCCTTGCCCCTGGATGCCACTTCAGGTAATAATGTCACAATTTATCAGTATCCTCTGAAGTTTCATTTGATTTTGGGAATGTCAGTCACAAGAGAGCTAGGGGCTAGGGCTATACTTTGTAGTCAGAATGAGTGAAATAGCACTCTGAATCCTGCAGTAAGTGAGATACTGCGCAGAGTATAAACAATTATATACAATACAATCTTACCAATTCTCACTGTGCACAGTGTGGTATTTCCCAAGTTATCTTTGTCAAGATACTGGGTTGGCAGCAGTTTCTGTCACATTATTCACCACCTATGATTTTGGAACATTTGTTTCATGTAGTCTAGAATCTGCTAGTTCACCTCAACACCAGCTGAAAGAAATTCGATTCCAGCAAAAGTATGGGAAATGTTGATTTGCATTTCCTTACATGACACTTATCTGGCTTCAGTTGAGGGGAAAAATAATAAAAATTCTCACTATATCCCAATACTAATTGGAGAAAACTGAAAACTCTCGACATTCCCACTTCAGATACTGTGTAGTTCTTATGAGTTTGTCATATTTGATCATCTTTCTCAGAATAATATCAGTGTGAATAAAGATGAGAAACTCTGTAAGATATTTTCATAGGGGGGTTGGTTTGGGTTTCAGGGTTGGTACTGTGGTGGTAGGTTAGGAAGGTTGGGAAGGTTGGTGTGGGGTGTGTTCTGATATTTTCAGTTTGTATTTTCCTTTTTCCATTACAGGTTTCTCTTCTTTGAGTATACTCAGCATTTTCGTAAATGTTTTCCATACTGCACACTGAATTATTTTGATCTTTATACAGAGCTAGGCTTAATATCCATATTATTATGCCTGGCATTTTCTCTTAAAGGACAAAGCACTGAAGTGGCCACTTAATGGACACAAAAAAATTCCATCATTTGTGGTATTCAACTACCACATTTGGACTTAATGAATGAAGATCTTCCTGTTGGCACGTAGTTTTTTTGGTTTAACATTGTTTTTTTATCATTTTGAAATGTCAAGTTTTATCTTATAGAAACTGTCCAAATTCACTGGCTGTAGTAAGTTTGGAAATTGTGCAATCTCACATGTTGTTGAAATTATTGACATAAATTCATGAGTTTTTGAAGCTATGTTTCATTGTACCAAAACACCAAAAGTTGACCTGTTGATAATGTCCTGGCTTACCAACTCAGTCAGGGCTGATAGTGTCACTAAGTAGATGAGCTGAAGAGCAAGCAATCAAAACAAACCTATAGGGGTAAAGAATCCTATTCATGGCATAGTCAACAGTGTGAACAATCCCTGAGAAGAAATTGCCAAGTTTATCGACTAGAGAGTTACCGATAAGATGTCACCCCAAATCGAAATCCTATTCTTTATATTACCAAAAGTGATAACATTCCCAATGAAAATATTCCGCATTCTTTTCTCTTGTTACTAAATATGTGTTCCATAATCTTACAATGGACTACACAGCAGTTAGCTGAATTTGTGATGCAAATATGAATGTCAGTTGGTATATCAGTTACTGAGCAAGTGCACATTGCACAAGTACTTCATTTGTTGCTGAATGTGACACAAATCCATGCACTTTTGATGCTGTATTTCATTCTACCCCCATACTACAGTAAAATGTTAAGCCCAGTGTCACAAATTCGCAGTCGCCAACTCGCCCACGGCGACTTTATTGGACGAAGGTCGAGTAGAAACGCTTTTATTGTCGCCCCGCTGGCGAATTTAAAATGAAGTGAACTCGGCCAGTCCACGTTTTCTAACATATTTCTTGGATCTACGACTCCGCCATTTTATAAACAAAGCACACTCACGGTATTTCTATTCATGTACGTGATTAGTTTAAAATCGAGGTGTGTCGTGACGACAGCCAGTAAAAAGCTAACATACATCTAGTAAGAGATCGATGTCATTTCTTTTCTGGCATTTCATTGGTTAAAATAGTAAAATCGCGTTTTGAATGTAAAGAAACGAAAGTCTTTTTATTTTATATTTCTTCCGTGACTAGTGTTTTGAATGCAAATATCAGACATACATGGAATCGCGTTTTGAATGTAAGGACACGGAAGTCCTTTTAGTTTAAAAATCTTCCGTAGCCCAGTGTTTTGAATGCATGGAAGGTGCTTTTTTTATTCATTTATTTTTGGTTACTTGTGCTATGTTCATTTAGTATTGGTAACGAATACATTCAGACACAGTGCAAGACACATTACAAAAATATATTAAAAATTGGTGACATAGATAGGGATGTTTTTTTTTTCATTTATTATTGGTAACTTATATTTTACCGCGCAATACTTTGTAAATTTTTTTTCAACATTGGTGACATAGATATGGATGTTTTTTTTTCTCTCTCTCTCTCTCTCTTGTTTTTTTTTTAAATTATTGGTAACTTATATATTTACCATGCAATAAATTATAAATTATTTTTAAACATTGATGACATATAGATGGGATGTTTTTTTTTTGTTTTTCATTTATTATTGGTAACTTACCTGTATATATTTTACCATGCAATACATTATAAATTATTTTTAAACATTGGTGACACAGATGGGGATATTTTGTATTTATTTATTATTGGTAACTAGAGTTACGATTGAAAGTAAATATGAAAACTGGGTCTTGAAAACTGTAAAATTTTCTGTAGATGTACCAACAGATGACTCCCACCTAAGTGAGTTTATATTCACACATAGTTTATTATTCAGAAATATGATACCATAATCCAGTCCATTTTAGATTATTCTTAATCCTTGATTCTAGTTGAGTTTTTGCATCAAAAGTCACTCAAATCATATCTAGTCATCCATGATACTCTCAACAAGGTAGCCTAAAATATGTAGATGTAAAGGCATTTGAAGTATTTTCAAAAAAGAAGGACCGCTTAATATTTGTAAGGGCCACTTAAGTCTCAAAGTTACTGGTCCTGCTGGCCACCATTATTTTCGCACGAGTCTGTGAGCCTGTTAAGCTTGAATAAACAGTAATAAGCCCAAATAACTGAATGGTCAACAAGTTGGAACTGAATCACTTTGCTGTCTTGTGGCAAATTATCTCCAGGAGAAGCTACAGTGAATAGCTTTTCTTTCTTGTCAAAAATGTGATCTACACTCTCACAATGGGCGACACAACAGCTAGCTTAATTCATCATGCAAATAAGAATGTCAATTAGAGTACAAGTGCACATTGTTGTGCATTACCATGCTACTAGTGTACATTGTGATTCATATAACATATACATATCTGCACTTCCAATGATACTCCGTATAAACAACTAGGGTCCTGAACTCAACATACATCTGACCTGGTCATCAGAAAACAGATGGTATCTCACTCTATTATTTATCTGAGGTGACTCTTGCACTCAATTTGAGACATCGGTGACCTGGTGGTTTTCAAGTCTGATATCAGCTCACCTCTCACTTGGGGTTGTGGGTTTGAATCCAACTCATGCAACATATGGGACCCACTGAGGACTTGTTCTGATATGACTTTAGCTGTTGAAATGGCTGGAGCACTAGACCTTTGAGTAAATAGTACAAATTTTAGATTTTTAGGTCTTATTTATTTATTTCTTAGAAGGCTACAAAGTTAAGGTGTATGGTAAAGTAAATCCTGTGAAGGATTAAAGGGACTGGTATCCCTTACCTCTGGATGTCACTTCAAAATATATGGTCAGAGTTTTATAATCGATTTTCTTAAACTTCTTCCAAATTTAACATTTATTAAATTGTTACGTAATTACAATTGTTATGATTGAGTTTATAACTAAAATACATGTGATTACCCATGATAAAAAGTATCTTTTAATTAATTTTGTTTTAAAAATATCCTTGTATTGCTTGATATGCAGCAAAAGAGTTGACAATGTATTCATTTTTGATAAGTCAGGTTTTTGACTTCCAGTGTGTTTCACTGCAGAGTGTTGACAAATTAACCAATTCAAATCCTACAACGTTTTGTAAGTAACATAAAATCTCAATGTATATAAAACCAAAGTAATTCACCATAATGTAGTAATTTTTTACATTTAGTGTTTTGCAATGCAGAGTCTTGACATACTAGATACACTCTTTTATTTAAACCCAAAATCAAAATGTCTGCTTTATTATAAAATGATATTGAACCAAATTCAATATAATCAAAGTTTCTGATAAAAATGTATTATGTTTGAGGTGATGTACATATTAAATTTAATATAAGGTAGATTGCACTTCTAATAGTATGACTATAGAATAGCTACAATATTCTTGATATAAACAGAATTTGTATATAATCAAAATCATTGCTTTACATTAACTATTGATTTTTTTTTCTGAAAAAGCTGTCAAATTTTAATAAATTATTAGGAGAGGAAGAATGGTGAAGGATGGGGTCTTAAACATTATTCAGAATCTTGGAGTAGTACTTTCACTTTTTGGTACTTTAAAGCTTTTATAATTTACTTTGAACATATTTTTACAAAGGTATTTTTGGTGAATTATCTGTGGGCCTACACACTTTCAAAATTACATGACACAGCTGAAGGTAAATGCTTGTTTCTGTTGTGGTCACACGGCTCTAAACGTATATCATCAAAACTAGTTACATACACATTTCTACAAGGTAAATAGCAATACCCTTGATTTACATAACCTTTCAACAGAAGGTATTTACTTCTCACAACTAATCCTTGTAATTGGAGTGCCAATGATATAGTCCTGGAAAATGGATCCACCAATTAATTTGTGATCTTTTGATTTACTTGTAACCAATTTTTGATACATTGGTTTCAGCTGAAGCAATACTCAATGTGGCCCTCATGCTGACCATCTGAATCTTTGGTATTCCAGAGTTACCCACATATCTTGTTTATTTTTCTGACTAGCAAGGCATTAACTGAATCATTGGAAACTTTCCTACACAAATCATTTAATACCTTGTCTGGTTTACATCAAATAAGAACACAGCACCTCAAATCTGACTTTATTCTTCTGATCTTTGCCTGTGTGATTTGTTCTCTTGCACTCTAAGTCTAGCATGCTGAAACTTTAATGATCAAAACTGACTCACAAATCCAATACCCATTTGGTAGAACTTGTGATGAAAAGATGGTGCAAACACTCCAGTTTTTATTATCACCCTCATTTTATATCTGTTTTCAAGTGCAAAGTCTAGTGAGGCTTGCACTTCTAGAAATCACTTTTTTTTTTGTTTCCAGACTTTTTTATGAATTGTGGCATTCCCACAATGACTCTCGCTCTTCTACAGAAGTTTTGGCATGGCCACAACCACTGTCTTTTACAGAAGTTCAGCAGCGATGGTCTACATTGGTACTTGGATGTATGACGGCTTAAGTGCACTACTTGTGACTCTGATGGCTTTGCGCTCGCGCCAGTAGGCGAACCCCTTTCGGCCTTGCGATTTTGTATTTTGCACGATATTTATAGCCATTATTCTAGAAGAGACAACAAGGTTTTTACACACTTCCATTACTTGTGGCAAAATAGCCGTTTGTAAAAGTTTTAGTTGAGACAACACTCCTTGCAACCTTCATCCTGAACATCTGAAATTTGGTATCCTTCTACCACCTGAATAATCAACAGGGTATCGACCTAATCCCTGAGACCTTTTCATATCTCTTTCCAAAGCAGACACTAGAGTTTTACAATCATGACCACTTCTTGGCAACTGACCTTGGCATGCATGGTATTTTCAAAGCATTCACATCTGTCATCTGTCTCTAGTCATATTTGATCAATACCAAGTATCAAGGGTTCTGCATAGCTGGAATATTCTGTTGGATCCATAATATTAACAGGGGATGGTAGGACTTGATAGTAGTTGAGTTGGTTGGGTTGAGCTTACTAACCCCAATTATTAACAAGTACTAACAGTTAGGAATAGGTGAATTAGGTTGGGTACTAACCTTAAACTAACTGGTTAATATTGTGGAATCAATAGTATATCGATGCTCTGATCCCTTGTAGTTAAAAAACTTTCATTGGAATTGTATTTTGATTGAACACGTTTTTGAACAACATCTATATTTGCAATTTTAGCTTTTGACTTCTAGTTTTAAAAACTTGAGCCCTCCATCATATTTTGACCCTCTGGAAAACCTGACTATAGCATGCAATATTTTACTAATTGTTCCCAAATACTTCCGTCAACTCAGTTTTTGGTTTGGCAAATGAACATTACCTTTACCTTTGCCCAATCTGATATGTCTACAGTGGCTCAGAAATGAGTATTCTACTGGTTCACTTTTACTTCTGATCAATGTATTTTGTATACAACTACAACTGCACACTGGTTCATTGGAAACTTTTTCTTCATCTCAATTTAGACATGAGCAAGCATCCTTCACTGCATATGACCATATGTAGGACATGACAAACACCTATCTGATTGTACTCAACACTTACTTTCATTGAAACTGTATTGTCTATTGTCTAATACCTAGGTGTTATTCACATTCACCTAAAATTTGTAACTCAGGTCCAATTGCCTTGAAGTTCAACAGAATCTCAAATCCTTCATTACCTTGAAATTAAACAGAATCTCAAAACTACCACACCTACACCAAGACCATGTTTTCTCATACTAAACATCCTTAATCTCAACTACTTGAACTACTTCTTGTACTTCAGTCAACACTTGATGGGTTTTACAAATTTCCAAACAGAACAATCCTATTGCTATGCAAGTATTCACTGCCTTGATCTGTAGTTTTCCCAAAACTTCTACTATTTTTATCTTAATTTAATCAACACCTGATGGGTCTTATATGTTATTGCATAGAACACACAATTGACATCTGTTGTTCTCACTATTTTATGATAGTTTAATCAACATTTGATGGGTCTTGCATGTTCTGCACAGAACACACTAGCCTTGCCACAGGGTTTATATATAATATAGACACTACTGTTTGATTGCATTATAAGTATTTGTCAAAATGTTTTCATATATTTACTTGGCCTAGCTTGCTGAGGAGATGTCTCCCAGACTAGAAAGGCCTCTGATACAGTGTGCATTATGGCATGCTTGCATTATAGTTCAGACAGCCTGGAAGGCCAGGCTAAGAACACACTATAACTGAGATCTGTGAATTTAGTGCCTTGATCAGCATTTCCCCATACCTCTGCTATTTTTATTGTAGTTTAATCAATGCCTGATGGGGCTTGCATGTTCCTGAACACAATACTGATGTCAATCAATTCACTGCTTTGAAGAGTATTTCCCGGGGAAAACTTCATCTATTTTTATCTGTTCAATCAACACCTGATGGGTCTTGCACGAAATACACTGTTGATGTCTATTCACCACCTTGACCAGTGTTTTTTAAAAAGAAAAACCCACTCAATTGTTTATACTGTAGTTTAATCAACACCTGATGGGTCTTAAAATATGTTCCTACACAGAACACTCTACAGACGACTGTATATTCACCACCTTGACCAGTATCTTTCCCATTGTTATTGCTGGCATTTATACTCATTGGGATATCTCCTACATTAACCTTTTTAAAACTTTATTCAACACCTGATGGGTTTGCAAAATGGACTTAAAAGGCCAAAAAATTTTGTCTGTAAATGCAGTTAGCCTTGTTTTAACCATTAAATGTTGCCAGACTATTTTTCACTTTCATTTTAATGCAGTTTCTTTATTCTAGATATACTGGGGGCTCGGTGGTGTAGCGGTTAGAGTTCTCACCTCCAACCTCTGGGGCCGCCGGTTCGAATCGGGCCGGGCACTTCATGTTGGAAAGTTGGTAGTTACTTGCCGATGCCCGGTGGTTTACAGTGCAGTATGCACTGGTTTCCTCCACCTGTAAACTACCCATTGCAATATAACCCTGGCTGTTGAACGCGAGGTAAAACAACAAATAAATCTAAATTTATCCCAGATATCAACATCAACAACAGACCTGCAACAATACAGTGTTTTCTAAACCTAAACCTTAACCACTGTATACTTACAACCTGACAGCTCACACTAGTCTTCTTTGTGAGATTTTTCATTACCTCAATCTACAACCCAGCTCTCTGATCCAAGAGCCTCATACGATTTCCCATTCCTAACCTCACACACTTTTAATGTACTATAATCATTGATCAACACCTGATGGGTTAGAAAAGTCAATGATATATAACCCTCCCCACTGATCATACTTCCAGTGTCCCAGGCAAAGTGTAGCATTAGACTTGAGTATGCACAATGAGAAATTCAATCTCTCTCTTGATACTGTTTCCCCCCATGGTTGTTGAATAAGATTACCTTTGATCTTTTGAAATGGTTGCCATTATTACTTATGTCAAAGTTTATTCAAGCAGTCAGTGTAGTTTTTCAGCATGATGATACCCCTTCACAACCAGCCCTTGATTTTGCTTCATTCTTTGAGACAAAATTTCCTATTGGCAAACTTTTTTTGTTCTGTGGAAAGCAATGTGATTTGCACAACTACAAATGTACTCGTTTCAGGTTCTGCAAACTGTTGGACAAACACTTCTACTACATATGTAGGGTCAACAAACAGTTCAAGCATAGCACTTCCTTCAACTGTTGTCATTTCAAAACTGTAACGTTTTTAACATTTATATAATTATTTGCTTAATAGATGAATATTACCTTCACATTATGTAGCCATCTTGACTTGGTATGCACAATATATTTTCTTCTATAAAAACCCGCATGGGAGTTTTAAGTATCGGACATGATGATACAATATATTTATCATATATTGAGAATGAAATGGCAACAAAGCAAGTAAAATCCAAAAATTTAAATAAACTTTTAAACCCATGTTTTCTGCAACACAACTGAGAACACTTTGTTTTTCTAAGACAACAGTTACTATGCCTTAAAACTCTAACAAAATTGGAAAGAAATCGAAGTTAATTGTAAACATGTGATGTGATTAACAAACTAAGAAGAATCTTTATTATCTGAAGGTTATTATTGCAGTATTTAAATTCTGCAACATTTGTCTTGCAAATAATTTTCTTTTCATTGCTTCATGCTTTAATAAAAAATATTAATAACCTTCCAATTTCACAATCAGAAGCATTTGGTTAATAAATTGTGGCATATTTAAAGCCATATCTAGTTAAAACAAAGGCTTCTTCCTTCAGTTACGATACAGTAAATATATGAGAGATCATGAAGAGTGCACAGGCTGCAGCCCAATTTAGCACAACATTTAATATAAGTAACAAACATACACTGCCTTATCAATTTAATGAAAAAGAAATTAAAGTTAAGCAAAATAATAAGAAAGAATCTTTGGGCTGCGTCCCGTCTTAAAATAATTAATTTTAAAATTTGGAAAATTAAGAAAGGAAAATGAAACCACTCAGTTTTTCATGTTAACACAAATATAAACTCTGTATGTTTCTAGAACAGTATTTGGGCTGCGACCCATTTGGAAGACTTAGGTAGAATCTTTATTATCTGAACTTCTGTTATTATTGCAGTATTTAAATTCTGCAACATTTATCTTCCAAATAATTTTGCTTTCATTGCTTTCTATTTAAAGTTATTTTTATTAATAACCTAATTTCACAACAGAAGTATATTGTTAATAAAGATTAAATGTGATAATGAATTATAATAATGGGCTTCTTCCTTAAGTTAGATGCAATAAATTTTTGGGAGATTATGAAGAGTGTATGGGCTGCGACCCAATTTAGCACAATATTTAATAAACTAAGGCAACAATCACACCCTGTCTTATCAGTTTAATGAAAAACTAATAATTCAAAGTTAAACAATAATAGCCAGATTCCCTGGGCTGTGTCCCATCTTAAAATACTGGTAAATATCTGAAAACTTAGAAAATTCAGAAAGGAAAATGAAACCACTCACTTCTTCATGTTAACACAAATGTAAACTGTATATGTTTCTAGAACAATACTTGGGCTGCGACCCATTTGGAAGACTTAGGTAGAATCTTTATTATCTGAACTTCTGTTATTATTGCAGTATTCAAATGCTGCAACATTTATCTTCCAAATAATCTTGCTTTCATTGCTTTCTATTTCAATTTATTTTTATCAATAACCTTCTAATTTCACAACAGAAGTATATTGTTAATAAAGATTAAATGTGACAATGAATTATAATAATGGGCTTCTTCCTTAAGTTAGATACAGTAAATATATGGGAGATTATGAAGAGTGTATGGGCTGCGACCCAATTTAGCACAATATTTAATAAACTAAGCCAACAATCATACCCTGCCTTATCAGTTTAATGAAAAACTAATAAATCAAAGTTAAACAATAATAGCCAGATTCCCTGGGCTGTGACCCATCTTGAAATACTGGTAAATATCTGAAAACTTAGAAAATTCAGAAAGGAAAATGAAACCACTCAGTTTTTCATGTTAACACAAATATAAACTGTATATATTTCTAGAACAGTATTTGGGCTGTGACCCATTTGGAAGACTTAGGTAGAATCTTTATTTTATTATCCACCACGCGACGTATTTGCCCTAAATACGGGGAAATACAGACCGGGATGTATTTTTTTTGTACACACCGGCGCCCCGGTACTATGGATAATGAGTGGGAATAACTTTCGGTTTTTCAACAATATCTCGGAAAGTATGTAACTTACAAATATGTATAATATATCATTAGAAAGGTGTTCTTACAGCGCTTCTGCTCATGTGAATTACATAAAAATCCATGCAAAAATAATTAAGATATTGCAAGTTAAAGATAGAAGTTTTTATATTCACTGTGGCTACTGGTCTTTGATAGTTTTTTCACATTCTCTCATTAAAGATTCATGTTATTTAACCCATAAATCATACAAAATGGTGGATAATAAAAGTAAAACACCCCTCATCAGACATATACAGAAAAAATATATCACTCATGAAGATTAACAATATAATACTCGTGCTTCGCACTCGTATAATATTGTTATCTTCATTCGTGATATATTTTTTCTGTATATGTCATTCGGGAAGTTTTCCTATTATCTGAACTTCTGTTATTATTGCAGTATTTAAATTCTGCAACATTTATCTTCCAAATAATCTTGCTTTCATTGCTTTCTATTCAAATTTATTTTTATTAATAACCTTCTAATTTCACAACAGAAGTGTTGTGTTAATAAAGGTTAATTGTTAAGTCAGAACTGGTAAACACAATAATATTGGGCTTCTTCCATAACTTAGATACAGTAAATATATAGGAGATTATGAAGAGTGCACGGGCTGTGACCCAATTTAGCACAATATTTAATAGACTAAGGCAAAAAACATACACTGACTTATCAGTTTAATGAAAAGGAGACAAATTATTGTTAAAAAATAATAGCCAAAGAGTCCTTGGGCTGTGACCCATCTTGAAATACTGGTAAATATCTGAAAACTTAGAAAATTCAGAAAGGAAAATGAAACCACTCAGTTTTTCATGTTAACACAAATATAAACTCTGTGTGTTTCTAGAACAGTATTTGGGCTGTGACCCATTTGGAAGACTTAGGTAGAATCTTTATTATCTGAACTTCTGTTATTATTGCAGTATTCAAATGCTGCAACATTTATCTTCCAAATAATTTTGCTTTCATTGTTTTCTATTTAAATATATTTTTATTAATAACATTCTAATTTCACAACAGAAGTATATTGTTAATAAAGATTAAATGTGACAATGAATTATAATAATGGGCTTCTTCCTTAAGTTAGATGCAATAAATTTTTGGGAGATTATGAAAAGTGTATGGGCTGCGACCCAATTTAGCACAATATTTAATCAACTAAGGCAACAATCATACCCTGCCTTATCAGTTTAATGAAAAACTAATAAATCAAAGTTAAACAATAATAGCCAGATTCCCTGGGCTGTGACCCATCTTGAAATACTAGTAAATATCTGAAAACTTAGAAAATTCAGAAAGGAAAATGAAACCACTCACTTCTTCATGTTAACACAAATGTAAACTGTATATGTTTCTAGAACAATATTTGGGCTGTGACCCATTTGGAAGACTTAGGTAGAATCTTTATTATCTGAACTTCTGTTATTATTGCAGTATTTAAATTCTGCAACATTTATCTTCCAAATAATCTTGCTTTCATTGCTTTCTATTTCAATTTATTTTTATTAATAACCTTCTAATTTCACAACAGAAGTGTTTTGTTAATAAAGGTTAATTGTGACAAATTTAAAGTCAGAACTGGTAAACACAGTAATAATGGGCTTCTTCCTTAACTTAGGTACAGTAAATATAGAGCGGATTATGAAGAGTGCATGGGCTGTGACCCAATTTAGCACAATATTTAATAGACTAAGGCAAAGAACATTACACTGCCTTATCAGTTTAATGAAAAGGAGACAAATCAATGTTAAACAATAATAGACAAATAGACAAAGAATCCTTGGGCTGCATCCCATCTTGAAATACTAGTAAATATCTGAAAACTTAGAAAATTCAGAAAGGAAAATGAAACCACTCACTTCTTCATGTTAACACAAATGTAAACTGTATATGTTTCTAAAACAATACTTGGGCTGTGACCCATTTGGAAGACTTAGGTAGAATCTTTATTATCTGAACTTCTGGTATTATTGCAGTATTCAAATGCTGCAACATTTATCTTCCAAATAATTTTGCTTTCATTGCTTTCTATTTAAATTTATTTTTATAAATAACATTCTAATTTCACAACAGAAGTATATTGTTAATAAAGATTAAATGTGACAATGAATTATAATAATGGGCTTCTTCCTTAAGTTAGATGCAATAAATTTTTGGGAGATTATGAAGAGTGCACGGGCTGCGACCCAATTTAGCACAATATTTAATAAACTAAGGCAACAATCACACCCTGTCTTATCAGTTTAATGAAAAACTAATAATTCAAAGTTAAACAATAATAGCCAGATTCCCTGGGCTGTGACCCATCTTGAAATACTGGTAAATATCTGAAAACTTAGAAAATTCAGAAAGGAAAATGAAACCACTCACTTCTTCATGTTAACACAAATGTAAACTGTATATGTTTCTAGAACAGTATTTGGGCTGCGACCCATTTGGAAGACTTAGGTAGAATCTTTATTATCTGAACTTCTGTTATTATTGCAGTATTTAAATTCTGCAACATTTATCTTCCAAATAATCTTGCTTTCATTGCTTTCTATTTCAATTTATTTTTATTAATCACCTTCTAATTTCACAACAGAAGTGTTTTGTTAATAAAGGTTAATTGTGACAAATTTAAAGACAGAACTGGTAAACACAATAATATTGGGCTTCTTCCATAACTTAGATACAGTAAATATAGAGCGGATTATGAAGAGTGCATGGGCTGTGACCCAATTTAGCACAATATTTAATAGACTAAGGCAAAAAACATACACTGACTTATCAGTTTAATGAAAAGGAGACAAACCAATGTTAAACAATAATAGCCAAAGAGTCCTTGGGCTGTGACCCATCTTGAAATACTAGTAAATATCTGAAAACTTAGAAAATTCAGAAAGGAAAATGAAACCACTCACTTCTTCATGTTAACACAAATGTAAACTGTATATGTTTCTAGAACAATATTTGGGCTGTGACCCATTTCGAAGACTTAGGTAGAATCTTTATTATCTGAACTTCTGTTATTATTGCAGTATTCAAATGCTGCAACATTTATCTTCCAAATAATCTTGCTTTCATTGCTTTCTCTTTAAATTTATTTTTATTAATAATATTCTAATTTCACAACAGAAGTGTTTTGTTAATAAAGATTAAATGAGACAATGAATTATAATAATGGGCTTCTTCCTTAAGTTAGATACAGTAAATATATAGGAGATTATGAAGAGTGCACGGGCTGCGACCCAATTTAGCACAATATTTAATAAACTAAGGCAACAATCACACCCTGTCTTATCAGTTTAATGAAAAACTAATAAATCAAAGTTAAACAAAATAGCCAGATTCCCTGGGCTGTGACCCATCTTGAAATACTGGTAATATCTGAAAACTTAGAAAATTCAGAAAGGAAAATGAAACCACTCAGTTTTTCATGTTAACACCAATATAAACTGTATATATTTCTAGAACAGTATTCGGGCTGCGACCCATTTGGAAGACTTAGGTAGAATCTTTATTATCTGAACTTCTGTTATTATTGCAGTATTTAAATTCTGCAACATTTATCTTCCAAATAATCTTGCTTTCATTGCTTTCTATTCAAATTTATTTTTATTAATAACCTTCTAATTTCACAACAGAAGTGTTTTGTTAATAAAGGTTAATTGTTAAGACACAACTGGTAAACACAATAATATTGGGCTTCTTCCATAACTTAGATACAGTAAATATATAGGAGATTATGAAGAGTGCACGGGCTGTGACCCAATTTAGCACAATATTTAATAGACTAAGGCAAAAAACATACACTGACTTATCAGTTTAATGAAAAGGAGACAAATTATTGTTAAAAAATAATAGCCAAAGAGTCCTTGGGCTGTGACCCATCTTGAAATACTGGTAAATATCTGAAAACTTAGAAAATTCAGAAAGGAAAATGAAACCACTCAGTTTTTCATGTTAACACAAATATAAACTCTGTGTGTTTCTAGAACAGTATTTGGGCTGTGACCCATTTGGAAGACTTAGCTAGAATCTTTATTATCTTAACTTCTGTTATTATTGCAGTATTTAAATTCTGCAACATTTATCTTCCAAATAATCTTGCTTTCATTGCTTTCTATTTCAATTTATTTTTATTAATAACCTTCTAATTTCACAACAGAAGTGTTGTGTTAATAAAGGTTAATTCACTTAATTGTGACAAATTTAAAGACAGAACTGGTAAACACTAGTAATAATGGGCTTCTTCCTTAACTTAGGTACAGTAAATATATGGGAGATTATGAAGAGTGTATGGGCTGTGACCCAATTTAGCACAATATTTAATAGACTAAGGCAAAAAACATTAAACTGCCTTATCAGTTTAATGAAAAGGAGACAAATCAATGTTAAACAATAATAGTCAAAGAGTCCTTGGGCTGTGACCCATCTTGAAATACTAGTAAATATCTGAAAACTTAGAAAATTCAGAAAGGAAAATGAAACCACTCACTTCTTCATGTTAACACAAATGTAAACTGTATATGTTTCTAGAACAATATTTGGGCTGTGACCCATTTGGAAGACTTAGGTAGAATCTTTATTATCTGAACTTCTGTTATTATTGCAGTATTCAAATGCTGCAACATTTATCTTCCAAATAATTTTGCTTTCATTGCTTTCTATTTAAATTTATTTTTATTAATAATATTCTAATTTCACAACAGAAGTATATTGTTAATAAAGATTAAATGTGACAATGAATTATAATAATGGGCTTCTTCCTTAACTTAGATACAGTAAATATATGGGAGATTATGAAAAGTGTATGGGCTGCGACCCAATTTAGCACACTAATTAATAAACTAAGCCAACAATCATACCCTGCCTTATCAGTTTAATGAAAAACTAATAAATCAAAGTTAAACAATAATAGCCAGATTCCCTGGGCTGTGACCCATCTTGAAATACTGGTAAATATCTGAAAACTTAGAAAATTCAGAATGGAAAATGAAACCACTCAGTTTTTCATGTTAACACCAATATAAACTGTATATGTTTCTAGAACAATATTTGGGCTGTGACCCATTTGGAAGACTTAGGTAGAATCTTTATTATCTGAACTTCTGTTATTATTGCAGTATTCAAATGCTGCAACATTTATCTTCCAAATAATTTTGCTTTCATTGCTTTCTATTTAAATTTATTTTTATTAATAACCTAATTTCACAACAGAAGTGTTTTGTTAATAAAGGTTAATTGTTAAGTCAGAACTGGTAAACACAATAATATTGGGCTTCTTCCTTAACTTAGATACAGTAAATATATAGGAGATTATGAAGAGTGCACGGGCTGTGACCCAATTTAGCACAATATTTAATAGACTAAGGCAAAAAACATACACTGACTTATCAGTTTAATGAAAAGGAGACAAATTATTGTTAAAAAATAATAGCCAAAGAGTCCTTGGGCTGTGACCCATCTTGAAATACTGGTAAATATCTGAAAACTTAGAAAATTCAGAAAGGAAAATGAAACCACTCACTTCTTCATGTTAACACAAATGTCAACTCTGTGTGTTTCTGGAACAGTATTTGGGCTGTGACCCATTTGGAACACTTAGGTAGAATCTTTATTATCTGAACTTCTGTTATTATTGCAGTATTCAAATGCTGCAACATTTATCTTCCAAATAATCTTGCTTTCATTGCTTTCTATTTAAATTTATTTTTATTAATAACATTCTAATTTCACAACAGAAGTATATTGTTAAGAAAGATTAAATGTGATAATGAATTATAACAATGGGCTTCTTGCTTAAGTTAGATACAGTAAATATATGGGAGATTATGAAAAGTGCATGGGCTGTGACCCAATTTAGCACAATATTTAATAAACTAAGGCAACAATCACACCCTGTCTTATCAGTTTAATGAAAAACTAATAAATCAAAGTTAAACAATAATAGCCAGATTCCCTGGGCTGTGACCCATCTTGAAATACTAGTAAATATCTGAAAACTTAGAAAATTCAGAAAGGAAAATGAAACCACTCAGTTTTTCATGTTAACACAAATATAAACTCTGTGTGTTTCTAGAACAGTATTTGGGCTGTGACCCATTTGGAAGACTTAGGTAGAATCTTTATTATCTTAACTTCTGTTATTATTGCAGTATTTAAATTCTGCAACATTTATCTTCCAAATAATCTTGCTTTCATTGCTTTCTATTCAAATTTATTTTTATTAATAACCTAATTTCACAACAGAAGTGTTTTGTTAATAAAGGTTAATTGTGACAAATTTAAAGACAGAACTGGTAAACACAGTAATAATGGGCTTCTTCCTTAACTTAGATACAGTAAATATATGGGAGATTATGAAGAGTGTATGGGCTGTGACCCAATTTAGCACAATATTTAATAGACTAAGGCAAAAAACATTACACTGCCTTATCAGTTTAATGAAAAGGAGACAAATTATTGTTAAAAAATAATAGCCAAAGAGTCCTTGGGCTGTGACCCATCTTGAAATACTGGTAAATATCTGAAAACTTAGAAAATTCAGAAAGGAAAATGAAACCACTCACTTCTTCATGTTAACACAAATGTAAACTGTATATGTTTCTAGAACAATATTTGGGCTGTGACCCATTTGGAACACTTAGGTAGAATCTTTATTATCTGAACTTCTGTTATTATTGCAGTATTTAAATTCTGCAACATTTATCTTCCAAATAATCTTGCTTTCATTGCTTTCTATTCAAATTTATTTTTATTAATAACCTTCTAATTTCACAACAGAAGTGTTTTGTTAATAAAGGTTAATTGTTAAGACACAACTGGTAAACACAATAATATTGGGCTTCTTCCTTAACTTAGATACAGTAAATATATAGGAGATTATGAAGAGTGCACGGGCTGTGACCCAATTTAGCACAATATTTAATAGACTAAGGCAAAAAACATACACTGACTTATCAGTTTAATGAAAAGGAGACAAATTATTGTTAAAAAATAATAGCCAAAGAGTCCTTGGGCTGTGACCCATCTTGAAATACTGGTAAATATCTGAAAACTTAGAAAATTCAGAAAGGAAAATGAAACCACTCAGTTTTTCATGTTAACACCAATATAAACTGTGTGTGTTTCTAGAACAGTATTTGGGCTGTGACCCATTTGGAAGACTTAGCTAGAATCTTTATTATCTTAACTTCTGTTATTATTGCAGTATTTAAATTCTGCAACATTTATCTTCCAAATAATCTTGCTTTCATTGCTTTCTATTCAAATTTATTTTTATTAATAACCTTCTAATTTCACAACAGAAGTGTTGTGTTAATAAAGAACAGAACTGGTAAACACAGTAATAATGGGCTTCTTCCTTAACTTAGATACAGTAAATATATGGGAGATTATGAAGAGTGCATGGGCTGCGACCCAATTTAGGACAATATATAGGCAACAAACATACACTGCCTTATCAATTTAATGAAAAAGAAAGAAACATAGAAAATTCAGAAAGGAAAATGAAACCACTCAGTTTTTCATGTTAACACAAATATAAACTCTGTGTGCTTCTAGAACAGTATTTGGGCTGCGACCCATTTGAAAACTTAGATCGAATCATTATTATCTGAAATTCTGTTATTTTTGCAGTATTTAAAGTCTGCAACATTATGTTCCAAGCAATTGGTTTTTTTTATTTATTTCTTTTAATAACTTTCTAATTTTACAACAGAAACGCTTGGATAATAACAGTTTTCTTTAAAAAAGGTATCGTTGAAGTTTTCTCTGTAGCAATGACCATTGGAATACCATGGAAGAACAACTTGTTGTTGCATCTTAAAGTCTTCTTAAATGCACAAATTAAGCACTTTTAAAAACCCAGTTTACTAGAATACAATGCTCTTTGTAACGTTTTTGATACTCTGTCTAATGTTAAGTATTTTCCCATATATTCATCTGCCACTGTATTGATGGTTAATGTGAGTTAGCATTAGCTGAGCAGTTATGTCAAATTTACAAGCATTTATGCTCTTGCTCATTTTTATGTACAGAGGTGTTTTAGTATCTGCATAATTCTTTTCTTGAATCCTTTACTTGAAAAAAATCTTTTCATATGTTTTTCATTTTCAACTTGTTTTTTAAATTTTTAATTGAAATTCTAGTTCCTAAATGTAGTAAAAAAAACATCATAAAATAAGTTTTTGTGTGTACATAATTTTGGAGAATAGTTTTCTGTAATAGATGTATATACAGTAGGGATGTCTGTACACACATATTTGTGGTTGTATATGTACACCCAAGAGATCTGGAAATGGAAGGAGTAGCATTCTCGTTTATCTATCATCTAAGTTTTTGACAGTATTATTTACACACTAAGTCTTACAGATCAATATCCTGAGTATGTTCACATTTTAACTGTCAACAATATTTCAGCAATTTCATGGTTAACCCAAAAATACATCATTTGTTTAAATTTTCTTGTTAGAATCAGAAAATGTGTAATATTGGATACCTTGCTTATTTTAATGAATATTATTAAAACAGACATTTTAGGCTTATTGCTTTCTCCACTTTTCTATATATTACTTGCTTGCTGGTGTTCTGTGGTTGGATGTCTGGTTGTGTTTGGTTGGTTGGGGTGATACGGTGGTGAGGTGACGGAAAATTGTATACAGTGGGCAAGTAGGAGGTATGGTGGGGTATAATGGGGCTTGGAGGGCTAGTTAGGCTATGTGAAGACCTTAAGCAAGGTTTAGATGGGATATTAAGGTGAACTACCAGCAGACCTTTAAAATATAGAAAATGTGTTTCCATTACAATTTATTGATAAATAAATTAAATTTTATATACTGCAGTACATAATAATTATACGCCATACTCCATGATTTTTTAGAGAAAGAGAATTATATCAATTAGATAAAGATAGACTGTTTCATAATGCATTAAATTTTGTATTTTATTAAATAAATTCTGTGAATTTGATAAAATGTGAAGTGATCATTTTTATCATACACAATGCTAGGCTTAATAATATAACCACCACTTAAAAACCAGTAATGCTTAGCGGTGAATGCTACTTCTTCCCTTCGTCCCATTTCTTGGGCTCAAAATTGAAAGCCCTCCCCAGCCCTGTAAACAGTGACTGTAAATGTGTGATAAAATGATATTCACATTTCAGACACTGTGAACTGGGCATGAAAACATGTCAGCAGCTTGGAATGATATGGGAATGTTTGAAATATGTGAGCAATGAGGTAGCATCATGAATAATGGACAAAAAAAATCACAAAATTGTCTTGAAGTGGAGAAAAAAACACGAAAAAATATGGTTGCCGAGCAATGCTGCCCAAATGATAGTAAAGACTGTTTCTAATTAAGATTGAGTTTTAAGACAGAAAAAAATCCATCACATCATAATTTTAATAAAGCTAGTTATTAACCTACTACGAGCAGATAAAGTGAAACAAAGGAAACTAATTAAGCTTGGATAGATTGATAACTTTGATGAATTTGTTAAGAATGAAATAAGAAAGATTGTCACAAAGAACACCACATTTTAAAATCAAGAGAATTTTTTTTTTTTGCTAATGCAAATAAAGTGTATTATGGTCAAAAGGGAATAGTAAAAAAGTTTTTTACCTCATTTTGACCTGTGGCAAATTCTAGATGTTTTTTAGAACCACAGGCCATAATTTATTGTCAATAAACCAAAGATTTCAGATGTCATTGGAGAAAGAAATGCTGACACAAACAATGTGATTTGGACTGAGTCAAAATAAAGAATCTAATTTTGTACAAGTCCTTCTGGTTTAAATTATAATTGGTCAACTGCAACTGGGACTGCATGGATCTGGCTGCAAATGAACTTGAGATTCATGTACTTGATAACTAAAACAAACTGAAGCATGTTATTACAGCATGCAACAGCTTTTACTAGACATAAAGCCCATATCTAGTGTGTATGTTATCAAAGGATTTAAGTAGAAATAATACATAACTGGAGAGTGTTTCTTCTTTAAATAGGAACCCTTGGAAAATGAAGGATGGTGTAACCTCAAAAGCAAAACACCTATTTATAATCTTCTTGATATTGAGTAGGCCTGAACAAGTTTTAGTCCAGAACCATATATTACACAATGTGACAAGGTTTATCTTGTACATTGTTTTCATAAATTTCACTTAATCCAGTACCATATATTGCAAAATATTTAATGTTGTGCATTGTTTTCAAGAAACCCATTTCCTGTTTGTTCGGTTTATTTGGGATGGAATAATTGTTACAATACAAGTTTTGTCAGTTTCCCAGAATCAGAATGGGTTTAGAAACAAAACTAGACCAACGCATCGGAGAACCGATGCAAATTTGTATCCACCGAAAAGACAACTCACCAAAGCCAGTGAACCATCGTTTGACCTTGAAGGAGAGGCCCAAGGTCAAATCTGAAAACATCAAAAGATTCCCAGCCCAATGACCTCCTATAAGTTGTTTTCATATTGCAAACCTCTAGGACCAATAATAAGCAAGTTATCAGCACTTTTAAGTTTGGCTATTGTCGTTTGACCTGGAAGGAGGGGCACAAAGTCAAATCTGGCCACATAAAAAAATTCCTGGCCCATGATTTCCTATAGGTTGGTTTCACATTACAAACCTGTACGACCAATAATAAACGAGCTATAAGCACTTCTAAGTTTGGCTACCCTCGTTTGACCTTGAAGGAGGGGCCCAAGGTAAAATCTGAGCACATCAAAAGATTTCTAGCCCATGATTTCCTATAGGTTGGTTTCACTTTGCAAACCTCTAGGACCAATTATAAGCAAGTTATAAGCACTTTTAGGCTTGTATATCCTCGTTTGACCTTGAAGGAGGCGCCCAAGGTCAAACCCAACCAAACTAAAATATTCCCAGCCCATGATTTCCTATAGGTTGGTTTACCATCCCAAACCTCTGGGACCAAATATAAGCGAGTTATAAGCATTTTTAAGTTTGGCTATCCTCGCTTGACCTTGAAGGAGGGGTCCAAGGTCAAATCTGACCACACCAAAAGATTACCAGCCCATGATTTCCTATAAGTTGGTTTACCATTCCAAACCTGTATGACCAAAAATAAGCGAGTTATAAACACTTTTAAGACTGGCTATCCTCGTTTGACCTTGAAGGAGGGGTCCAAGGTCAAATCAGACCACATCAAAAGATTGCCAACCCATGATTTCCTATAGGTTGGTTTATCATCCCAAACTTCTAGGACCAATATTAAGTGAGTTATAAGCACTTTTAAGTTTGGCTACCCTCGTTTGACCTTGAAGGAGGGGTCCAAGGTCAAATCTGACCACATCAAAAGATTCCCAGACCATGATTTCCTGTATGTTGGTTTACCATCCCAAACCAGTATGACCAATAATAAGCGAGTTATAAGCACTTTTAGGTTTGGCTATCCTCGTTTGACCTTGAAGGAGGGGTCCAAGGTCAAATCTGACCACATCAAAAGATTTCCAGCCAATGATTTCCTATATTTTGGTTTACCATCCCAAACCTGTATGACCAATAATAAGCGAGTTATAAGCACTTTTATTTTTGGCTATCCTCGTTTGACCTTGAAACAGGGGCACAAGGTCAAACCTGACCACATCAAAGATTCCCAGACCATGATTTCCTATATGTTGGTTTACCATCCCAAACCTGTACGACCAATAATAAGCGAGGTATAGGCACTTTTATGTTTGGCTATCCTCCTTTGACCTTGAAGGAGGGGTCCAAGGTCAAATCTGACCACATCAAAATATTCCCAGCCCATGAAATCCTATATGTTGGTTTACCATCCCAAAGCTGTATGACCAATAATAAGCGAATTATAGGCACTTTTAGGTTTGGCTATCCTCGTTTGACCTAGAAGGAGGGGTCCAAGGTCAAATCTGACCACATCAAAATATTCCCAGCCCATGATTTCTTATATGTTTGTTTACCATCCCAAAGCTGTACAACCAATAATAAGCGAGTTATAGGCACTTTTAAGTTTGGCTATCCTCGTTTGACCTTGAAGGAGGTGTCCAAGGTCAAATCTGACCACATCAAAAGATTCCCAGCCCCTGATTTCCTATAGGTTGGTTTACCATCCCAAACATCTTGGACCAATAATAAGCCAGTTATAAGCACTTTTAACTTTGGCTATCCTCGTTTGACCTTGAAGGAGGAGCCCAAGGTCAAATCCAACCACACCAGAAGATTCCCAGTTTATGATTTCCTATAGGTTGGTTTACCATCCCAAACATCTTGAACCAATAATAAGCGAGTTATAAGCACTTTTAACTTTGGCTTTCCTCGTTTGACCTTGAAGGAGGGGCCCAAGGTCAAATCCAACCACACTAGAAGATTCCCAGTTTATGATTTCCTACAGGTTGGTTTACCATCCCAAACATCTTGAACCAATAATAAGCGAGTTATAAGCACTTTTAACTTTGGCTATCCTCATTTGACCTTGAAGGAGGTGTCCAAGGTCAAATCGGTCCACACCAGAAGATTCCCAGTCCATGATTTCATATAGGTTGGTTTACCATCCCAAACTTCTAGGACCAATAATAAGCAAGTTATAAGCACTTTTCAGTTTGGCTATCCTCGTATGACCTTGAAGGCGAGGCCAAAGGTCAAATCCGACCACACTAGAAGATTCCCAGTTTATAATTTCCTATAGGTTGGTTTACCATCCCAAACCTCTAGGATCAATAATAAGCGAGTTATAAGCACTTTTAGGTTTGGCTATCCCATTTTACCTTGAAGAAGGGGTCCAAGGTCAAATCTGACCACATCAGAAGATTCACAGCACATGATTTTCTATAGGTTGCTTTCACATTGCAAACCTCTAGGACCAATAATAAGGGAGATATATGCACTTTTAAAGTTCGCTATATGGGTTATTTTGGCACTCCATCGATGACCTTGAATTAAGAGCTTCAAGGTCAAATATCTGCAAGGTTGTAGAGGACATGTATATCTGTTATACACACCACCTATGAAGACATTTAACCTTCTACCTGGGAGAAACAGCCAGTAGAAAAATGTACATAATTTTCAAAGAAATGCCCGCGGCAGCAATTTTGTTTTTCAGAATGAGGCTACCGTATTTTTCCAAAATATGGCCCGGGTGTTAATTATTTTCAAATGGCATCAGACCAGGCGTTAAATTGAACCAGGCGTTCTTTTGAAATACAAAAACAGTGTTATAAATTGTAAACAGTGTGCTTGGTACCAGGCGTTAAGTTGAACCAGGCGTTTATTTGAACGTGGGCGTTATTTTGGAAATTAACGGTATTTTCCTTTCCAGAGAAGCTTACGGTAACTAAAAGTTACCAAAAATGGCATGAAAATCAATATAATTTTCAAATTTTGTACATGTTATTAATGGAAGACAGCAGAGGTGCATCTATTTAGTACTATGTTCCGATATTGATATTGTACCTTGCATTATCGATATCGGCATATTTGACAAGAATTGATAAATATTACAATAATACCAACACTAGTGATTTGGGGTTGATTTGGGAATATCTCAAGTACTTTGTGGTCCACTCGATAGTTGTTTAATATATTACATTGTTGCCCACATAGTCATATTTTTTCCAAACGAC
Organism: Sabellastarte sp. h YS-2021; assembly: GCA_964017235.1. NCBI lineage: Eukaryota > Metazoa > Annelida > Polychaeta > Sabellida > Sabellidae > Sabellastarte > Sabellastarte sp. h YS-2021. The sequence continues at coordinate 33,106,960 of OZ024933.1, forward strand.
AAAACATTACTACACAAAAAAACTGAGGAGATTTATATAATATTTCTTATTTTACAACACTGCAATAAGTTTTCGATACCTTTTACAACTATTTAATGCAAAGACATCTCCAGAAACACCTATTGTTTTTATGGAGAGGAAAAATATGCATACTAAGCCACGCAGATCCCGAATTGTGAGACGAATTTGGTTAGCTAGGCTCTTGTGGTGGATTTTGATAACTCATCACAGTCTTACCTCTAGATGACAATTTTGAGAGAATATGGCATCAATGTTCTCAGCTACTGTACACAGTGCAACACCTTTAGACAGGGCTGTTCATGAATTAAGCACTTGTTTAAGTGTACAGTAATAGAGTACAGCAGAACCTCTATTATCAGACTATATTGGCAGAGGGAGATTTTAGCTGGATTATAAAATGTATTTACTTTAGATTGAGATATTCAGGCTGCATGGTAAACCCATCAATTGGTAAAAATTGACTTACCACTGGCAAGATCAGGGATGGGTCAAATACACAAAGTATTTGTATTTGGAGTATTTAAATACTTTTTTCAAAGTATTTGAAAGTATTTCAAATACATTGAGTAAAAAAGTATTTGTATTTATATTTGTATTTAAATACATTGCTAAAGTAAATGAAATTTGAAAAACTTTTCATGTACATTAAAATATATTCAATGAGCTGATATGGTATGTACAAGTATTATCATTGTTAAATTCTTAAAGTGGGTGTTCTGTCACTGTTTTCCACACCCAGTGCAAAAGTGACAAAACAGATTTTAACTAAATCATCAATTTCAGAGTAAAGACAGGCGAAGTGCAAACGCTATACGGAATGTAGTAAACTTCAATTTGGGGAAAAACAGGAAGTTCAGATAATTGAGGTTCCACTTAATTGAGTGGAGTTGTCATTGGATTTAAATATTACCAGTTTTCACTACAAACTGGTTTAACATTATTTTTTTTTAACTTTTCCAGAACAGGTCTCCTTCAAATTCAAAAAAGTGTCCCTGTAATGTCATAACAAAATTGTACTTCTCAAACATGGTACTTTTCAAAGAGTTGAGTACTGGAGTACTGAACAAGAGTACTGGGGACATAACCTTCAATAAACTGTACAGTACCTTGAGAGCAGCAAGTAGTGGTCCTAGAGATTCTGTGGAAGAGGACTTTGTGACAAACAGGATGTGTTGTAAGCCTCTCAGTGCACTGATTAAAGTCTGGAAAAGGAAGAAATACACCTGAACAATAGTTAAGAATGTTTTTTTATGTCCCTCAGTTACAGTCTAAACAATAATCTTCCTATAACAAATCTTTATATATAAAAATTCAATTAGCAAAAGTAGTCATTTTGCAAAATACTTGAACTTTTCTATCCTTAGAAAAAATAAGATGTGAAAGTGTTTGATATTTTTTACCACATTTAACATTTACATATTATAATGCAGCCATTTAAGAGTGCATTTACATGTGTTTTTAGTTGCTGTGAATGTTTTGCATTTTATAACACTGTTCCATGTGACATTATACAAAAAGGTGGAGTGACTACAAAAGCCTGGTAAGTGCTGGTATCATATGTCAATATTTCAATATGGGTCTATAATAGTTCTGAGTTTCAACATCGATATTTAGGAGTCAATCTTCACCATAGCTTTCACCAAAATAGTGAACAATTTTCTGAACAAAGTTCTGCCCTTTATAACTACTGAACATCAAAACACTAAATTTACAGATTGCATGAATAATTCGAGAGACACTGTTTTAAACCATTATTGCAATGTTTCATGAGAGTGATGATTTTATATATATATCCAATAAAATAATGTAACACATACTGGTAAATTAATTGATACATTTTACAACAAGCATTCTGACGCATGCATTTATCTCCCACCGTATAAATTAGATGTACTAAAGATAGTGGAATATAAATTTTCTTGTGAGATGGAGGCACCTGTAGAAGTGACAAGTTTAATGTTTGATTGCAATACTTTTAAAGACAAAAGGCATTTACTCATTTTAGTAGCTATTACTTTGCCATCCAAAGAGCTACAGTTCTACCACTTCATTATGCAGATCAACTCAAAGTAGGGAAGCACGTCTTTAGAAGAAATTGCCTATCTGTACTACTTTTAGAGATACAAGACATTTACTTATTTTAGTGGCTATTACTCTGCCATCTAAAGAGCTACAGTTCTGCAACTTCACTATGTGGTAGATCACTCAAAAGTACTCAAGTTAATCACCATGTTGTTGCTATGGAAAAAGTAGGTGAATGACATATTTTAACAAAATGCTCTAAATGCAATACTTTTCAAGTTATAAATGATTTAGTGTTGAGTAAGAACTTCAAAGTAGCTATTACTCCGCTATGCAATGAGCCACAGGTCTGGAATTTTACTATGTTATAGCTGCCTCAAAATAGGTGAATAACATACTGAAACTAAATAATGTAAATGCAAAAGTTTTCAAGTTATAAGTGATTTACCCAACAGTGATAACCTAAAAGTAGTTATTATTCAGCTATGCCATGAGCTACAGGTCTGAAATTTTACTATGTTATAGCTAGGGGTGGGACGAGTACAAATAATTCGGGTCGATTACTCGCAGATGAAAACTCGACTCGACATCGAGCCCTCGCGACATTTAGTATCCACCATAACAGGAAACGACATCCAATATGGCGGCTCCCGTAAACGAAAAAAATATAAAGATAAAAGCTTTGAAACGCTTGAATTAGCTATTGTCAGCACATAATATCATTAATTTTATGTTACAAATGGTGGATTATGCGATTTAATGAAAGTAAGGTATGCTATTTATGTTTAATTAACTAAAAAACGTAACTGGTTCTATAGGTTGTTATATATACACGAGTAATCGACCCTAAGAATTGGGGTCGAATTTTCGTGAAATTCGCCTCGCTCGGCGAGTGTCGACTGCTCGGTCGCACCCCTAGTTATAGCTGACCCAAAAGTAGCTGGATAACATATTTGCACAAAGTGCTCTAAATGCAGTACTTTTCAAGTTATAATTGATTTAGTGCATGATTTAATTAATTTTAATGTACTAAAATTTATTTAAAAAATTCATAAATAAACTTAAGCATGTGAAACTTCTCCAAAATGTAGGTGAATGAGTTATTTGAGAAATACTGGCTATCTGCAATACTTTTAGTGATAATAGGCATTTACTTATTTTCAGTAGGTGAGTAATTAGCTACAGGTCTGAAACTTCACCAAGTGAAAGCTGTCCCAAAAGTAGGTGAATGAGTTATTTGAGAAAAATTGGCCATCTGCAATACTTTTAGAGATAATTAGCATTTACTCATTTTGAGTAGGTGAGTAATTATCTACGGGTCTGGAACTTCACCATGTGAAGGCTATCCGCAATAGTAGATGAATGAGTTATTTGAGAAAAATTGGCTATCTGCAATACTTTTAGAGATAATTAGCATTTACTCATTTTGAGCTGGTGAGTAATTAGCTATGGGTCTGAAACTTCACCAAGTGAAAGCTCTCCTAAAAGTAGGTGAATGAGTTATTTGACAAAAAATGGCTATCTGCAATCCTTTTAGAGATAATTAGCATTTACTCATTTTGAGTAGGTGAGTAATTAGCTACAGGTCTGAAACTTCACCAAGTGAAAGCTCTCCCAAAAGTAGGTGAATGAGTTATATGAGAAAAATTGGCTATCCGCAATACTTTTAGAGATAATTAGCATTTACTCATTTTGAGTAGGTGAATAATTAGCTACGGGTCTGAAACTTCACCAAGTGAAAGCTCTCCCAAAAGTAGGTGAATGAGTTATATGAGAAAAATTGGCTATCTGCAATACTTTTAGAGATAATTAGCATTTACTCATTTTGAGTAGGTGAGTAATTAGCTATGGGTCTGAAATTTCACCATGTGAAAGCTCTCCCAAAAGTAGGTGAATGAGTTATCTGAGAAAATTGGCTATCTGCAATACTTTTAGAGATAATTCGCATTTACTCATTTTGAGTAGGTGAGTAATTAGCTACGGATCTGAAACTTGACCATGTGAAAGCTCTTCCGAAAGTACGTGAAGGAGTTATTTGAGAAAAATTGGCTACCTGCAATACTTTTAGAGATAATTAACATTTACTCATTTTCAGCAGGTGAATAATTAGCTACGGGTCTGAAACTTTACCAAGTGAAAGCTCTCCCAAAAGTAGATGAATGAGTTATTTGAGAAAAATTGGCTATCTGCAATAATTTTAGAGATAATTAGCATTTACTCATTTTGAGTAGGTGAGTAATTAGCTACGGATCTGAAACTTGACCATGTGAAAGCTCTTCCAAAAGTAGGTGAATGAGTTGAGAAAAATTGTCTATCTGCAATAATTTTAGAGATAATTAGCATTTACTCATTTTCAGTAGGTGAGTAATTAGCTACGGATCTGAAACTTGACCATGTGAAAGCTCTTCCAAAAGTACGTGAATGAGTTATTTGAGAAAAATTGGCTACCTGCAATACTTTTAGAGATAATTAGCATTTACTCATTTTCAGCAGGTGAATAATTAGCTACAGGTCTGAAACTTCACCAAGTGAAAGCTCTCTCAAAAGTAGGTGAATGAGTTATTTGAGAAAAATTGGCTATCTGCAATACTTTTAGAGATGATTCGCATTTACTCATTTTGAGCAGGTGAGTAATTAGCTACGGGTCTGAAACTTCACCAAGTGAAAGCTCTTCCAAAAGTAGGTGAACGAGTTATTTGAGAAAAATTGGCTATCTGCAATACTTTTAGAGATGATTCGCATTTACTCATTTTGAGCAGGTGAGTAATTAGCTACGGGTCTGAAACTTCACCAAGTGAAAGCTCTTCCAAAAGTAGGTGAATGAGTTATTTGAGAAAAATTGGCTATCTGCAATACTTTTACAGATAATTTGCATTTACTCATTTTGAGTAGGTGAATAATTAGCTACAGGTCTGAAACTTCACCAAGTGAAAGCTCTCTCAAAAGTAGGTGAATGAGTTATTTGAGAAAAATTGGCTATCTGCAATACTTTTAGAGATAATTAGCATTTACTCATTTTGAGTAATTAGCTACGGGTCTGAAACTTGACCATGTGAAAGCTCTTCCAAAAGTAGGTGAATGAGTTGAGAAAAATTGGCTATCTGCAATACTTTTAGAGATAATTCGCATTTACTCATTTTGAGTAGGTGAGTAATTAGCTAAGGGTCTGAAACCTCACCAAGTGAAAGCTCTCAATTAGCTACAAATGAGAAAATAGCTATTACTCACTTATGCCATGCAATAGAACCCCAAACTATGTACCATCTTATAGCTAAGGACAAAGTAGCTGAACAACATATTTTAGGAAAACACTCTAACTGCAATAGTTTTGGAGTTACAATGGCTTTACTCAACAGTCAGAATTTCAAAGTAGCTATTACTCAGCTATCAAAGATTCAACAGGTCTGAAACTTTACTATGTGATAGCTTACCAAAAAGTAGATGGACAACATATTTGAAAAGATTTCCCTAACTTTAATACTTTTGAAGATATTTGACATTTACTTCTTTTGTTATTTAGCTACAAATGATAAAATAGCTATTACTCACTTATGGCATGCAATAGAACCCCAAACTATGTACCATCTTATAGCTAAGGACAAAGTAGCTGAACAACATATTTTAGGAAAACACTCTAACTGCAATAGTTTTGGAGTTACAATGGCTTTACTCAACCGTCGGAATTTGAAAGTAGCTATTACTCAGCTATCAAAGGTTCAACAGGTCTGAAACTTTACTATGTGATAGCTTACCAAAAAGTAGATGGACAACATATTTGAAAAGATTTCACTAACTTTAATACTTTTGAAGATATTTGACATTTACTTCTTTTGTTATTTAGCTACAAATGAGAAAATAGCTATTACTCACTTATGGCATGCAATAGAACCCCAAACTATGTACCATCTTATAGCTAAGGACAAAGTAGCTGAACAACATATTTTAGGAAAACACTCTAACTGCAATAGTTTTGGAGATACAATGGCTTTACTCAACAGTCGGAATTTGAAAGTAGCTATTACTCAGCTATCCACGGTGCAACAGGTCTGAAACTTTACTATGTGATAGCTTACCCAAAAGTAGATGAATAACATATTTGAAAAGATTTCTGTAACTCTAATACTTATGAAGATATTTGGCATTTACTTCTTTTGTTATTTAGCTACAAATGAGAAAATAGCTATTACTCACTTATGGCATGCAATAGAACCCCAAACTATGTACCATCTTATAGCTAAGGACAAAGTAGCTGAACAACATATTTTAGGAAAACACTCTAACTGCAATAGTTTTGGAGATACAATGGCTTTACTCAACAGTCGGAATTTGAAAGTAGCTATTACTCAGCTATCCACGGTGCAACAGGTCTGAAACTTTATTATGTGATAGCTTACCCAAAAGTAGATGAATAACATATTTGAAAAGATTTCTGTAACTCTAATACTTTTGTAGATACTTGGCATTTACTTCTTTTGTTATTTAGCTACAAATGAGAAAATAGCTATTACTCACTTATGGCATGCAATAGAACCCCAAACTATGTACCATCTTATAGCTAAGGACAAAGTAGCTGAACAACATATTTTAGGAAAACACTCTAACTGCAATAGTTTTGGAGTTACAATGGCTTTACTCAACAGTCAGAATTTCAAAGTAGCTATTACTCAGCTATCCAAGGTGCCACAGGTCTGAAACTTTACTATGTGATAGCTTACCAAAAAGTAGATGAACAACATATTTGAAAAGATTTCTGTAACTCTAATACTTTTGAAGATATTTGATATTTACTCCTTTTGTTATTTAGCTACAAATGAGAAAATAGCTATTACTCACTTATGGCATGCAATGGGACCCCAAACTATGTACCATCTTATAGCTAAGGACAAAGTAGCTGAACAACATATTTGAAGAAAAAGTTGTAACTGCAATAGTTTTTGAGTTATGAGCCCTTTACTCCAAGTAGCTAAGATAGCTATTACTCAGTTATCTTTAGGCCTAAGTCCATAAAACCAAAAAAATTTTCGAGGGCGTGAAAATTCATTGGGACAATTAATTTACAAAAAATCTGTAGCTGTAGTAGTTTTGGAGGAATCTGCGTGACTAACTAACGCACGCACACACGTACGCACGCACGCACACACACACAGGCATCATTTCATAATCTCCCTCCCGGGCTAAAGCCCGGCGGGAGATAATAAGAACCAATATGCAAATATCAATTGATATGATGAGCCTTTATTAAAATTGAAGTGTTTGATATCACAACTGAAACGTCAGTCCTATGAAGCTCAAAACCTATCTCTACACAAAGGCTTATCCTCCTTAGCTCATTTTCTCTTATGGCTTCTCCGTGGTGCTGACCTATTTCTGTCCCTGGATTTTTAAACTTGGATATTGCTATTGTCTTGTTGTCTTGTCCCTGGATTTTGAACTTGGATATTGCTATTGTCTTGTTGAATGATGTTAACTTGAAAATTTTAATTACTTAAATGTAGCTTTTATAAGCTACAAGCTTACCATGTCCAGTCCCACATGGTAAGCTTGTAGCTTATAAAAGCTACATTTAAGTAATTAAAATTTTCAATTTTATTGCGCTACAATAGCTTACCATGTGGGACTGAATGCTGAATCCAACCGCCCGGTGGCGGGATTACAGCTGAGACTGGCAAATATGTTTGTTTTTCTTAGAATTTAGATAGAATTAGATAATGAAAGATATGAAAGTGAGATAAAAAAAATACCAGTCTGAGTCCCATGACAGTGCCCCAACCCGAGGTTGGGCCTGAAATAAGCCAAAAACCTGAATGAAAGAAAGACAGTGCAAATACACTGTCTGGGTGTTTGACTAAGGAGAGAAGTGTACGACAAATACACTTGAGAGGGAGAGCCCGAGGGCTGTCACGTGAGGAGTCCAAGGCCAAGGCTTGGAGATGCTACTATGCCCTTAAGGGGTTTAATGACAACCTTAATGGTCCTTAAACAAGAAATAAAATTAAGATTAAAGGATATAAAGACCTTACCCGAAACACCCTGATGAGGTAGACTTGGGGAAGACTCCTAAGATTTGGTTGTAGCGGATGTGCCCCCCCCCCCCCTTCTTTTCTTTCCGTCTGAGGGGAAGGGTCTAGGACCTGTTGAGCCGCTACTACTGGTCCCAGATACATGTTGTTGTCCGACCAAGTAAGGTCTTTTAGATAGAAGTTTGTAAAAGTGTTGTGAGCTTTCAAGTGACAGGCTTGCATGATCTGGTCCACCGATACCCCAACATAAAAAGCCTTAGAGGCTGCGAAGGCCCTAATGTCATGTGCTTTAACTTGGACCAAGTCCAAGGCTTGTTGGTCTGCTTGTTTATAACAAAGTAGAATGGTTTGTTTCAACCAAGAAGAGAGTGTAGCAGGTCTGATGTCTGAGGTATGTCCTTTCTTGAAGGAGATGAAAAGAAGGGACCAGGAACCTCTAAGGTCCTTGGTTCGGTCCAAATAGTACCTCAGGGCCCGCACCGGACACAGGGTCCTGTCTTCTTTGAACTGTCTATCTACAATGGTAGTCAAAGCAGGAATAGTCACCGGAGACACACTTTGAGAACCTTCTCATGCTAGTTGGTTTTTGGCTATGAAGTCAGAAGAAGGGAACAAGGCAACCTTTTCCCATTGGCCTAGATTCGATACTTTGTTTGCGACCCAGGCATGGATTTCGCTGCGGCGCTTGCTGGAGGCCAAAGCTAGCAAGAATGCAGTTTTGAGAGTGAGATGTTTGAGGTCTGTGTCTTTCATAGGCTCAAAGGGCGCTTTTGTGAGCTCATTAAGAACAACAGAAAGGTTCCACTTAGGGAGATTTCTGGAACTTTTGGGACGATCCCTATGGAAACTGGAGAGCAACCTATGAAGGTCTTCATAATGTGAAATATTTTGGCCCGTTGGGCCTAAGGTGCCAACAATGGCAGTCCTGTAACCATCAATGGTCGAGGGGCGCCTGTTTAGGTCTTGGTACAGGTACATCAAAAAATCTGAGATTTGTTTCACAGATGGAGTGGAGAAATCCACCGAATTTTTTCTGCAAAATTTTTCAAATAGGGCCCACTTTGACTTGTAGATGGTCCTTGTTGATGACCGTTGAGGGGCAGCAATTCTCTCTGCCACCTCCACAGAGAAGCCTTGTTCTTGAAGTTGTCCACTCCTAGACACCAGGCGGTGAGGTTGAGATGTTGTAGATTGCTGTGGAACACATGAAGGTGAGACTGTTTGAGAAGGGTTGTTGACACTGGTAGTTGTAGTGGGATCTCTGTTGAGAGCTGCACTAGGTCCCAAAATCAGGGCATCCCTGGCCAGCCTGGGGCTATCATTATGATCAGGCAGTGGCATTGCCTGATTTTTTGGATCACCCTGTGAAAGAGAGCTGTTGGAGGGTAAGCATGAGCAGTGAGACCCGTCCAATTTATGTTCAGAGCATCTATGTCCCAGGCCTTTGGGTCTGGGATAGGAGACATGTATAGAGGGAGTTTGTGGTTCAGATGAGTGGCAAACAGGTCTACATGAGGAGTGAACCACTTGTGGCAGATCTGTTTGAACACCTGCGGATGCAGTGACCACTCCGTTGACCGCACTTGGTTGGACCTGGATAGGAGGTCGGCCATCACATTCAGACACCCTGGAATATGTCTGGCTTTCAATGTTATGTGATAATGATGGCACCATGTCATGATCTTCCACAGGAGCGCACACATCTCCGCTGAGTGAGTTCCTCCTTGTTTGTTTATGTAGGCTACCACTGTTGAGTTTTCCGTTGCCACTAGAACTGTTTGGTTTTGACACTGGTCCTTGAACCTTCGGAGGGCCAGTGAAACCGCCTTCAACTCTAGGACGTTGATGTGTAGCCTTTTCTCCTGATCTGACCACAGACCCTTTGTAGAACTTTGTTCTAAGTGAGAGCCCCAACCTTTGTCTGAAGGCGTCCCTCCAGGACCATCTTCTCCATTGAGGCTAGCAACCCAATTAGAGACATCAAACATCTTGCAGTCAAAACATGTTTTCATCAAATCCTGGAGTTTGAGCCATCTCTCTTGAGTGGGTTTTAGCCCATGAACGAAAAAACCTGAGTTGGATTCAGTTCTGATTTTTCCTGGTTTATGATCCACCCCAAGGACTGAGTTAGATCTACCACTGCCTGTGTGTTCACTAGGACTTCCTCCTGAGACTGGGACCTGATCAGCCAGTCGTCCAGGTATTGGTGAAGTCTGAGTCCTCTGGAGAGGGCCATGAGCTTGACTTCCTTTACGATCATTGTAAAGACCTGGGGCGCTGTGGCCAGTCCGAAAGGAAGGGAGGTGAACTGGAACACCTGAGACCTGTGGCAAAATCTGAGATACTTCCTTGAGTTTGGGTGGATGGGGATGTGAAGGTAGGCGTCCGATAGGTCTATTGACGATACGCCCTTCCCCTAGAATCATGGAGGTCCTGATGGACTCTGGAGTTTCCATTTTGAACTTTTCTACGTGTAGAAAAGTGTTGAGCCTGCTTAAGTCTATTACTGGCTTCCACCTTTGGTGAGGCTTGGGGACTAGAAACAGGCGACTGTAAAACCCTAAGCCTTGTATTCTGATATTATCAGAGGAAATCTGACCAAGTTTGGTTTTGAGAGGAATGGCAGTACGTAGCCATTGGTGATAATGTTTAACACATTGGATGAACAATTGTTTGCTTGCCAGTCTCTTCTGAAAGAACGGAGGTGACCTCCTACTGGTGGACTGATGGAGGCTTTGGAGAAGTCATTGGGAAGAGGGGTTTCCACACCCCCTTCCCCTATTGTGGGGTCGAAAACGACCCCTGGAGCCTCTGAAGTTTTGTTTTCCTCTGTTTGAGGAAAACGATTGGTTACTGCTTGGGAGGAATTGCCCCCATAGGGACATTTCCTGTAGGAGCCTCTTTTCTTGTGGGGACCACAAAAGGGCTTATTCTGGTAGGGTTGGAAACCCTGAGAATCTTTTGAGGTGCCTTTTTTAAGAAGGAAGTCCTCACCTTCCTTGACTGAGATTTGAATAATGAAGACGGCCAAAAGGACGCATTCCTGAGCTCCTGGCGTCTAGTTTCTCCTAGTTGAGGTTGTAACAGGGTCATCTCGGCTTCGCGCCTAAGCAAGCCAGTATTACCCATTGAATAAAGTTCCCTCTGGAGAATATGGGCAAGGGATTTACTGAGGCAAGTCAAGGCTCTGTGCTGGATTAAGATGGTCTTGTTCCACAGATCTAGATACTCACAGGCTTCCTCATAACCACGTTTCGCTGCCTTTTCAGGGTTGGCACCTATTTTGATTTGTGATTTGACCTTCTTGAAGGTCGACTTCAAACTATGCTGAGACTTTTCCACAGTGGAATTACAGGAAGAAGTCTTGGCAAAGGTAGTAGCGAAATTGAGCGTGGAAATGTTTTGTATCGCTTGATGTTCCAATTCTTTAAGAATTGGAAGAGGAACCTTGCCCACAGGAGCCCCAAAGGGCTTAGGAGAAATACAGATCTTCGCAAAGTCTGTATTTACATCCTGAATTTTGTCTTCATAACAAGGTTGACCTACCTTGTACCACTTGACAGTGGAGGGAGGGGCTTTGATGTACTTACCGGCTTACCCTCTGGTAAATTTGCTGCCTGGAAGTCCTGATCAAATTTATCAAAGGCATCCTTTATTATAGAGTTAAGAGGCAGCATAGAGGAAGGACCCCTTAGTCTAAGTTCTTGCCTGCCTTTCTCGTCAAGGCACATGATCGCAGTGGAAGACCTAGGTAAGGACTCCCTAGGATCAGGCAATCTTAGGATGCGTCGAAACTTATCCACCTCCTCAGCATATTGTGAAGGGATGTCAGACAGGGCTACTTCCCTATAATAAGGAGGGTCAGGGTCATGTTGAGGATGCTCTTGATCAGGGTAAGACTTTCTAAAGGGCTTAGGAGACCTATGCCTACGTTCAGGGGACTGATCCTCTCCTAAAGATGAGGGTAAAAATCTGGACCTCGACTTATGTTTAGATTTATCAGAGTGCTTCTTAGGTCTGCTCGAGACAGGTTGAAGGTCATCCGAGGGGTCAGAATAGTGATCCGAGGCTGAGCTTGGCACTACATCATAATGTTTGTGAGAATGAGAAGACTTTTTTGGTTTAGTCGAGGCCACCCTCAAGGGTTCCTCGACTGAGCTAAGTGGATGACCCGAGGCGTCATCGATGCGACTATCATAAGAGTCGAGACGAGGAGGTAGTTCTGGGCCATAATCAACATCCACTGACTCGACAGCACTCGTTCTCGAGGGATCCAGGTCATTTGAATGAGATGGTTTTTGTTTAGAAGCTGAAGAAGAGGTCTGATCCACCTCCCCTTGCTTAGATTTTTGTAAAGATTTTTGAAAATCTTCACGAAGACTATTGAATGCTTCTAACATGCTGGCTTGAAAACGAAAAGCCCCCATCTTTTGATCAATCTGTATATCAAAACCAGATCCCAAGGACTTCTCGAGGTTGGATTGAACTTTAAGCTGTAAGGTCGTACCTGGAGTAGGTGGTACAGTACGAGCTGGCGTTCGAAGAGGTGATGCCTCGAAAGCAAGAGGTTGAGGTCGAGGCGGTGAAGTGAAAAGGCATTTGACAACAACTTCCAGTTCTGCATGAGAGCCCCTGAAGGAGTCGATCGAATTGTCACCCAATAATTCGGCATCTATGTCATCATTTTTGTCAGATTTTTCAGATTTCTTGTCGCCCCTCTTTATGTACCTTTTCCTGTGAGTAATTTTAGTTAGCACAGATATTACAAGGTGACAATAAAGTGACACAGGGATCATCTCCCTTACCCGCCTCTCTGCAGGTGTACATCGATGGCAAAAATGATGACACTTCGATGCTTATCTTTGTTAGTTTGATGAGAAGACATGTTTGAACGCAATAAAAAGAATGCGAGGAAGTGAGCCGATCACATAAAGCCTAGTCGAGGCGAACTCACAACAGCTTAAAATATAAGGAAATACCTAGTCGACAGTGGCGAAATTTAGGTATTATGTGCTATACAGATTAATAAAAGGAATGACCGAAAATGGACATACAACAAACAATAATAACTGAGATACAAGTAGAAAACGGTAATAAAAACTTCCCAAAGATTCCAACATGGAGGCGGCCAACGAGAAAGGAGATAACATAAAGAGGAAATCACGTGACGACAACCTGAGGCTACGGCCAACTATAAAACTATAAATGTCTGTTTTTCTTAGACGTTGGCCGTGAACAGCATTCAGTCCCACAGGGTAAGCTATTGTAGCGCAATAAAAACTATAAGTTAAGCATTTTATTTAATTAACCAAAGTTCTGTCATTTATTACTACTTAGCAATCCCTAGAGAGTTAATTCTCTTCAATTCATTATGCATATTCACTGAACCTCAATGACTCAAAATATATTTTAATTTGCAAAATAACTGATGTCACAGACAACAGGCAATTCTATTTAATTTATATAAAACAAGTTCATTGCTACTTTTAGAGCATATTTTTATATTTATTTTTAGCTACCAACCAGGGAAAATGATACATCCTCCATTTTGACAGGCTTTGTCAGCTGTAGGACTTTAATGAAAACTTGAAAACAGGTGTTGTAACAGTCTTCTGGTAAGTAGGTTAAACCAGGGATCCTGCAAGAAAAGTACACAACAGTAAATTTCTGAAATATGACCCTTGTTTTAAACAGAGTGAGATGTATGCATTTTATATTCAACAGATAGGGCAGGGTCGCTGGCAGATTTTCTAAATCGGTATCCTGCAAGGTGGAAACCATAATGATTTTGGGATACCGAAAAAAATTATGTTCCCAGTTGACTAGGCCCACTAACAGGAAGTAAAAGTCATGAAAACAAAACACGGTAGTTCTTCTGAAACAAACTGCTATAAAGGTGCAAAAATATTAAAAAATTGAATTAAAAGTTTATAATTTCTTCAGATTTGAGGTTTGTTTTCAATATTTTTTTGTTTTCTCAAAGTATTACATACTGACATTCAGAAAGCTGGTAGTAAAGTATCCTCACAGTGTTCAAGTGATTTGGTTTCAATACCGAGATACAGTTGTTACAGACCCTGCCCTAGAAACAGATATCTAAGTTTAAGTATTTTCTTATTCTTTTCAAAAATAACCAAAAAATGCCTTCATCTAAATTTTACCCAATGTAATCTACTGCTTTGCAAGGACAATATCTTCCCACCAAACTGGAAAATGGAGGAGAAACAAGGGATTATCTCAGTTAGAAATCCAGGTTTGTGGGATGATTGGAAGGAAGAATATGTGGGGTAGTTTGAGCTGAAGAGCTGAGTTTTAAGATGTTTAACTGGCAGGCTAGTTTGTCTGAGGCAAAAATTTAACGCCAAAGTCAAGTCTTTAGTAGAGCAAGGTGGGGTTCTGAACAATAATTCTCCTGTGTGAGTGGCAATGAAAAATAAATTTCTTCATTCAATGCAGTAGAGAAATGATATGTATTCTGATAAATACAGGATGATGACCAGTTAATATAGTTACATACAATAAAGGCATCAACCACATTTTGAAAAAAGACAACAAGTCTGGCTATAGTCTATGAACTGGATATTATTTTCAGTCTATATTTTCTCCCATACTTGATGCAGATGTTTTCCAGGCACTGGACAGCACTTCTAAGTAACTCTTCATTTCTGAAGCCAATCTCACTCAACATGCTGCCTGGACCAGTGAGTGCCTGGTGAAACTAAAACATACAACAAAATCAACTGACATGTGAAAGTGTCTTTAATCCTTTAAATAGACTCTTCATATTTCTATCCTGACACTCTAAATCTATGAAACTAGTGCTGTATCAGGTAGTGCTGGTATTGTTTATCAATACTGAAATATTTATTAACTCTTGCTAAACATGCCAATATTGATAATGTAGGGCACAATTGCAATATCGGAACATACTGCTGAACCAGGGTGATATGTCAGAAATTTCTGACATCATAATGGATAATTCAACTTTCCAGACACTGTATAAGTCATGACATGATTGGTACCTGAAGGGAATGGATGAAATCAGTGCATTCTAATTGGTCAGGATTCTGCACTGAAAACCTTTGAGGACTGCCTGGCAACTACTAATATTCCCCCTGTCTGGCTGTAAATTAAACACAGGACTTGAAAATTGAGAAATTTTGGGCAGGTTAAAATATATTGACAATTATACTGACTTATACCTTGTTTATGGATTTTAGTGTTACTCACCTTCATGAATCAGATTCAATGCCAAAAGTGATGCAATTCACAAGTTTTACCCAAGAAAGACAATTGGTTTAATTTTTCTACAGTCACTCACTATGTTTTCATGCTTATGTTGCACAAAATCCTTCCACTAGCAGGTTGTATGACTCACAAAACAATATCATTATCTCACAAATCAATGTGTCATTGTGTGGCTCCCTAGCCATGCAGATGTGTGTTATGCAAAGAGGTTAAACTGAATACTGTTGAATACATAGATTTTAAATCTTTTTCTTTAAGTCATAAGTTTTTTTACCTGAGAAACTCGTCCGCAGTTCTCGTAGAGCACCGCACCCAGTGCCCGGAGCAGCTCATTGCTGCAGTTGTCACCATAGTGATCTAAACATCCAATCAGGTACTCAGTTACTGGACCTGCTTCACTGATGATGATCTAAGTACACAGTACAATTAGTATATTACTTGAGTTTAGTCAGTATTGCAGGTATTTTAGTGTTGAGAACATTTCAATGAAATACTAAAATGAAACATCACTAGAATTCCCATAAAAAATGGAGGAATACTTTAAAATACAGTAGAACCTCTATGAGTAACAATCAGGTCAGAAAACAGAATGAACAGATAATAAAAATGCAACAATAGCATTCTTTAAATGGAGTTGGGAGAGTGGGTTTGAGGTTGGATTATTGAAAATTTGCATTTGGGAAATTACAATATTCTATGATCTATCTGATATGTTTGCAGATTTTTCAGCTTGCACAAAGATTTTGAACTTGCATGTTTCATTTTCACTTATTTCACTTCCAATATTTGCTTGTCTCTGATAAGACAATTGCAGAACACAACTTTTTGGGGTGTATGTCTTCCACTGGTGGGATACCAATATCTAGAAATGGTAATGCATTAACAGTATATTATTGAGATCCCATTCAAGAAAACATAGATATAAAATCCTCTGAGGACATTTATCATTACCAGAAAATTCCAGTACAATAAAAGTTAGTGCTGTGAAATCGTTTAGAATTTTGGGTCTGGAGTTTGATAACTCAATGGACTAGTAAACTTTGGTTGAGTTTGATAATGTGACTTATGCTTTCAAAACTGAACAAGCAATCAGTGTCCGTGCAATCTATGCAATGTTACTATGTTACAGCTGATACAAATGTAGATGAATAAAGTATTCAAAGAAAATATATAAATGCAATAATTTTCAAGTTTCAACTGATTTACTCAACAGTGAGAACCTTAGAGTAGGTATTGCTCAGCTATGACATAAGCTACAGGTCCACAACTTCACTATGTTATAGCTGACCCATAAGTAGGTGAATAACATGTTTAAAGTGTATGTAAAGATAAAGTATGAGGACAAGACACCTTATGGTTTCCGAGATATAGCTCGGACAAGATTTTATAGGTCAAGGTCATTACGGCAAGGTCAAATCAAGGTCACACCATGACGTTGCACACCTAAAACCCCCTAACCAATGTCCCTACCAGGTATCAACTTCCTACACCTTATAGTTTCTGAGATTCAGCCCGGACAAACTTTTTCCCGCCGCCGGACACCATGGGTGAAAACAACATGCCCTTAAGAGCTGTGGGGTAAAAACTGAAGCAACTTCCGCAATTTCTGGTTATCCAAACAATTTCTCCTGAATCATTCTGAGGGAAATATTACTAAAGTTAATTCCGCAGAAGTTAATAAGTTTTGTCTAATTGTTTTCTTTTTATGTTTTGTTTAATTATAAAACCCTAGTCAGGAAAAAAGCAAGCCTCATCAGGCATGAACCCTGGCCCTGTACACTGAGATTTGGGAAAATTTAAAGAACAAGTTCAGATGCAAGAAGTATACAGAATGAAAGAGATGCTGTCAGATGTAAGATTTAGATTTTTTAGGGTCATATTACATTGATTATATTGACAGGTAGTTTACCGGTGGAGGAACCAGTCAATACTAGTTGGTCAAGATTCTGCACTGTAAACCATCGGGCATTAGCAAGTAACTACCAACTTTCCAACATGAAGCAACAGCCGAGATTCGAACCAGTGACCTCAGAGGTTAAAGGTGAGCACTCTAGCCGCCACACCACAGAGTCTCCATCAGATGTAAGAACCTCCATGTTGTTGATGAAGTAGTAATAACTTGTTCATGATGTGAGGATTTCTTTAATAACAGGAAGACATCTGTCACTTAAGATTGAAGCCTATTATGAATCAACAGTTTCTGTAGCCTTGATACACAGATAAAAATGCAACTTTAGAAACATGATTTTAATAGTCCCCTTTAATTAATTAAGAAGTTGAAGACTGAAAAGTCTTAATAGTATTGTCATGACAACAACTATTGCCAGACACTCTCCAAAACCTAATCAGCTCCAGATCTTCCTGGGTTTAGGTTGTACAACACCCACAAACTTTAATACCTAAAATTCTTACAAGCATTGCCATGGCAACAGCCGTTGCTAAATATTGCTCAGAACCTAATCAGGATTAGATGGTTAAACGTATCATGGAAATTTGGTAAAAATCCATGCATCGGTTTAGGTCTATTAAAAGGTCTAGTTATATGATACATATTTCAGATTTGTCAAAATACTAATTTGCAACCTGAAAATTAATCTTGGCAGGAATATATAATTGTTATTATTAATATGTATAAAGGGGTTACACAGGTTAGTACATTACTTTTTCTTTGTCTTGTTTCACTGTTTCATACTTCAACACTATAAAAACGATTTTTGTCTACTGTAACTTTTATCTTGTAAACATGTTTTACTGAAAAAAATATAGAAAAATAGCATCAGAGATGCCCGTACCCCACAGCCTAGGGAAATATTTTTAACACCGTGAGATATAGAAGTACTGTATCAGTACAAAGTTCAGGATACTTTCAGAGCACTGTCAGTTATATAAAGGTCCAAACAATGTTAAAATAGAGAAAATACTGTCTAAGAGAAAGATAATGCATGTACTTTATCTACATCTGGCATGGCCGAATTATGGTTTAGATGTTTTGAATATTACCATGCATACAGAAGTGGTAATACATTCATTGAATGTTTATGTATGGTGTTGGAGCAGAATTTGTGGCTCAATTGATGAAATACCATCTGTTACTATGGGAAGTTGTGCTTAATTTGCATCAAAAGACAGACCCAAAGGTTCAACAAGATTTTAAAGGTCAAGGTCACTACGACAAGGTCAAATCAAGGTCACACCATGACATTGCACACCTAAACCCCCTAACCAATGTCCCTAGTAAGTATCAACTTCCTACAACTCACGGTTTCCGAGATACAGTCCGGACAAGATTTTATAGGTCAAGGTCACTACGGCAAGGTCAAAGGTCAAATCCTGGTCAGACCATAACGTTGCACACCTACACCTCCAAACCAATGTCCCTACCAAGTATCAACTTCCTACACCTTACAGTTTCCGACATATAGCCCGGACAAGATTTTATAGGTCAAGGTAACTGTGGCGAGGTCAAAGGTCAAATCAAGGTCAGACCATGACGTTGCACACCTACATCCCCTAACCAATGTCCCTACCAAGTATCAAC
Organism: Sabellastarte sp. h YS-2021; assembly: GCA_964017235.1. Taxonomy (NCBI): domain Eukaryota; kingdom Metazoa; phylum Annelida; class Polychaeta; order Sabellida; family Sabellidae; genus Sabellastarte; species Sabellastarte sp. h YS-2021. Next base: position 33,125,809 of record OZ024933.1, read on the forward strand.
TTCCTACACCTTACGGTTTCCGAGATATAGCCCGGACAAGATTTTATAGGTCAAGGTCACTTCGGCAAGGTCAAATGTCAAATCAAGGTCAGACCATGACGTTGCACACCTACACCCCCTAACCAATGTCCTTACCAAGTATCAACTTCCTACACCTAACGGTTTCCGAGATATAGCCCGGACAAGATTTTATAGGTCAAGGTCACTTCGGCAAGGTCAAATATCAAATCAAGGTCAGACCATGACGTTGCACACCTACACATCCTAACCAATGTCCCTACCAAGTATCAACTTTTTACACCTTACGGTTTCTGAGATACAGCCCGGACAAACTTTTTCCCCCCGACCACCCGCCCGCCCATCCGGACACCATGGGTTAAGGGCTGTGGGGTAAAAATAGTGTTATGGTGAAAGAGTGCTCCAGTATAAAAGTACTATTTGTGTTAGCCTAACCTAATATACTTGTATATTTAACAAGTAGTGAACATTTTTAAACATTTTAATCTCTCATTTCATCAGTTTTTTTACATCAATGCATTAGGTTCACTGGTAATAATATTTGAAACATGACATTTTATGACATTTTTAAGCACATATTTCATGAAAACCTATCACATGAAAATTAGTGAAAATAGGATTATTGAAAGTTTATTTTATTTTTTTTTTTTTATTTTTTTTGGGGGGGTTGTGCCCTGAGTATAACATACAATTCCCCAATTTTATGGTAAACATTTGATAAACTTACCTGTTGTCTTGACAGCAGGTTGTAAACCAAGTTGGAAAACTTTGTGAGTAGAACTTCATTTTTTTGTGGTACAACACCGCACAAGTGATTGATGATCTTGGTAGAGGCCTGTGAAATATGAAAGCATTAACTTCACTACTTTGGAAAAATCGCTTGTTTTGCCAACCACAGATTCAGACTCAACTAAAAAATGCAAAATCAATGCTGCTGAAAATAAAGAGGGTGATTACAGAAGTTCTTGCCACTGCGTTTGCAAGAAATTTGGCAGGTTAAAGGATAACCACAAAAAACTGCAATATTAAGGCAATGTGAGCTGCATTTAGATATAAAGTTTTTAGCGTTCGGCCATTTTGGTGAGGAGAGAAATTTTAGGTATTTTTATGCTTTGTAAATGGGGCTATCCAATGGTGTTTGTCTTGCTTGAAATCACTCTATCTCGCTCTACTTTCTAGCTACCAGTCATGTTTTAAAACATTGACTTTGGGATCATGTGACTGCAGAATTCCCAAATATGGAAAAAAATGTTTTTCATATATGATGCACAGTAAACTTAGCAGCTCAATAATTCACTCAAAATTACCCTATCTCACTCTGTTTTCAAAGTGTCAATCACTTTTTGGAAAGAAAAAAAAAAGGTTTTTTTGGCCATGTGACCCTATGACACCACTTGAAATGTGGAAAAGGTTGATTTTTCATGTACAATGCAGAGTATATTTGGCAGACCCCAAGCAGGTCAAAAGTTTGCTTGAAATCACTATCTTTTGCTCCAATTTTGAGAAGACCCCTCACAAATTTCAAAGACAGACCTTTTGTACTTTCCAAGAAAGTAATGTTGAAAAATAAATGTGATTTTGGGTCATGTGACCTTGAAAAAGGTCGACACTCAGGGTAGGTCATCTTCAAAATATTTTCCCAGGCCTAATACATACCCAAGTATAAGGCGAACTGACCAGTTTAGTGAGAAGTTACTACAGGAAAATGAAGGGTGGCTGACTCTACAGCTTGTGGAACGAATGATAAAAAACAGGCCTGAAAACAGATAACATTCTTGGTGGGGATGCTTAATTATTCACCATGTTGTAAAAAAAAACAGAGAGAGGAGAATCTATGTTGAAGATTCTTCACCATGTTGTAGAAAATACAGTGATGATTCTATGCTGTCATTCTGAAAACAGGAACAATATTTGATAAATAAATTAAAATAAGGGTAAACTAGAAAAATGTTTTTGAAAATAAATGCGGAGCATCTCAATAGGCTTAAAAAATAATAATAAGTTTAAAAGTTCAAAGGAGGTGAAAAAAGGAAATAATATGTTGTTGAAAATTTCCTGATATAGAAATAATCATCACAGAAGCAGATTGGTAAAGTTACTGTTAAATATAAACATTAAAGTGTGGAACAGATATTATTCCAAAATGATATGTTTTTTCTGTAAGTTTTCCCCTAGGCATTTATCATCAGAGGGAATAACGCCCTTGCTGAAGGGACAGGTGCCTTTTGAAATAATGGAAAACACCCATAAAAAGTTTCACTTGGAATCATGCATGATTACATATACACTTACTGGACTTTACATAAGCTATTTCCTAACATATATGAGAGCTTTATGAATAGAATATACATGTGTACACGTTTGAAAAAGACACGGTAAACTTTGACGAAATTTTGTGACCCCATTTTGACCCACAAGGGGAGGCCAGGGGGTAAGCTGAGCAGTTCTTTTAGACTCTCTCTATGTGGTTTCCTTTGAACTCTCAAAAAATTTTATGGTACTAAAAGCAATAATAAAGGAGATAAAAACGAATAATACAAATCTGTGACTTTGTGACCCCAATCTGACCTACAAGGGAGGGCCAAGTGAGTAAAAGTGAGTGGATTTTTAGACTCTTTGTATATGGTTTCCCATTACCTCCAATACATTTTATGGTTCTAAAAGCAATAACAAAGGATAAAACAGCATCAGAGATGCCCGTACCACACAGCCTGGGGAAATAGTTTTCAAAACCATGAGATATAGAAGTAGTGAAACAGTACAAAGGTTGGGATACTTTCAGAGTAGTGTCAGTTATATTAAGGTCAAAATGATGTTTAAGTAGAGAACATAACATCTAAGAAAAGGAAAATGTATGTAAAGACAAAGTATTAAAACAAGACAATTCAATAGCAAGATGACAGCATTAATCAGTAAACTAAAAATTATGATGCACACCTACAACCCCTAACCAATGCCCCTACCAACTATCAACTAATTCAACTTCCTACACTTTACGGTTTCAGAGATATTGTCTGGCCAAAATTTTAAAGGTCAAGGTCACTACAACAAGGTCAAAGGTCAAATCAAGGTCACACCATGGCGTTGCACTCCTACAACCCAGACCAATGTCCCTACCATGTATCAACTTCCTACACCTTACAGTTTCCAAGATATAGCCCAGACAAGATTTTATAGGTCACGGTCACTACAGCAAGGTCAAAGGTCAAATCAAGGTCACACTATGACGTAGCATACCTACACCCCCTAACTAATGTCCCTACCAAGTACCAACTTCCTACACCTTACGGTTTCCAAGATATAGCCCGGACCAGGTTTTATAGTTCAAGTTCACTACAGCAAGGTCAAATCAAGGTCACACCATGACGTTGCACACCCACTACCCCCAACCAATGTCCTCACCAAGTATCAGCTTTCTACACCTTACAGTTTCCGGAATATAGCCCAGACAAAATTTTATAGGTCAAGGTCAATACGGCAAAGGTCAAATCAAGGTCACACTACGACAATGCACATCTATACCCGCTAACCAATGTCCCTACCAAGTATCAACTTCCTACACCTTACAGTTGCTGAGATATAGCCCGGACAAGGTTTTATAGGTCAAGGTCACTACGGCAAGGTCAAAGGTCAAATCTAGATCAGACCATGATGTTGCACACCTACACCCCCTAACCAATGTCCCTACCAAGTATCAACTTCCTACACCTTACGGTTTCCGAGATATAGCCCGGACAAGATTTTATAGGTCAAGGTCACTACGACAAGGTCAAAGGGTCAAATCAAGGACAGACCATGACATTGCACACCTACACCCCCTAACCAATGTCCCTACCAAGTATCAACTTCCTACACCTTACGATTTCCGAGATATAGTCCGGACAAGATTTTATAGGTCAAGGTCACTACGACAAGGTCAAAGGGTCAAATCAAGGTCAGACCATGATGTTGCACACCTACACTCCCCAACCAATGTCCCTGCCAAGTATGAACTTCCTACACCTTACGGTTTCTGAGATACAGCCCGGACAAACTATTTCCCGCCGCCTGCCCGCCCGCCCAGACACCATGGGTGAAAAGAATACCCCGAGGGGGTAAAAAACAAGACCACTGCCGCGGTGTTTATCTCCCGTCGAGCATGAAAGGGGAAGAAATACCTTTTCCGAGATATTCACAATTTTTCATTTTCCGCTAAAATCCAAGATGGATGCCAAAAGTGGCAAAAATTGAAATTTTTTTCCCTTTCCTACCCTTTCCATAGGATACTCTTGTACTACCCTATGCGTCAAAAATTCACTCAATCTCTCTATCTCTTACAGTTTTCGAGATATTCGCATTTTTTCATTTTCTGTTAAAATCCAAGATGGCCGCCAAAAGTGGTGAAAATTGAAATTTTTCCCTTTGCATAGGATACTCTTGTAGTACCCTGCGAGTCAAAAAATTAACTCAAAATCACTCTATCTCTTACGGTTTTCAAGATATTCACACTTTTTCATTTTCCGCTAAAATCCAAGATGGCCGCCCAAAGTGGCGAAAATTGAAATTCTTCCCCTTTGCATAATACACTGTTGTACTACCCTGCGGGTCAAACATTCGCTCAAAATCACTTTATCTCGTATGGTTTTCGAGATCTTCACACTTAAACTTTTTCATTTTCCACTAAAATCCAACATGGCCGCCCAAAGTGGCGAAAATTGAAATTCTTCCCCTTTGCATAAGACACTAGCTGTTGTACTACCCTGTGGATCAAAAATTCGCTCAAAATTGCTCTATCTCGTACGGTTTTCGAGATATTCACACTTTTTCATTTTCTGCTAAAATCCAAGATGGCCGCCAAAAGTTGAAATTTTTCCCCTACTCACAGGATACTCCTGTACTACACTGCAGGTCAAAAATTCACTCAAAATCGCTCTATCTCTTACGGTTTTCATGATCTTCACACTTAAACTTTTTCATTTTCCACTAAAATCCAAGATGGCCACCAAAAGTGGCGAAAATCTCATAAAAATATGTGTCTTTTACATAATATATAATTGCTATATTTTATGATTATGAACTTGCATATTTCACGGAAATTCATGTGTGTTGCTATTAATATAAGATATTTTATTTTATCAAACACACACAAAAAAACATTTCCATTAAAATTTGTATAATATAATGTAAATAATAGTTAATAACATTATTTTTAAATTTTTACTGAAATGAAATGCACGTGCATAGCACTACAATGTATTAATGCGCGGCCATCGATACTGCCTGGCCACCAATTATGGTCACATCTGTGTAGGAAAATTAATTCCTGTGCTTCAATAAATGAAAATAACACTACAGATATTAATTAGTGTGTGTTTATTTTACTAATCCAAAGTTTTGCCTTCATTTCAGCACAATCGATTTCCTCTGTACATGTACATTGCACCAAAAATGCCCTATTATCACCCAAACAACTGGAATTTCTTCATACCAATTATGGTCACCCCATTATTTTAGCCACTGATATAACAGAAAATAATGTTTGATCTGTGGTGCTCTGCAAATATAACTTAATGTTTCACCTTTAAAAATATATTTTAATAATCTTTTGTTATTTAGAATAGGATTACTCTAGCTGTTTCAATTACTTCATGTTTTCCTCACCATGGCATTTACTTTTATTTGACCGGCTGGGGGTGACCATAATTGGTACACTGACCATAATTGGTGGCAAGGCAGTAATGGATGACCGTCGATGGTGTACGTGCAACTCGCTGACAAGAGAAGTCGCTGACACTAATTCACTGACACAACTCGCTGACAATATGCAAATTAGATATGGCAGATTAAACAAACGTTATACTAGTTTCCTAACAATATTTTATAAAATGGAAGCATAGACGAAGACTTTAAACTACAGAAATCACGGCAACAGCACCCAAGTCATTAATATTCATGAGAAGATATGAGGTCACGGGTTTCACCTTGCATTTCCTAACAATATTTTATAAAATGGACGTCTCAACGAATTTCAAATACTTTAAACTACAGAACTCACGGCCATAAGCAAATAAGATAACTTGTATATATACACACATATATATTTCTTGTCAGCGAGTTGTGTCAGCGAGTTTCCGTTAGCGACTTCCTATGACAGCGAGTTGCACGTAAATCCCGTCGATAACAGACGACCCAACGATATTTTAAAATTGTAACTTAAAATACATTAGGGACTGAAAATAGAAACGACAATTGCTTAAAATATGTAAGACCGTCGAAAACCGGCAACGTCAGGATACTATTGGCTACCAACCAGGACCAAACGTAATGTGACACCGGTTAATTTACATGGTATTATCGCTCACACTTACTGGTTCATTGCATGGTTTTAGGGAGTAATCGATCTTATTAAGCTGATCAAGTACACCACTTAAATATTGTATCTGTTGAGTAGTCGTTGTGTATTCTGTTTTAAATAAAGTTGTGAGAATACTAGAAACTCGCTGACAAGAGAAGTCGCTGACACTAATTCACTGACACAACTCGCTGACAATATGCAAATTAGATATGGCAGATTAAACAAACGTTATACTAGTTTCCTAACAATATTTTATAAAATGGAAGCATAGACGAAGACTTTAAACTACAGAAATCACGGCAACAGCACCCAAGTCATTAATATTCATGAGAAGATATGAGGTCACGGGTTTCACCTTGCATTTCCTAACAATATTTTATAAAATGGACGTCTCAACGAATTTCAAATACTTTAAACTACAGAACTCACGGCCATAAGAAAATAGAAACGACAATTGCTTAAAATATGTAAGACCGTCGAAAACCGGCAACGTCAGGATACTATTGGCTACCAACCAGGACCAAACGTAATGTGACACCGGTTAATTTACATGGTATTATCGCTCACACTTACTGGTTCATTGCATGGTTTTAGGGAGTAATCGATCTTATTAAGCTGATCAAGTACACCACTTAAATATTGTATCTGTTGAGTAGTCGTTGTGTATTCTGTTTTAAATAAAGTTGTGAGAATACTAGAAACTTTATTCTTTTCTTCTGCTTGCAGAACTTCCATTGTTATTATTCGATACACAAATTTTTACCGAATGTTTATTTGCTGGCTAAGAGCACGACCACCTTTGATTGGTTTATCTAAATTAAATAATGTTGCACAACGAAAGAACTCGTGTGCTGGTGTCACCACTGGTTGACATCATTAAAAAGGAATAGTTGAAAATACATAATTGTAATTTTTTGTTGCAAACATTGCAATTAAGTGGTCAGAACACCTTGGAAAACAGTTTACTAATGAAGATATGAGAGATTTTTTTACCTTAAATTTTCAGTGTACAATTGAAAGTAAAATGAGGAGTTTTCAGTATAAAATTTTGCAGCGCATCCTTACCACAAATAAATTCTTGAATATCTGTGGAATAAAAGCAGACAAATGCTACTTTTGTGGTATTATGACAGAAACATTGGAGCACCTCTTTTGGGAATGCCCCAAAATTACCAATTTTGGAAAAAGATGGTTAAAACTTTGGAGCCATATATAAATTTGTATGAAATATTAAACTGCAAGTCTATTCTACTCGGTGTGAGGTTAGGTCAAAACAAAACACTTGTGAACCATCTTATCAATATCATTAAGCGATATATATATGTAGTTAAGTGCAATGGCAATAATCTTTGTGTAGAAGGAGCCTTAGGGAAAGTTAAAGAAACCTTTAAAATAGAGCAGAACATAGTTAGGCAACAAAATAAAGAACTTGATAGAATAGAAACAAAGTGGGCCCCACTACTGCAAATTCTGGACGCATAAAATGCCTTCTGAATCTCATAAAACTAGTTCTGTAGACAGTTGCCAACACCACCAATATGCACCAACACTTGTTCTGTGTTTTGTGTCTTTGTGATCTTGTGTTTTTTGTCATTTTCTTTGTGTATTCAAATAACACAAAAAAGCAGCTAAAATTGATTCTTTCATATTTTTGTGTATTCAAATGATACATAAAAATCAGCTAAAATTGATTTAAATCCGTAGCGTACAGTTAATTAATATAAAAAATTATATTAAAAAAATTAAAAATAATAACAGTAGCAGTCGTTCATGTATGTAGTACCCGAATTATGTTTGTGTGTTTATTCTTCATACTGTGTATGAATGTATTTGTTAGGCCCTGATGGGGGGTTGGCCACCCTCGCCTCCCCAGGGCACCATAGGCTATGTAAAAAAGGGTGAATAAAAAAAAGCTGCAAAAAAAAAAAAAACATTAATGAATCATATATGTCCATTTCAAGTCCAGGTCTTAATGATTTTCAGTGTAAAATTTATCCAGTTGTTGCCTATATGTTGAAGGTGTATATTCATAACTTTTGATCAAATGTCAACGTTCATACAGAATGATAGTACTATGCATAAACAGCATGTTCACAATAACTTTTCTATCCAAAAACTTACCATATGTTAAAATAAAGACATTTTACTAAATCAAACAGTAAATATACTTTATAAATCTGTTTTTTATATTTTCGCTGCCTGTTTTTTGTCCAAACTTTCTACTTATGTGGAGCTATCAATGTAGGGTAAGTAAAATATGGAGTACTTTTAGAAACTAAATATACATCTTTAAATGGATTTTTAAAGTTTAAGTATTTATGTAATATCATCACATATTTCAGTTCTGTTAACACCTAGACTTCCAGGGGTTCCCCTTTAGCTTAGCTGTTTGAAGAGCTAGACTTGTGTTTATCTCCGCAGAACCAGGGCCATGGTGGCAGAGTGGTAACACTTTCGCCTCCCACCTCTGAGATCGGGTAACGAATCCTGGCACCACCTCAAGTGGGAAATCTGGTAGTTGCTTGCCATTGGTTGGCAGTTTACAGTACAGAACCTTCACTGACTTTATGTACTGGTTTCCTCTGCCCATAAAACTGCCCATCGTGATATATAACCTGTGCAATGTTGAAAGCAATGTTAAATCCCAAATAAATAAATAAATAAATAAAATAAGGTACTATAGCACAACCAGCTTATTGTTTCCTAGCTATTAAAAGAGCAGTCCAGTGCTGGGATTCTCAGTGATTCCTGCAGATTGAATATCATCTGTTAGAAGAAAATTATATTTGATTTGAATGTGATATTGATGAAAGAAATGAATATTAAATAAGATATTATCCAAATATTTAGTACCATTTAGTTGCAAAGTTAAAGTCAAAGTTGGTGTTTAGGTCCCCTTCAATAGCCAGGATCATATTGGGACAAGTCCTAAGCGTTGTCACTTGTGGGAGTCAAACCCACACAGAGGTGACAGTCTGTGATTAGATGCCAAACTTGCTGACCACTAGGCCACCGAGGGCCTCATCATTTAGTGGCAAGCTATAAATATCTTTTATGTTGGTTCAATTGCCCAAGTATATATGTATGATTCAGGTAAGACTCAGAAGTTAAGATAAATCTAATATGCCCAGAAATTATTTTGTTTTAAGTCATAATTGTTTTATTAGTTCCAAACATGACATTTTGTAACAAGGAAAGGGCATCTCATAATTAATTTTTTTGAAACTTAAAGTTAAATTTTGCAGATCAATGCAATCTCTATTTATATAATATATTTAAATAATTATGCTTAAATTTATGTTACAAAATACTTAGCAAACAGAAGTTATGAAGTGATGATTGGTGTGATTAGATGTTGAGGTATTGCATATAATTATCTGTATGACGTGGAAATCTTCAATCTTTAATATTTATATGTGCAACAGTATCAATACCAATACTTGTTTGATTATATTAAATGTTAGATATTTTCAGTAAATATATTTTCATCATGGTAAAAAAAATACATTTAAAATTTTGTCCAGTTAGAGAAAAAAAAGAGTTGAGACTATGAACCTCTCGCAGGGAGCCATTTGTTTTAATATGTTATAAACGGTATCCTAGTCACTCAATTAATAAATTTCGGGAACCAGTTCTTAATGTGGAAATATGCTTGGAGATATGTCAACAATCTGAATGACCATATTTGTTGTCAGTATTTATTCTAATTTAGGTTATTTTAAGTTGGATATATAGCAATCAGTGTAATATGTTTGGTGTCACCCTCCGATTCCATTCGCGTACCTCATGTTAAAGTATGCCTAGATTGTGGTTCTCAAGTCCAAGATTAGTCCAAATTTTAAGCTTATAGTCTACTGCAGTACTGTAGACGTATCACGGCCGTGCGTGTAGCGGGCGTTAGCGAAAAGTGCAGTGATAAGTCTAAAAGATTTGGACTAGTCCAAGATACTCCAGTGCCGTCCTAGACCGAGTTTTCTGGATTCCAGTTTTTCTTTTTAAAACTGATAGATGGCATTTTGGGACAGACATCCACAAAAAAACGGATCAAGTGAAGAAAGGCGCATATTCAGTCGAAATGCCACTAAAACATGGGTCGAGGGGGGAGAGCTTCCGTCGGTTTGCCGAGCGGCGCCTCTATCCTAGCTCACTTGTCCCCAAAAAACGGATCAAGTGAAGAAAGAGGCGCATTCAGTCAAAACGCCACTAAAACATGGGGATCGATCGAGGGGGGAGATCTTTCGTCGGTTTGCCGAGCGGCGCCTCTATCTTCACTTGTCCCCAAAAAACGAATCAAGTGAAGAAAGAGGCGCATTCAGTCGAAACGCCACTAAAACATGGGTCGATCGAGGCGGGAGATCTTCTGTCGGTTTGCCGAGCGGCGCCTCTATCTTCACTTGTCCCCAAAAAACGGATCAATTGAAGAAAGAGGGGCATTCAGTCGAAACGCCACTAAAACATGGGTCGATCGAGGGGGGAGATCTTCCGTCGGTTTGCCGAGCGGCGCCTCTATCTTCACTTGTCCTAGACGTGGTTACCTCGGCTCTACTTTACTTGCGTGTAGAGCCGTGGCACTACCCCATATAAAACTAGAGATTTGCATAAAATCATTTTCTGTTGAATAAAACTTGATAAAATGACTCAAAATGGTTTGATATATTTAAAAGCAGTTGGTATTAAGCAAAGGACACAACAAATACAATATGTGTATAATATATATGACATTTTATACAACATTTATAACAAAAGAGCATTTTCAAATTTTTGGAGAAATGGTCCAAAAAGTATTGAAAATGAGGAAATGTAATTTATTTTTTTGTCAAATATGTTTGCATGTTGGCTGACAGTTAAGGTTAATATGACAAAATAATTGTGGGAACAGTTGTGTGTATAATTTTTATGGTATTTGTGTTTTATGCAAATCTCCAGTTTTATGTGGGGTCGTGCCACGGCTCTACACGCAAGTAAGTAGAACCGTGGTAACCACGTCTACACTTGTCCCAAAAAAACAGATCAAGTGAAGTATCTGAAAATTACTGTCACTTTAAACTTTAAAATATTCACTTAAATGTATAAACAGTATAAAGCATTTAATTAGATGCAGGAACACAATTTTCTGTGTTTGCAGTAATATAGTGGTGGTGGACCAGTTCACGTCCATGTACCTATTCATGCCCACCCTCAGTTTTCTTAAAGACTTATGATTTTTCATAGAAAAGCTGTTTACCACAACATAGATAATTACCAAATTGATAATATATGCATTAGTAATTTATTGTGTAACTGTGATTGCTTTGGAGAAATTATGGTGTGGGTGTGAATAGGTACGCGGGCGTGAACTGGTCCACCACCACTAGACACTTTATCTGCATTTCCTGTTTGAATAAACAATAATGAAATTTTGCAAGTGAAATAAATTTTGGTAAATATATCCATTAACTATGCAAAAAGTTTATTTCTGTTAATGCGGAGCACATCCTTGATACTCAAGGTAGTAGCCTAGTACATGTTTAATGTCAGGATGTGTGCCATTTGTTGCCCTTCAGGACGTTTATTTTTTTTTTGCATACTTATGCCATCTGTCTGTCGTCAATTACATCCATCTTTTAAATATTGGCTGAGAGACAGATTAATGGGTCTAGTGCCATCCACTGAAATAAAAATTAATTCTTAATCATAGTGACATTCTACCAGTAAATGCCCATGCTGAAGTTAATATATTGAATATAAATTATATTAACAGGTTTCTATTTGATTCTTCTACCACCAGATTGTCAAATGATATACAGCACAATCAATAATTTAGGTGCGCATGGTGTTACGTTAATTACCAGACGTTTTGACCCTCCGGACATTTCAACCCGCTTTTTCCCAGACGTTTTGACCTACTTTTGCCGGACGATTTGACCCAATTTGGAAGCATAGACAAAGATTAAATACTTCAAACTCGAGAACTCATGGCCATAGTATCCTAGTCTTCATAGATGCTTCCATTTTATATAATATTGCAAGAAAATCCAAGGCTAAGTCTGTGTCAGGCTTTGGACACTGTGTTTTGGGGCCATTTTCATACATTAGTGGTAAATTTCAATAATAAAAGTACATCAAATCCATAACAAACCATATATCACCAGATCTGTCTTTGCTTAAACTATATAAATAGATGCTTTAAAATAGAATAAGTTAACGGACAGCCAGATATGTGTCTGAGACATCTTATTTTCATAATTGTCCCATTTAACTGAGAATGGGTGTTTTAATAATTTAAACTCTTATTATCAGCCATTTTAACCACAAACCAGAAATACCTGTGAACACCCATTTTGCAGATAAATAGAAGCATTTGTCCCTGACCTCTAACAAAGAAATATAAGGTGGGCATTCACTATTAGGCAGGTATCCACTGGTAGAAAGCCACTATACACACATATAAACGGATTTCATGTTTCACTATTAGATGCTTTGGAATGCTTTGTCATTCTACCCAATTTAATCCCTGGTTTAGAATTTTAAAAAATCATAAACTGTTTCCATGAATTTTTCCATGATGAAAATAATACAATGCTTGCACTTGTTATTCAGGTACTTATAGTGACATTAATTCTATCAGTAAACACCCATTCGAAGTTAATATATATTTTTTATTTGGTTTATATTAACCACTTTATATTTTATTCTTCTACCACCAGATTGTAAAATGATACAATTGAGGTGCATGTTGTTATATTTGTTTTAAAGCTTTATATTTTAATACTTTAACTATATAAGCCTTATTGGAGTTCAATGTGCGCATGTGTGGCAACTGTGTTTACAGTCGAAAAGTGGAAAAACAAACAACATGTGCGAACAAGAATAATCACTAATTTGCCAGTTAATATAATTTTTTTTTGTATCAGAAAATTACCTATCATTTCAAAGTTTGTAATACATGTAAATGTAATCCCTGTAGTGTTGTATACCATTGTGGTAAATAAGTCCAAATTTCCAATGTCCTTCATGAAATAAAACATTTATTCCTTTAAATTCCTTTTACAAATTTTTTATGTGACTTGACAGCTAATGACAAAAAATTAGCATATATTTAATTGTGAAAACAAAATAAAAATTGTCAAATTTTTATTTTAATATATTTTGGGTTATAAAATATTTGAAATAAAGAGGGGATTAGATAAGTAGATTTTTCATGCCATATGATCGTAAACCATTTTCTGATTCTCTGGATATCAAATTCCAGAATATTGCTCATCTCAGTACAAATTTAAAAAGTAAATTAAAATGGCCATGCAAAATGAGGGAAAATACAATCTTTTCATTTCCAGTGAAGTGAACCATTTATTTAATGAAAAATATTTAATCTCATTATTTTCTGTGTAAAGTTGTAGACACATTTTTGCCTATATATCAAATTTTAACAAAAAGAAAGATAAGTGAAATCAACAATTCAAAATAGCACAATCTAATTAACAGATAAACTCACAGAAAACAGGAACCATAAAACACAATTGTTTCAAGAATGCCACAAATGACACATGGTTACACTTATAAAGACATTCTTCTACAGTGGAGTGAATTGACAATTTACTAAAACAATAGTGAAAAATGTTTTTTTTTTCTAAAATCTAAAATTGACTTTTAAAATAAAATTAATAGCACTTAATGTAGGGTATCATCAAAATAATCCATTAACATATGCACAAGCATCGTGAAATGTGAAATAATTTTATTTGATGGAAATATAACATATTTTGAATTCTAGTTAAAACACTCAATCAATCTCAGTTACAGTTTTACTGGGGGCTATTCTCCCCCCACATCTTCTTTAAAAGGTCATTTATTTCTGGTGGCCACTTATAAAATCATAGGTAACTAGGAAAGGTTTGGGGTAGATAGTCACCAGTCAAAACCTTTTAACAATTAGCCTCTAAATGGCTCAGATAAAGAAAAATTCAAGGGAATGGCAACTTAGGTTCTTGATTTTGGGTGCTTTGATAATGTAGGTTACTTTGAAAATATCTTTCATATTTGACCAGGGAAATTTTACCAGGGTCTTTTGCCATTTAAACCAAAAGTTTGGCAAAAATACAGCCAATCTGTTTCAATTTGGAACTATAAAAATAATAAATGGCTTTTAAAAGTGACAGAGATATCACATTTGCAACTTTAATATGATAACTTTATTTTAAAAAAAAGTTTTTTCTCTAAGCTTGGCAAAACTGTTAAGGATATCAAGAGGTGCTCGCCTTCAAAAATATTCCCAAAGCCACAATGTATTATTGGAAATGGATTTTAACAGTGCCTCTGCCCATAAAAAAAAATCTTTGGTTTCATAATACCTTACTTTGCTATGGTGTAAAAAGTTGTATATTTTTTTGCATACACAACTAATTTTCTTAAAGTGAGGTAAACTTTACAGTGAAATGTATGCACAATAAATAGCACCACAAATTACAATGATTTCCTTTTAAAACTGAAAGTAATTTTTTAAAGAAATAAAAAGTTGAGTTAAAAATAGCTTCCTGCAATTCTAAAAATCCCTATTTTCACCCACCTTAGAAGACTGAAAATAATATTTTAAAATATATTTTAGCATTGAGAAATGAAAATGTTGTCCATCCACATTTACAGTTTTTATAAAAATTAAGGTGTTATTCAAGGAAATATGTATACTTTGTGTACTGGTGTAAAGCCACTGAAAATTCATAATTAACCATACAGATCATTCACACAAAGGATGTTTTGCCCAGTGTGCCCAGCCACTAGTGGCTTTCTACCAGTAAATGCCTGCCTAAAAGCAAACGCCCACCTTATATTTCTGTTGTAAATGTCACGAGGACAAATGCTTCTATATGTCTACAAAATGGGAGTTCACTGGTATATCTGGTTTGCTGTCAATATTTAAATTCATGCTTTAAAAATTTTGTATAATTACTTTAGCTCTTTTATTTGACTCCACATCATATTAAATCTGTAAAGGTTATTTTGAGATAGTCTATAAACTCTATTATTGTCTGTTCACTGCCAAGTGGAAATATCAATGGACACTGATTTATTACTAAAGCATATTACAATTTAGCATTTGTGATTGTATCCTTGACCTCCAACAAAAAACATTAGGCCAATCTCCATGGTAGGTTTGTATTTTCAGGAAGAATTAATTTGATACACTGATTTGAGTACCATATAATGATTTTGTTTAAAAATTACTTGTGTCATACTTTTACTTTTAACCGTATTTATTCTTTATTTATTCACTTAGTTATATACCCTTATTTGGTTTCAGTTTTTAATTTCTAATGAAGCAAAATGTTTTAGCATGAAACAGGTTTTTATATATATATTCCAAACAGAATGTTATTTTAATCAAATACACTTTTTGTTTGCATTTGAATTAAAATACAGTTGGTATATCTCATCTCGCAGTGAGAAATGATTTTTATTTCTTTTTGCAGATATATACATATCTAGAAAAGACTGTTAATAAGAACATCTTAATATAAAACACTATTTAAATGTGAGACAGTAGCATTCTACTGAGTGTATATTTTCTTACCATTACAGATAAGTACTACATTTAGCTGTCATTATGCCAGTTTCTGATTGGGCCTTATTACCACCCCGGATCTCAACAATAAATAAAGTCTTTCAAGAAATTTCTGCCTCGACAATCACTCCCGAAGTTCACATCAAGCTTGAGACAGGTGAAATATTGATATTTATTTGTGTAATATGTTATTAGCTTACTGGCCATTGGCCGTAAGCTATTGGCATGGGTTGGAGTCGGCATCATCGTTAACAATTTTTCCAACCTCTTCTCCTCAGAAACTACTGCACCAATTTTTTAAAAATTTGATATGGAGCTTCCTCGGGTAGAGGACTATCACGTTTCCTCATTGCATGTTGATGGGATTGTTTTTACGGTGGCCATCTTGGATTTTAACAGGAAATGAAAAAATACAAATATCTCAGAAACCATAAGAGCTATTTCGAGCAAATTTTTGCCCCACAGGGCAGTAAAAGATTCAAATTTCTAAATATTTAAATTTTGCAATTTTGGCCGGCCATCTTGGACTTTAGCAGGAAATGGAAAAAGGCGAACATCTTGCAAAACACAAAAATGATTATATCTTGAAAACCATGAGAGATAGAGCGATTTCGGCAAAATCTTTGACCCATAGGGTACTTCTGCTGATTAGTGAACCCTTTTTTTGTAAAAAAAAATTGTCTCATCAAAATTAGCGGCCATTTTGAATTTTCAAATTTTTCGCAAAAAAATTGCAAAACGCGAGAAGGCTTGTATCTCGAAAACCATGAGAGATAGAGAGATTTTGACGAAATTTTTGACCCACAGCGGTATCCCTGCAGAGTGGTCAACCCAATTTAAAAAAAAAAAAATTTTGTCTCTCCAAAAATGGAGGCCATTTTGAATTTTCAAATTTTTTGCAAAAATTGCAAAACACAAAAATGTTTGTATCTTGAAAACCGTGCGAGATAGAGCAATTTTGACGAAATTTTTGACCCATAGAATATCTCTGCAGACTAGTTTGTCCAAATGTCAAAAAATGTTTGTCTTACCAAAATTATATTGTATTGTATTGTGTATTTATACTCAGCGCAATATCTCCATATACTATAGGACTCAAAGTGCTATTTAACCCATCCGACTGTACAAGTACAGCCCCAACTCACAAGTAATTGACATTCCCCTAACTGGAAGATAGAGCTCAAGGATGACCATTTATCAATGTAATTGAGGTGCGTCAGCCTGCCACTGGGGATAGGACCCAATGATAGAGGACCGCCATTTTAAGTGGTCATCCGTGCCACTATGTATCTGCCTGTACCTGGGTTTGAACCCACATCCTCTGATTTCTTAGACAAGTATGTTACCCGCTAGGCCACAGTGGCGGCCATTTTAAATTTTTGAATTTTCGCAAAATTGCAACACACAAAATGCTTGTATCTTGAAAAGCATGAGAGATAGAGCGATTTTGACAAAATTTTTGACCTATAGGGTATCTCTGCAGAGTAGTTCACCCAATTGTCAAATAGTGTCTGTCTTGCCAAAATGGCAGCCATTTTGAATTTTTGAATTTTTCACCAAAATTGCAAAACACAAAAATGCCTGTATCTTGAAAATCGTGCGAGATAGAGCGATTTTGTTATGTCAGCTGACATTATGTCGTCACTCTGCGGCGTGGGCGTCCGCGTCCGCGTGAACAACTTCTCCTCCAAAACTACAAGGCCTAGAGACGTGCTGTTTTTTTTAAAAGATACCTTATCTATCGAGGATGAAAAATTGTTCAAGGCATGCAAATCTGTCTGTTCGTCTGTTTGCTAGAGACATTACAAGGGGGGTACCCCCACCAAAAGTGTGAAAATTTCAACACTTAATCACAATTTTCTCAGTGACTATTGCAGGGATTTCTCTCATATCTTGCATATATGTACTAGGCCACAGGTAGATTCTCTTGTGTGAGTATGAGACCTGGATCTGTCTTACTTTTTTTTTTTACTTTTTTTTTTAATGCATTAAAATTCATGAAATCATGCACAAAATCATTTATAACTTGAAAAGTGTTGCATTTAGAGCATTTTGTTAAAATATGTTATTCAGCTACTTTTTTCATAGCTACAATATGGTGAGTAAGTTGGGTGCCTGTCTCAATAGCTAAGTGCGTAATAGCTACTTTTGGGCTTTTCAGTAACTTCCATCATGAGTAAAATCACTTGTAACTTAAAAACTATTGCATTTAGAGAAATTTGTATAAATATGTTATTCAGCTACTTTTGGGTCAGCTATAACATAGTAAAATTTTAGACCTGTAGCTCATGGCATAGCTGAGTAATAGCTACTTTTAGGTTATCACTGTTGAGTAAATCGCTTATAACGTCAAAACTATTGCATTTAGAGAATTTCGTATAAATATGTTATTCAGCTACTTTTGGGTCAGCTATAACATAGTAAAATTTCAGACCTGTAGCTCATGGCATAGCTGAGTAATAGCTACTTTTAGGTTATCACTGTTGAGTAAATCACTTATAACTTAGAAACTATTGCATTTACAGTATTTTGTTTCATATGTTATTCACCTATTTTGGGATCAGCTATGACATAGTGAAGTTTCAGATCTGTGGCTCATTGCATAGCTGAGTAATAGCTACTTTGAAGTTCTCACTATTGAGTAAATCACTTGTAACTTAAAACCTATTGCATTTAGAGAATTTCGTATAAATATGTTATTCAGCTACTTTTGGGCCAGCTATAACATAGTGAAATTTCAGATCTGTAGGTCATGGCATAGCTGAGTAATAGCTACTTTAAAGTTCTCACTATTGAGTAAATCAGTTGTAATTGGAAAACTATTGCATTTAGAGAATTTTGTATAAATATGTTATTCAGCTACTTTTGGGTCAGCTATAACATAGTAAAATTTCAGACCTGTAGCTCATGGCATAGCTGAGTAATAGCTACTTTTAGGTCATCACTATTGAGTAAATCAGTTGTAACTTGAAAACTATTGCATGTACAGTATTTTGCTTAAATATGTTGTTCACCTACTTTTGGGTCAGCTATAACATAGTAAAATTTCAGACCTGTAGCTCATGGCATAGCTGAGTAATAGCTACTTTGAGGTTATCACTGTTGAGTAAATCGCTTATAACTTCGAAATTATTGCATTTAGAGTATTTTGTTTCAATATGTTATTCACCTATTTTGGGGTCAGCTATAACATAGTGAAGTTCCAGACCTGTGACTCATTGCATAGCTGAGTAATAGCTACTTTGAAGTTCTCAATGTTGAGTAAATCACTTATAATTTGAAAACTATTGCATTTAGAGAATTTAGTATAAATATGTTATTCAGCTACTTTTGGGTCAGCTATAACATAGTAAAATTTCAGACCTGTAGCTCATGGCATAGCTGAGTAATAGCTACTTTTAGGTTATCACTGTTGAGTAAATCACTTATAACTTGGAAACTATTGCATTTACAGTATTATGTTGCATATGTTATTCACCTATTTTGGGGTCAGCTATAACATAGTGAAGTTCCAGAGCTGTGGCTCATTGCATAGCTGAGTAATAGCTACTTTGAAGTTCTCACTGTTGAGTAAAACAGTTGTAATTGGAAAACTATTGCCTTTACAGAAATTTGTGCAAATATGTTATTCAGCTACTTTTGGGTCAGCTATAACATAGTGAAATTTCAGACCTGTAGCTCATGGCACAACTGAGCAATAGCTATTCTCAGGCACTGACTGTTGAGTAAATCAGCTATAACTTGAAAAATATTGCATTTGGAGTATTTTGTTAAAATATATTGTTCACCTACTTTTGGGTTAGCTATAACATAGTAAAATTACAGACCTATAGCTCATGGCATAGCGGAGCAATAGCTATTTTCAGGTTCTCACTATTGAGTAAATCAGTTGTAACTTGAAAACTAGTGCATTTACAGTATTTTGCTTAAACATGTTGTTCACCTACTTTTAGGTCAGCTATAACAGAGCAAAAATTCAGACATGTAGCTCATTGCATAGCTGAGTAATAGTTACTTTGAGGTTCTCACTCTTGAGTAAATAAGTTGTAACTTGAAAACTATTACATTTAGAGTATTTTGTTAAATATGTTATTCACAGACGTTTTGGTCAGCTATAACATAGTGAAATTGCAGACCTCTATGTCATGGCATAGCTGAGCAATAGCTTCTTTCAGGTTCTCACTGTTGAGTAAATCATTGTATCCAACCTGTAGGAAATCATGGGCTGGGAATCTGTTAATATGGTCCGATTTGACCTTGGAACCCTCCTTCAAGGTCAAATGAGGATAGCCAAACTTAAAAGTGCTTATAACTCGCTTATTATTGGTCCTAGAGGTTTGGAATGGAAAACCAACCTATAGAAAATCATGGGCTTGGAATCTTTTGGTGTGGTCGGATTTCACCTTAGACCCCTCCTTCCAGGTCAAACGAAGATAGCCAAACTTAAAGTGCTTATAACTCACGTATTATTGGTCTTGGACGTTTGGGATGGTAAACCAACATATAGGAAATCATGGGCTGGGATTCTTTTGGTGTGGTCAGATTTGACCTGGGACCCCCCCTTCAAGGTCAATTGAGGATAGCCAAACTTACAATTGCTTATAACTCGCTTATTATTGGTCCTACAGGTTTGGGATGGTAAACAAGCTACAGGAAATCATGGGCTGGGAATTTTTTTGTGCGGTCGGATTTGACCTTAGACCCCTCCGTCAAGGTCAAACAAGGATAGCCAAACTTAAAAAGTGCCTATGACTCACTTATTATTGGTCCGAGAGGTTTGGGATGGTAAACCATCCTAAATTCTTTGGCTGGGAATCTTTTGGTATGGTCAGATTTGACCTTTGGATCCCTTCTTCATGGTCGAACGAGGATATTGCATTTATAGTATTTCTTTAAATATTTTTAACCTACTTTTTACACTTAAACAATTACCTTGTTACTTTATTTCATAATACCATTTGCAGGGCACAACTTTTTTGTCCTTTTCTTCTGTCAGCTTGGGAATATCTTTCGAACATGCTGTTCAGTTACCATTTACTGTATTCTGTACAGCCCTTTCCCTGATAATTATGCTTTCCTCTCATTATCACCATCACAAATCAAAAACATTCAGTCAGCTGACACAGTGCCCGTTCACGGGCACTCTCCTCTTGTTGAATTTTTTTACCCGTAGGGTATCTCTGCAGAGTAGTTAACCCAATTGTCAAAACATGTTTGTCGCACCAAAACTGGCGGTCATTTTTTAATTTTCGAATTTTTCAAAAAAATTGCAAAACACAAAAATGCCTGTATCTTGAAAACCGTGTGAGATAGAGTGATTTCAATGAGTCCATAGGGTATCTCTGCTGAGTAGTAAACCCAATTTTCAAAAAAATTTTGTCTCGCCCAAAATGGCGGCCATTTAGAATTTTCACATTTTTCACAAAAATTGCAAAACACAAAAATGCTTGTATCTTAAAAACCGTGCGAGATAGAGTGATTTTGACAAAATTATTGAGCCATAGGTTATCTCTGCAGAGTAGTTAACCCAATTTTCAAAAAGTTTTTGTCTTGCCAAAATGGCGGCCATATTCATTTTTTTAATTTTCGCAAAAATCGCAAAACCAAAAAAATTCTTGAAAACCATTCAAGATAGATTTCAACAATATTTTTGACCCAGAGGATATAATTTTAGAGTAGTCAACCTATTTTTTCACGAAATTTTTGCCTAAAATGATGGCCATTTTAAATTATTTGAATTTTTTGCAAAAATTGCAAAACACAAAAATGCTTGTATCTTGAAAACCGTGCGAGATAGAGCAATTTTGACGAAATTTTTGACCCATAGAATATCTCTGCAGACTAGTTTGCCCAAATGTCAAAAATGTTTGTCTTGCCAAAATTATATTGTATTGTATTGTGTATTTATACTCAGCGCAATATCTCCATATACTATAGGACTCAAAGTGCTATTTAACCCATCCGACTGTACAAGTACAGCCCCAACTCACAAGTAATTGACATTCCCCTAACTGGAAGATAGAGCTCAAGGATGACCATTTATCAATGTAATTGAGGTGCGTCAGCCTGCCACTGGGGATAGGACCCAATGATAGAGGACCGCCATTTTAAGTGGTCATCCGTGCCACTATGTATCTGCCTGTACCTGGGTTTGAACCCACATCCTCTGATTTCCTAGACAAGTATGTTACCCGCTAGGCCACAGTGGCGGCCATTTTAAATTTTTGAATTTTCGCAAAATTGCAACACACAAAATGCTTGTATCTTGAAAAGCATGAGAGATAGAGCGATTTTGACAAAATTTTTGACCTATAGGGTATCTCTGCAGAGTAGTTCACCCAATTGTCAAATAGTATCTGTCTTGCCAAAATGGCAGCCATTTTGAATTTTTGAATTTTTCACCAAAATTGCAAAACACAAAAATGCCTGTATCTTGAAAATCGTGCGAGATAGAGCGATTTTGTTGAATTTTTTTACCCGTAGGGTATCTCTGCAGAGTAGTTAACCCAATTGTCAAAACATGTTTGTCGCACCAAAACTGGCGGTCATTTTTGAATTTTCGAATTTTTCAAAAAAATTGCAAAACACAAAAATGCCTGTATCTTGAAAACCGTGTGAGATAGAGTGATTTCAATGAATCCATAGGGTATCTCTGCAGAGTAGTAAACCCAATTTTCCAAAAATTTTGTCTCGCCCAAAATGGCGGCCATTTAGAATTTTCACATTTTTCACAAAAATTGCAAAACACAAAAATGCTTGTATCTTAAAAACCGTGCGAGATAGAGTGATTTTGACAAAATTATTGAGCCATAGGTTATCACTGCAGAGTAGTTAACCCAATTTTCAAAAAGTTTTTGTCTTGCCAAAATGGCGGCCATATTCATTTTTTTAATTTTCGCAAAAATCGCAAAACCAAAAAAATTCTTGAAAACCATTCAAGATAGATTTCAACAATATTTTTGACCCAGAGGATATAATTTTGGAGTAGTCAACCTATTTTTTCACGAAATTTTTGCCTAAAATGATGGCCATTTTAAATTATTTGCATTTTTTGCAAAAATTGCAAAACACAAAAATGCTTGTATCTTGAAAACCGTGCGAGATAGAGCAATTTTGACGAAATTTTTGACCCATAGAATATCTCTGCAGACTAGTTTGCCCAAATGTCAAAAATGTTTGTCTTGCCAAAATTATATTGTATTGTATTGTGTATTTATACTCAGCGCAATATCTCCATATACTATAGGACTCAAAGTGCTATTTAACCTATCCGACTGTACAAGTACAGCCCCAACTCACAAGTAATTGACATTCCCCTAACTGGAAGATAGAGCTGAAGGATGACCCTTTATCAATGTAATTGAGGTGCGTCAGCCTGCCGCTGGGGATAGGACCCAATGATAGAGGACCGCCATTTTAGTAGTCAACCTATTTTTTCACGAAATTTTTGCCTAAAATGATGGCCATTTTAAATTATTTGAATTTTTTGCAAAAATTGCAAAACACCTTTTTGGGAACTTTTTTGTTGCAAGCAATGTTCCAGCTTAATTAAATCCCCATAAAGTCACGATCATGCACCATCATCATATGCATCCGTATCAGCAGAGATTACTTTGAATTATGTTCTTTTTATGGATGTCAAATTAAGTAATTTGATATCAACTGGGTGGCCACATAATTGCTGCTTTCTGCCAGTAAGTAGCAGGCCTTAATGGCCTCTTTTAGTTATTAGATTGGAAGGATTTGTGTATAACTTTTAACTTGTTTTTATGAATAGAGGCACCAGTGAAATTGCCATATAACTGGTGGTAATACTTGCTTTAAGGATTTTAGTTACTACAATCAGAAAACTGTGTACTAGATATTTAAACTGATCATAACTTTAAAAATAATATGTTGCTTTAAGGCCTGTTCAGTATTGCATAAAATATCTCAAAAGAAATCTTCCAAGGTTTAACTATTGATTTTTAAATATTAGTACTGTGAAATTGTTAATGTTTGGTATCACTACAAGCTAGGGAAACTTCGATCTATTTCAATCATCATACCAACATTTTCAAAAACAGTAAAATGCAGATATCTAACATAAAATCTTGTCGCTTTGTTGATAATATAGTAAAAATATAAAGTCCATAGATATTTTGGGTGAATTTTGCCATATCCTCAATAAAGCACAAGTTCTATAGCTGGGTGAAAAAAGATCCTTTTTGATATTGGTGTTTTCTAAATATTTTGAAGAGTCCAAATTTCAGATGTGAGAGCGAAACTTTATTTTTGGGGCAGTCACCAATCAACTATTAAACTTCTGCAAGCATTATACCGCCACTATTAAATACAAAGAGTTACATGTTTTTAAAAATCCTACTCGATATCTTTGAATGAAAAATGAGATTCGCACTTTCAGTATCAATATTGAAATCCATGAAGATATTTCAATCAGTATAGAAATGTTGACAATGGTTGAGTTTTAGTTAAAATTGGGAAGGTACCTGATACCCCATGATTTTATTCCAGTATTGTGTTAATTGATAAATTAGTTCTCATAATATTTTCTGATTTTTAAAGAGTGATACCCACAATGGATTTTCAGACAGTTTTATCCCAAAATAAGGGTTACACACAAACAAGTCTTTATCCTATTTTAGCAATAAAGTTTTCAATGCTTTGTTTTTCAGCCAGCCCAGACACCGAGATATTTTTCAGCACAGATGGCAGCATACCCGACCCTCTGAACCTCAATGTGCTGAGTGCAACTAAGACTTACAGATATAAGAATCCTTTCAAACTCAAACCTGGAACTAGAACTGTCCAAGCTGTCAGTGTATCCAGGTGACTGAAATCTGTATTTTAAATCTTGCAAAAAGCCAAATTATAAGGATATCCCTCTTGGTGAGATCCTGGCTTGACATGCCATAGGTCTTATGCCTTTGGCCAACCAGTATACCTCAGTGGAAAACTCCATCCGTACACCTCATGTACAAATACTAGATGCAGTTCAACAAAATTTAAGTTCTTCTAAGTCCCCTGTTTTGACTATAAAGTTTTTAAATCCCACAAGGAATTTTCTAAGTCTTTCAGCCCCGATACACCAACTTTCTGTAAGTCTCTTCAGCCAACCAGCCTCTCAGTAATATCCTTAGAAACAATCCCCTTCATCTGAAGTTCCCCAAAGTTCCCTTCACCTATTGTATACATACAGTAAAAGGGCCCTCCATTCCTTGGACTCAAAATTTTCATTGTATTATAATGAATATCTTGAGTTTCTTCACCCAGATGCTAACCATATGCATATAAAATATATATTGTCAAGGTGTTGTACCATTTGTGTGTGGATCTTTGTATGAGTAAGCTTTTCCCAATGATTGTTGAAGGTCTTTCTTGTTTTATTTACATCACCTGACACTGTCGATTGCTAGTGAACTCTTGTTTATATTAATAATTATCATAACATTTAAGTCTAGGTTTTTCCAATATTTAGATCAACTGGAGCAAAGAGTGAGACCAGTTCCCAGACTTTTGACGTTGTAGTGACTGCCGATCTTTTAGGCAAGAAACACTACACAAGTGACACACAGATTTACAGCAACAGTAAATACACAGGGGGCAATACATACAGAGTAGACGACATGAATTACAGAAACCACCAGCCTGCTTTGTATGAAGAACAACTACGGTAAAGTTTATAGAGTTTGTAACTATTTAGATGATTGTCTTATCTACATTTAAAGCGTATTGAGTTGTATCACAAGGAATAAATAAAATACTTTACCACAAATCATTGACTGTATATGGAAAAAGAAACTGCCAGGCTGTGTTACATTATCTATCTGCCACTGTGACTTTGTTAGTAGCATACCCAGAGGATCTGGGTTCAATCCCAAATACAGTCAGATACATTACGATGGCAGTCCTCTGTCATTCAGTCCTATCCTCAGTGGCAGGCCAAAGAACCTCAAGGATGTGACACTGTCTTTAGGACATGAATTGTCAGTCACCAGACAGTTTGGACTCTTCCTATACATTTATATAGCACTTTGAGTCCTGTCATAACGGATACATTGTGCAGAGTATAAATATACAATATAGTCAAATCCTGTTCAAATCCTTTGACTGAGAGCAATGCATGTGTATATTTATGGAGCACTTGTCTTGAATTTGTTCTCATTATTTCTCAAAGAAGATTAAATAAAATAAGTTAAAATGTCTTTAATATTGTCAACCTAGAACTTTTAAAAACTAGACACTGTACAACTGAATATTTAATATGTTGGATTCATAGTATCTGTTACTGAATTACCTGTCTGCTACATGCTTTGCAAATCATTAATATTGTGTTCTACCAACATAAATTTTTAAAGAACTTTCTTCTCCCCTCTTTGCACTTCAAAAAGTTATTGTCCTTCTTTGTTAATATATAAAGATAAGATGACCCATAAGAACAAAGTTTGTCAGAAAAAAAAATAAAAATAAAAATCCTGTATGGTAAGTTTATAAACAAAGGTCTAGTGGAAGGTCCATCCAGTATTTACATTGGTTTTACTATCAATTATAGAATAAGAAATAACTTATTGACCACTCTATATGAAATAAATTCACCACTGGGCATATCTTCTTATACATTTAGGACAAAGGATTAAAAGCATAAATTTGCCAATCCCATAATTCAAAGAAATTTTAGATTTTTCTGATGGACAAATTGTATATTTTTAATCCTACTTCCATATTGTCCACACAGACCTCTTGTTTTCTCCAGCACTGTACCAAGAACTGCCTATCTGGACCATCACACCTCAGGTCACATGACTTCAACCCTAGATCCTGAGGTGTCAGAATTCTTCAGCACCCACAACACACAGCACAGAATTGCCGCCTTGTCCCATGCTAGTCACACAGCCCTTAAAACAAAGGTAACTCCTTTCATCATTGCTGTTTAAGAAACCTTCACTGAAAAGCTTGCTTCTATTTCCAAAATCACAGTGAAACTTAAAAAAACCCACAACTTGATGCTGAATAAAAATGATTGAAATACAAACATAGATGGAAATCATGGCTCATTGGTCTAATGAAGTTGATATTTTAAGAACAAGCAGTGTAATAGATTCATAGTGATACTTGAGGTTATTGTTTAAGCTATGTTGTATTATGTATTTTGTTTCATTGTTTTCTATTGTTAAGTTCACAACATTCATACTTATTTTTACATATAGTTTCACACCAAATATAAATATTAAAAGATGGTATAAATAAAAGCCTATTTTAAGTTTCTGACAAACTGAAACTTTCAATTACTCACACCTAGGATGTATTTTACTAAGATTTGTTCTGTACATTTCAGACTGACCTTTATGATGATATTAGAGCTTCTGCCCCGTATCTGCGAAAGAGCACAAATTTGACCTCACAAGGTCAGCGACTAACACAGAGCTCAATCTATGAAAACCATAGACGACCTTTGAGCCCCGATTTTCAAGGTCATAGAAGGTCACCGAGTCCTGTTGATCATGGTCGTAAATCCCCTGCCTATGAAATACGAAAGAATGCCTATCTAGACAGCCAGGTGACTGTACATGATCAGGCAAAGAGGGAAAAAGAGATTAGGTGAGTGTTTGCCAATTAGACTTCATGTTACAAATAGTCAACCAATATAACTGAAACATTGCAAGAACCATATAAAATAGTGTATTTATGTAAATAGCGGAATAGAATCTCTAGCCAGGGTGAATGTGGTGATTGTACTTTTATTCTGTTTAAACTTCTGCATTGTATTTTGATATATTTTTCCAGTGTAACAAGATATGGTGTTGTATGATAGAATATAAAAAGCTCTACTTATAAAGTAGTAAATGATACATGTGACTTTTGTACCACATGTTGTTGGACACATTGTATTGCAGAAATGAATCCCATTCATAGCCAAAATATATTAAAGTGTGGAACTGATAATGACAGACCTCAACTTTATATAAACTCATTATGATGTGCCATGAATAGGTTAAAAAGCAGCTGAATTACAGAAAATTGTTATTGTTTTCAAATATTTAGATTTTTTTAAATATTAATAAATTCAGGACAAATTTGCTTTAAAAGTGATGTGAAAGGACAAACCTGCATTCTACTTTTTGTTTTGTTGTGTTAGAAATATCAAAAACCAAAAAGAATATTTAAAAACCAGTTATTAAAAATGTTAATATTTTGATTCCAATATTTTTGGACTTTCTTATGACTGATATTTCATCAAAATATAAGAAAACCTATAAATTTGGTTAAATGTGTCACATTTTTGTTTTATAATGAGTTAATCAATGTTAATGCAAACGTCCACGAAACTGGTCTTTTATAAATTTTGTCAAGGATCCAATCACTTTTTACCCCACAGCCTTTAAGGGCTTTGCAGGTATCGTCCATGGTGTCCAGATGGGCAGGCGTTCAGCTTGGAAAAAGTTTGACCGGGCTGTATCTCAGAAACTGTAATGTTGATATGTCGTTGGGACATTGGTTGGGAGGTGTAGGTGTGCATCATCATGGTGTGACATTAATTTGACTTTTGACCTAGCTGTAACCTCGAGTTTGAATATCTTTTCCTGGCTATATCTGGGAAACTGTAAGTTGTAGGAAATTCATACTTGGTAGGGACATTGGTTGGGTGGTTTAGGTATCCACTTCATGGCATGACCTTGATTGACTTTTGACCCTGCTGTAGTGTCCTTGATATTTAAAATCTTGCCTGGACCATATCTTGGAGACTGTAGGGAAAAGCAAGTTGATACTTAGTAGGGACATTAGTTAGGGGTTGTAGGTGTGTAACATCTTTTTTTAACCTTGATTTGACCTTTGACCTTGCTGTAATGACCTTGACCTTTAAAATCTTGTCCGGGATATATCTCGGAAACTGTAAGGTGTAGGAAGTTGCTACTTGGTTTAAGGACATTACCATATTTTTGCAAAATATGGCCCGGGCGTTAATTATTTTCAAATGGCATGAGACCAGGCATTAAATTGAACCAGGTGTTCTTTTGAAATACAAAAATAGTGTTAAAAATTGTAAAAAATGCTTGGTACCAGACATTAATTTCAACCAGGCATTTATTTGAACCTGGGCGTTATTTTGGAAATTTACAGTAGTTTGGGAATTAAGGTATGCAGTGCTATGATGTGGCCTTGATTTGACCTTTTACCTTGCTATAGTGACCTTGTGCTTTAAGCTCTCATCCAGGGTATATCTCGGACACCGTAACGTTTGGGAAGTGGATACTTGGTAGGGACATTGGTTACAGGGTGTAGTTATGCAACATCATATAACACTGTTTGCTCTGAAAGTCTCCTGATCTTTGTACTAAGTCAAAAGGCGCTTATTGAAAGGGCGCTTATTTGTTTTTACATTCATTTCCTCGCCGGCGCCGCCTTGAGGTCTCCCTTGAATATTTCCTGTGTTGTTGGAAGCTTTCTAACCATATTTGGCAGTAATATACCTTTGGCATGGGAAAATTTGTATATGTGCTTAAATTTAACCTTTGATCTTTACCAAGGTCACATGAGTAAAATATAATTTTTGGGGGGTACACCCAACCGTTATCGCCACTCAGCAATATGTACTAATTGCAGAGGCTTGTAATTTCATACATATGTTCATACTATCAAAAACACTAGCTGATGTGATTTTGGGAATGATCTGATGAAAATTGACCCATTTATGAGCGATTTTCTCCCAGATACCAAATAGAAAGCTTAAAATTCATCTGAATCACCCCATTATCTTCTTAAGTATTGCATTTAGAGCCATAAAGTGTATTGGAAGGTAGCAAGAAACCATATACGGAGAATCTAGAAAGCAAGTCAAATTCCCTTCCCCCCAATCCCCATACAGGTCAAACTGGGGTCATAAAATAACGGATTTTGACATTTTGCCTTATATCTCCTTTATCTTTGCTTTTAGAGCTTTGGAATATATTAAGAGGTATTGGGAGACCATATGTGGAGAGTCTATATAGCTGGTCCGATTTACCCCCTAATCCCCCCTTATGGGTCAAACTGGAGTCATAAATTAGCAGAATTTGTCTTTTAGCCTTGTGTCTCCTTTGTTATTGTTTTTACAGCTTTAAAATGTTTTAAGAGGTTTTGGAAATCTATATGTGGAGAGTCTATATAGCCAGTCACATCTACCTCCTGATCCCCCTTATGGTTCAAACTGGGGTCATAAAATACTGCTTAACTTTCACTTCTTCTCTCAGCACTGCTAGTTTTTCTTTTCAAAACCCTTTTTCTACATTTATACTATATTGCATCTAATCTTTATGGATGCTTTGTTTCTGTAAGCAAAAAATATTTTTCTAGTTTAACATATTGATATATAATCCCTCCCCAATATTTAGTTTATCATTCCTTCACCTGGTATACATATGTCCAGTAGGGTATGAAATAACCTCTGCTGACATGTAAAACTGTATTTGATTCTAAGTTCTTTGATTGCTGCCTTTTTCAGTGAGAGGTTACAAAGAGAAGAGAGAACTGCAGAATTGGAGACTGAAGAAGAGGAATTACTGGCAGAATTGGAGAGGAAATACCAAGCAGGTAACAAGTGGAGTTTTATTAAATTACATTCTTTGATGATTAATTTTGTGTGCATGTTCAGTCTTACTGGTGTTATCGAAATTACTATAAATTGTTAATAATCACAACTGTTACGGTTCAAATCAATACCTGGTTCATGTAATCACCCATTGCAATTTAACCCCCAGTAAGTAACTCATCAGTTACAGCTATTCTGCAACAGGCAATATTGCAAAAAAAATAAAAACTAAATGGCCAAAAACACTCTGACATTAATATTAATTTCTCACAATATAATTAAAACAAAAAAAAATAAGGGTCATGAACTTCACAAACTGCCCTGCTCTGAAATGATATTTATCGCAGTATGTGAAATTAACAAGTGTATGCAAATTTTGCACCAGATATGATAAATGACCCAAAATGGTCAGGGAAATCACAAATTTGAGAATTTTCACAGGATAAAAATAAACTATTGCAGGTTTTTTGCAGTGTTGACTTCCACATATCTTTTTCTGCAGTTGGCATGTGAGGAGCAAAGCCTTTAAACTACACTGAAGTACACAGTATTTCAGCACAGGTGAACTTGGCTTCATTTAGGCTAATTTAAAAAAGGGTTGTTATAGGGTAACCATCACCCCAAAATAGGTCAACTTTGTTGAGAAACTGGAAAGAAACTAGCACACGTTGTTGCTCTTTTATTTAGAAAAAGCCCGGCAGCCTATGGATCGTCAGTCACATGACTTGGATGATGATCCGACCCCTCGCTACTCTGACCTGATTGGTCCAGAAACCTCACGCCTATTGGAAGACACTCGTGTCAGATTTGAAGAAGGGAGCGAGTGGGCCAGAACCAGGCTTGCAGATGACATGAGACAAAGAGATGAACTGGCTGATTTAACAGGTGAGTGACTGGTAGTAAAATGTATCTACAGTTATAACATTGATTGTCTTGATGGTTAATGTGGTAATTTGTAAAATCTACAAAAAATGTAATCATGGGCAGTAATATTGACAATGATAGGCTGGAAATGGAATGAAATTAAAATAATTATTTTTACATATCTATTATTATTAAATGTTTAAGGTTTCTTTTTGTATTTCACAGTATACTGACTCATTTATACAGACAGACCACTGCAATAAATCATTAAAGTAATCAGTACTTTCAATATTGACAGTTAACATAACATTTGAATTGCATTTTATAACACTAAAATGGAAAAATACTTGTAAATAATATATTACGTATTAAAACTGAGCACTTCAGACAGAAGTCTGAAGAGGTTATTAATGCTCTGCATTTTGTTATTAACAACATTAACAACATATCCATATCTAATACTCTTCTATTTCTCTTTGATGATTGATACTTAATCGATAATTTCTATTTGGTTAACGTCTTCTTAATGTTTTGTATGTACTATTTACCCTGAATGATAGAATAGTTAATTGTAAAAGGATTGTATTATACATGAGACAAACCAAATAAAATTTCATATATTAAGAAATCATACTTGAAATTCAGTATTATGTTATAGAATCAAGTTTTCAAGATTAAGAATTTTATATTAAGTAACATTTTGTATTTTTCCATGCAGGAAACCAGCTTCGGTATTCAACCAGGCTTGCTGAAAGCCAGTTGAGAGGTCAAAGGTCACGCTCAAGGTCTCCATCACCCAGTCGTAGATCCAGGCAATATAGAACCAGTCAGCCATGTGAAGAAATGCATGCTCCCCGTAAAAACAGAGGATACACTGAAAGGGAAAAGTTGGAGCATTTATTATTGGAGCACGATTCAGCCAGGGATCGAAATGACCTGGAAAGCATGAGTGAGCTGGAAAGTGAAATTGAATCGTATCGAAGGTCACTAGCCAGAAAACAACAACCTTTAATACCAAGATCAAGGTCAAAGAGTCCACAAAGGAGAGGTCAGTTGTCACCATCAGAGAGTACAGCAACAAGTGAACTGGATGACCTGTTCATAGACAGGGAGAGGGGAACAAGGCGATATGACAGAGGGGAAAATGGAGCATTGACTCGAGATTTGAAAGGAGAAAAAGGTAAAAGTTGTAAACTTACTAGTATTGCTATTGAAATACAGTTTCGATATGAATATGAGATATACATTTATTTTTCTCTATCTATTATGCCATAAGATGCAGCACGTGACACCTGCTATGAGTGCAATTTTGCATGCAGAATGAATCGAAGCAGTATAAAATCATTCCCTTACCCAGGTAAAAGATTAACTAGAAAGAGAAAATTGGAGACTTAATACTTTGTAATTGAGTACAGCTTCTTCCCTAATACCATTGCGCTGTGTACAGTGTTGGTGTAAAACTGTTGATATAAGAAGGAATTTATTGTAGTTCATAACCACTGAAAAAGCAACTTAGCTTCCACATTGCAGGATGAGTTCATTGTTTTTACCTGGTGGAAGTATGCAGTCAGCAGTTAAGTCTTGTTTTGAAGGTGAAAAAGACAAGGCAGAAACAGAGAAAATGGAGAAACTGGCAAAGAAAGATAAAAAAGACCAAAAGAAAGACAAGAAGATAGACAAGAAGAAAGATAAGGAAAAGAAAAAGAAGGATAACAGTGACTCCTCCAGTTCAGATTCTGAGTCATCCAGTTCTTCGGCAACATCAGTATGGTCCAAGTCTGACAAACCAGGCAAAGAAGAAAAGAAAAAGTAAGTACAACTAAATTCTGTTAGCTCGTATCTCACAGGATCAGCAAGATATCTCTGCATGACCTGCAATTACAGATAGCATGGTACCTTTTTCAGTAGAGTGGGATCTCACACTGAGGCCTGGTCTCACACAACTACTTCAAAGTAAGTGTCATCTTAATCCTTTTGCTACCATGCCCTTCCACCACTGCCAAGATGAATTTTTTTGGCGATGGTTAAAAGAGAGATGGGAATAATGAGTTTGAGACTGATGTGTAATGAGCTCAGTGTTCAATGCAGTTACTTCCAATTTTAACCCATGCGTCATTTTAAGCTAACTCCTCCGGAGGGCTCACAAAACATTTACCACAAATATCAGAAATAGTAGCAAAATTTAAGCATTTATTAGCATATTAAATTATCATCCTAAGGATACAAAGTACCAGACTGAAACAAATTCATAATAATGATATTTGAAAGTAACTGTGATCACTGTAATGCAGTACCGTTATATGTGATAACTTCTCCACCACCATTATTTAGATTTTGATGAATTGTATACAACAGAAATGCAAACACTCAGACCGTTTTAATGGTACACAATGTGTCTGTGGTACATACAGATAAATATTTTTAATTTTAATATTTCAGCACAATTATTTCAATTCACTCGATATCTATTGGTATAAATGTAAGGATTTGACTGGCTTGAGGCTTTAGATGGATGTAATGACTTTCACATTTATTTATGTGGATGGTCCAGATTTATTTTATTTATTTATTTGGGGTTTTACGTCGCTTTCAACACTGTACAGGCCATATCACGACGGGTAGTTAGAAGGGCAGAGGAAACCAGTACATACAGTTCGTCAGGGTTCTGTACTGTAAACTGCCGACCAACGGCAAGCAACTACCAGCTTTCCCACTTGAGGCCATGCCGGGAACCGAACCCCGGCCTCAGAGGTGGGAGGCGAGAGTGTTACCACTCTGCCACCGTGGCCCCTGGTCCAAGTTTAAGAAATCTGATGAGAAAGGAAATAGGAGCACTTAGATTTGACACAGTTAAACCCTGACCGGAAAGATACTTTAAATTATTATAATTATATGCAAGATATATTGTGATTTCTTCTTTATAACACTTGCATTTCATTTTTGGTTAAGTATATATTTCTACTCATCAAGATTTCCATATTAAGATCAATTTAAATGGATAAAGCCATTTGAGGTCCTAAAATTTATATATATATATGTGTGAATTTCAAAGGGATTATTGCTAAACCCAATATATTATAAACTAACTTTTTTTTCTTTTCAAGACCAGTAAAAACTTCCAAAGAAGAGAGTCCAAAGAAACCCAAAGAAAAGGAAAAAGAAAAGTCGCCTGCAAAACCAACTCCAAAGACTCCCAAGTCAGTAAGCAGTAGCAAAACTAAGGCTCCAGTCACACCTAAAACACCCTTCAACACAGCTCGTACTGACGTGTCAAGCATGAGCTCTGCACGCTCTGACACATCTCGTGTTGACACTTCACGCAGTGAGATGTCAAAGGCTCCTTCTGTACAGCCAATGAAGCAACAGGCAATGAAACCCAGAAAAGGAGCCACTGTTAGTGTGAGTACAGAACCCATCACCTGACCAATATTTACTATTATTTATATTCTTAAAATAAGATAATATATGATTTTTTGGCATTATTACCTTTAGAAATGTGAAAAATTCCTGAGATTATCAAAATTCTTATTCTTAGATATGTTTCTAATAAATATTTCATCAGAGAATTCTGAGAATAAGAATGTCAGTGAATATGGGCCTATGTTTTGTATGAATATTGCAGTTATGAACAGTGAGAGAAATTAACAACCTCCCCGTCTTAGACTGGTAACTGTTCTCACAGACCTGTATCTCTCTAGAATTAGAGAACTGAGTGTCCTGTAACTTAAAACAAATTCTGAATTTTTTAAATCGGTGAAACTGACCAGAGTCTCACCTTTGAAACTTTTGCCATCATGAGAAAAAAAACATAAAACCATTTCTTCTGTAGCACCTGCCATGTGGTCAGTTTTGAGGCTCAGTCATTATATTGATTTAACCTCCATTGCAATACAGGGGGCCATGGTGGTGAAGTGGTGGCACACTCACCTCCCACCTCTGAGATCAGAGATTGAAACCCGGCCTCACCTCATGTGGGAAAGCTGGTAGTTGTTTGTCATTGGTCAGGAGCCTACAGTACAGAACCTTGACCAATTGTATGTACTGGTTTCCTCTGCCCTTCCGACTACCCATCATAATATAACCGATAAGTTACTAGGCATGATATCAAACACTAATTAAATAAATGCATTGAAAGACAGACCAGCAACAATTTTGCTTTGCAGGACTGGTGGAGCTGGAAAGTTTTCCAGTAAACTTTGTACACTGGTTTTGAACTCATTGCCGCTTATCCAAATCCACACAAGTAAATTCATTTCAGTCAATAGGCAAACAGAATCACTGATATAAAATACAAGGCATCACACTGATTTCATGCAGAAATGATATCATGGTACCACGAACAAACCTGTAAGCAAATTAATCAGAATGCTTTCATACATGTTCATATGCAAGTTATTTTTGTGGCAACCTTTATTTTAATTGAAAGAAATCAACTCTAATTTACATAAAATAAGCACAGATACTGATTATGAAAAGTGCTACATAAAAATACAAAAAAAAAATCATGTTTTAAAACCACCTTATGAGTTATTATTATTAGATAGACGTGCAGTACTAGCACATTAACAATGCTTTATATGTACGGTAAAACAGTATAATTTACACTTCACTGAGTGGCCGGCTGTTAATAAGAGTGCTGAACTATTAACGGCTTGCCTCTGACGTCATCAAGTATTTGTTTACAAATATTTTACTCTCACTTCAAATTTGCAACCTACAATGTCTCCCTTATTTTTGCATGGATTTTGATCAAACAAAGACGAAAAGAAGTAATGTATAAATATTTTTTCTAATGGTATGTCTATGAGTTCATAACCAGTGTACAAAGTTTACTGTAGGTTAAACAGTTTTGAAAATATTTACCATAAACAAGCAGAAATTAATTACGGAAAATGTTAGTTTACTAATAATATCATTTATGAGATTTTAGATGAATAATAATGACAAATGCAGATCTAATTATAATAGTATGATATGTGATTTTGTAGGGCATTATAGGTTTTATGGGCACACCTGTAAAAACCTATTTTTCATCGCACAGTAATATCTGCAATGAATTCTGTGAAGAAATATCAATTGCTATTAAAATATTAATTTATGATTTGTATTGTATAGTTAGTGTTCAGATAGTGAAATAGATCTGCTGACTTAAAGCTAGCCTTTTCCAGTTGACGTAAAAACAGCAGAACGCACTACGGAAAGAGTGTGGAAAGAGTTAAATTTAATGTAAAATCAAATAACATTATATGGATAATGTAGTTTTTGATAATATAGATTGCACAAGTTTCTATAATTGCCAAAATGTCACTCCTAAGAATTCAAACCAACCAACAATGTACTCAACTTTGTAGCCATTGCGAAAAGCTAATCTCTAATAGTGTGTCTGAAACAACATTTAGCCCAATTTAATTGATTGATCTACATCCAAACTTTTCTGAAAGATCTCAACAGTTATAAAGTCAGTACTCACGTTTTGAGAACCAAATGTCACAGGATATGACTTACACACATGTTTATGGAGGTCCACACTGTATTAAATGAGCTATAAGACAAATTCTGAAGTAAATGCAGAGGCCTTGTTCACAAAAGGAATCACCAAAAGAGAAGTGAAAAAGTAGCTCAAGTGTACAGCAATATATGCTAAACATCAGCTAATTGTTAACTCATTTTTGGTGAATACAGCCCTGAAGATACTGAGACAGAACGATGTGTGGTGTACAGGGGTATGTGTGCATTGTAGTTATCAAAGAACTCCACAAGTGTACATACTAAGTAACACCCAGACAATATAAAAGTAACATTAAAACAGACATCTATAATTTCCAGCATTAAGTTCAAAGGTATTTTTGTTGTAAGGTATTTTTTCGTACTGTAACCTATTGGATTTGCAAGGGGACGGATGTTAGAATATCATAATGCTCAATTATAACAACTGTTGTCCTTAAATTTCCAATAATGCACTCTAAGTTCTGCAACTTCTTGATCAATTACAGATAGAGAAGAAACACCCTGAGGAGTGCATATATTCAGTAATTCAGGCATAAATTCTGAAGAGGTTTATCTGTATTACAATTAGGGATGGGTTGGTAGGTCCGGTATCTCGGTATCAAGAGCATTTTACTGAAATACTGAGATGAGATTTTACCGACGCCACTTCGCCTGTCAGTACATATAATGGAAGTAAGAGTTAAAATGTTAGAAACATACCCAAAATCTGAAGAAATTTTAAGCTTTTATCCCCAATTTTCATGCATTTGCAGAATTTATACAGTACTGGTGATTACTTTGAGCAGAACTGACATATTTTGGTAATGACAATTTATGGCCCCAATCTCGCTTGTCAGCTCATATAACTGACAGAAAACTTAAAATATTGGGAACAAACAAGAAATCTGAAGAAATTATAAGCTTTTATCTCATATTTCGTGCATTTGGCCATGTTTATTGTGATGTTATGAAGAGACAATGTCCATGTTTTTTTGGGATGTACTAAAACGTGGAGTCCCGGAATTGGTACGGTTTTGCATTGGCGACCTCCCAATGTACATACAGTGTATTTGTCATACCGACCCATCCCTAATTACAATATATGTCTTACTCCTTCAGCTTATACTGTCACCTGTTAGGCTTGTAAGTGGACCAAAGTATGGTATGTTAATTGTAATACATATCAAAAATTGCAGGAAGTGCTGCCCTTAAATTGCCAATAAAAAAAACACTCTAGGACTTACTTCTACAAGACTATGATCACTGATATTATTACAGGTACAAAAACGTCCCAAAGAGCCCACACATGCTGACAGTGCACTGAACTTCTTGAATGACTCTGGTACCCAGATCAACTTCTGGGGCGCTCCCCCAAAAGAAATCCTTGACTCCATGAAGGGCATGTTCCCTAAAGTAAAGCCTACACCCAATGGCAGTAAAATTCAGGGTCCTCAGGAGGTCAAAGCAACTAAAGCTGGGGTGCAGAAGTCAGGGGTCAAGGTTGAAGAGTTGGTGGATTCAGACAGTGATGAGTCAGAACTCAATGAATGGTTTTCACCCACTAGAGGGGTGACAAAAGGACCCAAGGTGAGAGAGATATTACAGGCATAATATTACATTTAAATTTTGCTTATATTTAGAGGTTACAATAAAGCTCAGATAAATTTTTAAATTGTGATAATTATATCATTTGATGCAATATCATGATAACAGGAATGCAAAGCCTATTCTGGTGGTTCAATATACTGTGTATTTTTTATTTTTGGCTGCGAGTTATGTGTATGATTCAATTCTGGATTACTGACCCTGAACACCCCTCGACTTTCCCTATGATAAATGATTTTTGTTTAACTAGCGCACTGAGTTCCCCTTTGTGGGGAAGATATTGCACCTGCAAAGCAGTTGATTAGATTTAGATATTGCTTGTGACTTGCAAACATACCAATTAAGTACTCTATGCACAACATGGCAACTCTGATTTTTAACAAAATGCTTGATTGATAAAGAATCTTTTCACTTATCATTTTTTGTTTTCCTTGTACATGTTTATCCCAATGTACTATTGTATTGCCTACCACTGGGACCCACAAATGGACACAGTGCAAATAAATGGTTCTTTTAATGTTGGTATTGTAGCTTAGTTTTCTTCAGTCCTTATTTACAAAGGCTTGGCAGTTTTATAGTTTTGCTAACAATTACTTAGCTTTCAACTCTGTGTGTACTGGTTCAAAAGTATCTCAAGAAAATATTTGTGAAATAATAATAATCTGTCTTAATATGAACCCAGCTGTTGAAAGGGACGTAAAAATCAACTACTGAGCACCACTTGTGCAAGGTTTGTTGATGTTTATATGTCTTGATATTCAAATCATTGTGATGGAAAAGCCTTGGGTTAGTCAGTTAGTACTATTTTAGCCTCAACGCTTTGTCTGAGCAACACTATTTGATGCCACATAATTTATTCCACCCAGTTAAGGGTGACTGGTTAATCTAATAAAAAACTGACATCTCAGCTATTTTCACGGTTCCAAATTACTTGGAATATCCTATTGTGGGCTAGTTGCCAAAGCGGAAATTGCAGTGCCAAGAAAAAGGTAACTGTACAAATATAGAACCTCCTGCATTCATAGGATTGGGTTCCATAGCTAATTTCCATGTATACCATAAGTACAGAATTTTCTGACATCATCAGGGTTATTATACCAGGGGCCGATTTCACTAAAGGACTTAAACTAAGTCCCTTTTGTGGCTAAGTCTTGGACTTAAATTTAAGACTTTGGTCTTAGCTAGAAAAATGGATTTCACAAAGGTGACTTAGCTAAGTCCAGGCTCATCATATAACCACAGTGGTTTTTCTGTGTCATGTGACCTTTTGTATCTATTCAAAATGTAATATTGATGCCACATATTCTTCTTTTAATGTATTTTATCTAAGGATAAGTGCTGTTTTGAAATTGAAAACCTTGTTAGCACATATAAACTTCCCAAACACTACTTTAGTGAGGTGTTCTGCATAATTATAATTTATTTACAGCCATTTCAAATTTTGAAGTGGAGAAAAGTTTATGGTGGCCATGTTTAAGTCCTCTTTACAAAATTTAAGCCCACTACCTCCCAGACTTAAAAGTTAAGTCCACTGACTTAGCAATTTCATGGACTTAGCTGCTTTGTGAAATCCGCTAAGTCTAAGACCACAGACTTAGCAGTTTTTTGACAAAATTTAAGACCAAAGTCTTAGATTTAAGCCTAAATCTGGACTTAAGTCCCTTTGTGAAATCGGCCCCTGGTGTTATTATAAAGGGAGAATAATTATGAAAGGCCCTGTGTGTGTGTGTGTGTTGGCAAGAGTCATGCAGTTGTATCTAAAATAAGGGGCTGTATAGGGCATTTGCTTAAATATCTCCAAATATTTTCGTATCTCCTCCATTTTTTACTTCTTTAACAGACTTAAGTCCAAAGCTAAGTGAGTAATTTAAATCTGATTTTGACTTACACCTTTTACATTTACACACACTGTACTGTTTTATATTTTGTATATAATATGAATATTTTTGTTATTAGGGCTGTTAAATATATCATTCAAGTACTACAGTCACTTTGATAGATTACTTGGAATATGGAATTAAGAAAACAGTACCCTAT
The DNA here is from genome assembly GCA_964017235.1 of Sabellastarte sp. h YS-2021. NCBI lineage: Eukaryota > Metazoa > Annelida > Polychaeta > Sabellida > Sabellidae > Sabellastarte > Sabellastarte sp. h YS-2021. Next base: position 33,166,258 of record OZ024933.1, read on the forward strand.
TCCACTCAGGTATTGGCATTGTTCAAAATATTCAAATAAAATTGACATGAAATGGTTAAATTTCTATCAGTTTTCAGGAAAACAAATAGCAGATTTTGTTGTATTTATCCCTAAAAAGAGTACTCGTTGAAGTGCAGAATAATTGTGAAATGGTACTCAAGTACTGAAATTGCTACTATTATTATTTCAGGTACAGCCAAAACCTGAACAAGTTACCCTGAAACCTTCGACTAGTACAACCAAACTAACAAAGAAATCATTATCACAGACAGCCCCTGCTAAATTGAGCAGCAGTGGCGCCATCTCACCAGCATCCCCAAAATCAAATGGACTACCTGTTGCCACTGGACCAGTATCAGCAACACAGCAGACTGAACAGGAGTCCATCGGTGGATTCTTTAAGAAGCTTTTTAAGACAGGCTGGGGCTCAAGTGAGAAAAGTGAGAAGGCAAAAGATCCCAGGCAGACAGTGAGGGCGGTCTCAGATAAATCAGGTGAGCAGATAAAAAAGGTGATAACTAAGGTGATACTAGTCATGTGATATGTCAGGTGATAAGATGTAAGATGGGTCATAAGTCAGTGAAGTCAGTTAAGGTGATTATTCAGATGACATTATAGGTTGTAAGTAAGGTGAAGTGATAAGTGAGGTAATAAGGCCACTGTATATTTTAGGTGAGGTAATTAGTCAGATAACAGGTCAGGTGGCAGGTGAAGACATAAATTAGATGATAAGTTAATTCGGTGTCAAGTCATTAGATAATTAAGTGAGGGTAGGCATTGAGGGAGTGAGTTTTAATATTTTTACAAGCAATTTCAGGAAACAACATGCAAAAAATGTGGTGGAGAGGTGGGCGGGGGGGGGGGAATTTCAGCCGTTTAAGGGTGTTAAATGGTGCTGTGTATAACTGGTAAGTTCTGACAGTGTCTTTAATAGAAATGATAAAAGAAAAATTCATATCTGTTTTTGTTTTGTTGATACTGTTTATTCGGCTCTGTTTGCATCTGATTAACAGTGTTTTCTTTGAAATTCTTAAACTATATAGCTGGATGAAATGGCCTTTTACCAAATCGGCTTTGGCAAATCGGCCCCTAGAAAGTCGGCCCTTGGCAAAATGGCCCCCTAAAATGTTGGCCCTTAGCAACTTGGCCCCCAGTTGATTACAAGCAAATTTATACACATGCAGAAGGCGTTTGACTGTGTTAATAGAGATATTTTTGTCCTCTTCTCAGGTACAAATTTTATTTTAGTTTTACACATTAACCTGACTTGAAAGCCTTTGTGGCTATGTTAGAAACGGTATACAGATTTTTAAAGTAAAATGATAGTTGAGTAAAAAAATAATGGACCTTTTGTATGCAGGAACTGCATCCCTTTGTTGTAATATGGTTCCTATTAAGTCATATTGAATTTCTTAAGTGATAGCTGACTAATGTGACTGACCTATCCTTTTTTCATCACCGTCTCCATGTCTGTTATTGCCCGTATCCATTATACCCTAGATCTTTTGGTATAACACAGTGTACTCATCCGTGTCCATGATTAGGAAGAAAAAAATTCATTCTTCATGGACACGGGCAGCTAGTACACTGTTTTATACCAAAAGATTGAGGATATCACCGATACGGGCAATAAGGGACACGGATATGGGTGATGAAAAAATGACAGGTGAAGTTCCTACTTAAGGGTGATTGACATACATTAAAGATGCTTAGATGTTGTAATCAATCCTTTTTACCAGTGTTAGACACTTGTTTCTATAGGAACTATTAAAAGTGCAATTACATTAAATGCATGGCCTCTGTATATAACATGGTATATAACTCTGTTAGAACTTCTCTGAGCTTTGGTATTTGTTTAAGATATTCACTTTTTTGGACATCAAAGAGAACAAATAGCCTTTAATGTATGTTACTTTTTGGTTAATATATGAGCTAGTAATCTGTTTGCTTGGTCATCAAAGTGGTCAATGGGCTTTATGTCCATGATTAAATTATATGATAAAAGATAAAAAAAAATTTCATGTAGTCTTATTTCATCTTATTATTATCAATTTAATGTTGTTTGTTTTCTAAGGGGGCCAATTTGAACAGGTTATTATTTCACAGGGGGCCAATTTGACATGGGGGGGGGGGGGGGGGGGGTATTAATTTGGCAAAGGGCCAATTTGTCTATGGTTCATTTAATCTGTCAGAAGCCAGACACCCCCATGAAAGAGTGGAAGTGTTTTATGTAATTTGTATATATATAGTTAATTGAAGAATTGTCATTAACAAATCCTGATACAAACCAAATTTTAAAATTTTGCCACAAACCAAATTGCATCAAAAATTTTTTACAAGCAGCAACAAATTGCTTTTTATTTCCTATGGCCCCGGTGGTGTACGTTGATTTCCCCACACTTAATTTCGCCACAGTTTTTTCAGAGACATTATTTTCGCCACAGGGGTACATTGATCTCGCCACACATTTTGGCCACACTCTGTTGCTTATGGTATTAGTGCAACCAGGTTTTCAACATGAAAAAGCCACACCTTTTGTCACAGTTTGTTGCACTTTTAGACATTTTTTGTTGCTGTTGTTACTTATGGCCTTTTTAATTTTGACCGACTTTTTTATAAAAGGAAAAATTTTAACTTTCATTTCACACAAATGTTATGTTAATTTTTGCCATATTTTATTGTTCATGGTATTTTTTTATTAACATGGTTAATTATGCTAGATCAAAACTTTTTGTGTACTTCGACTTAATTTCTCAACTTTTATTTCAATCTTTAAGAATTTTCTACATGAAATAAATGGTAGTGAAATCTTGAACAATAAATGTAGAAGCCACATCACCAGTGAAATTAGGATTGTTCTTAATAGGAAATCATGGGCTGGAAATCTTTTGATGTGGGCAGATTTGACCTTGGCCCCCTCCTTCAAGGTCAAACGAGGACAGCAAATTTAAAAGTGCTTATAACTTGCTGATTATTGCACCTAGAGGTTTGCAATGTGAAACCAACTTATAGGAAATCATGGGCTGGGAATCTTCTGGTGTGTTCAGATTTGACCTTGGGTCCCTCCTTCAAGGTCAACTGATGGTTCAATGGCTTTGGTGAGTTGTTTTTCCGGTAGATACAAATTTGCATTGGTTCTCCGATGCATAGGTCTAGTTAAGCTCAGTGTCACTAGCCATGGCTCAAGATGCAATTGGTAATCCCCCAATGAAAAGGAACCAGAAAGTCTACTTATCTACAGAAAAGACCCGAAAGATTAGTGAAGGATTTCGTTAAAAGCGAATCGGATATCCAATTATCCATGCTTTCTTACAAGGAGCTGGAAATACTTACAGTCCAACTGTTGAGGCTATATATTTAATTTGATGTAAACCTAAAATGTGATTATCTGTTCATTTTTGTAAGTAACTAGTACAGATTCAACCAGTACAGATGGCCAATATATATATATATATATATATATAGAAAATTAAAAACATGTAAAAAAGTGTGGCGAGATCACTGTCCCCATGTGGCCAAATAATGTCTCTGAAAAAATATTATGACTTTATGACTAGTTACATTTATGGTATAATGACTAGTGAGCTGTCCAATCAGATGATGAGTTTTGTGAGTTCTTATAACAGGTGAGGTGTTCAGTCTGGTGATAAGTTTTGTCAGTTCTTATGACAGGTGTTCAATCAGTGCAAATCCTGAAAGTAGGTGACTCCTGTAAAAAGTTAAATTGGTTTTGCATCTTTATCCAGTAAAAACAGTGACAATAGAATTTTGTTCTCAGATTTGTTGTATTCATAGCACTTTATGTAATACTCTGTTTTCTCTTTGATGATATTTTTGTTAACAGGTTGTTTGCATAACTAAAGCCTTAATTGACATGAAAAGAAACAAAAACATACATCCATGATTGTTGTTTTACACAATAAACATTCATTAAAGGCCAGAGGTGGAAGGTTGAGTTTTAAGTCAAGTAAAAATATAATCCCATCAGATAATTATGAATGGGAGTTTTTGTTAATGTAACTGTTCAAAAAGGACCAATCAACATAAGAATATATTAAGCTGGCTGCATCAAATTTACGTCTTTTGTCAAAAAGGGGCCCGGATTAGTTTTAAATTTTTTTAATTAGTTTCTATGTTGTGTGGAATAAAAATTAAGTCCTCTCGAGCATTTTTGTGATGTGCAAAAAATATGTCTTTGGTAAAATTTATGGAATATTTATGTTGCTTAGCTATATAGATTGTTACTAGTTTTCTATATAGTCATGGTAGCTTTGTATTGAAGTGGAGACTTATAACAAGATTTAACACTTGAGGTAAGGACATTAATGAAATATCATATGTTACAAGTAACTTATTGTGGTAACTCTACAAGGAGAAAATGCTGCATATCATTTGCTGTTAATAAATTTATGCTTGTGTCATAAAACATGTTCTTAAGTGTTCACCATTAATGGAGACAAATACCCTTATTATTGATGGTTTTTTGTATGAAGTAACAAAAGAAAGTCACATGTTCTCTGAACACTTTGAGAAGAAGATAAAAGATCCATGTAATAAATGATGTCATACTTTAACTAAAATAATAAAAGTAGAGCGGTCAAAGAGAAGTTAACTTTTTATTGTTATTATATAACATATATCCACACAAAAATCATAATTTTGGTAATCACATGCCAGTTAGTGAAAAGAAACAAATCTTCAGAGCCATTGACTTTGGATCTAGTTTTATGTCTGTGAGATTGCAGACTAAAATTAACACATGTCTCTCATGGGGAATTTAAAATGAAGTATTAAGTATCACATTTTCCATCTCCCTATTGAGAAAATATACTTTCAACTTTTAACCAGTTTTTGGTGTACAGGGTCTGAAATTAGTAGGATGCAAGAAGCAAATTGCTTGTCGGTTATAAAAATTTCTTATTAAAATATGGGTCACAACTCACAAGCAAGCACAATTTGGCTTGTGGTAAAAAAATTTATATTCTCTTTTGCCAGGATGTATTTAAGACAGTTTGGCTAATTGCCATATACTGTATAGACAGAAATTTTAACTAGAATAAAGTATCACTAATTCTTCATTTTGCAAAAAAAATAGTTAATTTTCAATAATGGCTAGTTGACTCTGTTCTTGGGATATTATCACAGATTTAAAACTTCTTTGGGAATTAATTTTTAATATCCAGGCCCATTAGCTAAAGTAGCTGAAATTAATTCCTAGTGAAAATTTCAACCTATACAGTACTTATCAACCATATGAGACCTGCATTATTTCACGCGGCCGCCTGTTGACCAGATACAAGTGGGGCTGGATAAAGAGTATCAATAAACATCTGAGACGTGAATTTTTCTTCAATCTTTTCTGCTCAGAACACAGCACCATATATCACACTTTAAGGGCTTAAAGAATCCCAATATTCATCATTCTTCAATTATCACTTTGTTCAATATTCATCATTCTTCAATTATCACAACTTGTTCCAAGAAATGGCATTGAAAAATTTTGGTCACATATATATCTTAAAATTCAGTCTCTGATATATGTAGAGGAAAAACCTGACAGGTTAAAAAAAGATAGAATTGACATTGTGTGTCAACCATCTGTGGGTCGGCCATCAGCTTGATGGAAATACCCACTAATTTTTTTTCTCTGACTAGTTTGTTCTGTAGTTCTGCAAACAGGAAGTTCTCTCATTTGTGTCCCTTGAAGTCTTTAGTATAACTGCCTTCCATATCCAATGCTTGAAATACGCTCCAAAACAGGTTTCTCAGAGGCTTGAAATGAAAGAAATCCAGTATTTCATTCATTTTTTTATCACTCATATTGTGAGGAAAAACTTGACCAAGAACATACATATTAATAAACAATAATTTAAAATATCTTTGTGGGATATTTTGAAGTTAGTAAACATAAAATATGAGATATTTTTGATATACTATACTCAGTAGTGCCCATGGGCCCTTCACTGGAAGGACAAGAAACTTGGCAATGGGCAAAAATGCGAGCATTGGCATATAGCTGTCTGATCAAACCCTGTTAACGCATGTAAACATGGTAAAAGCCATCACATATAAATAGATTAAACAGGATACCTCACAATATTACAAAATAGTGCATTCAACAATCTATGTATTAAGTCCCAGTATTTGTTTTTATAAAATAAATGTATTGCTCACGTATAGACAACCAGTCCAATGCATTGTACCTGCCACAGCCCGGCCATTCAAAACCCTTGAAACTTCTCCGTGTGGAGAATTCCCACTTCTGTTGCATGATTATATTTACATTTTGCCATGCTTAAAATTATGCACTTTTTGCAAAGATAAACAGATGAAAATTAAGTGCAATGTATAAAAAAATACTTAAACAATCGGGACTTAAAACTTTGTTGGGGAGGGTGGGTCTTACACTTATTTCAGGGATGGGTGATAATGTGAGCATGATGTGTGTTTTTTGGTTGATTTTGGTAATTGGTAATAATTTTGTAGATTTTTCTTATTTATCAGTAATGAAAAATTATAAAAATAAAAATTGAGATATTTCAATAGCTTGTTCTTAAAGTTTATTTGTGGTTTTCCCTATCATTTCTACCACAGTAGAACCTCTGTTATCCAACAGCTTGAAAGTGAAATATTGTTCAGATCATGGCAGATTCATAAAATAGTAGACATATTTAAGTGTCACAGTTAGGGAACTACAAATTTGGGAGACTGTAAAATCAGTTCATAAAAATGTAAATTTAGATAATCGAAAGTCAGATAATAGAGGTTCTGCTGTACAGCCAACAGAACAGTGGACAGCTAGTTTACTGTTCTCAAAATGGAACCACACATACACACAGAGAAAGATTCTCCGACGTCTGTATTATTAATTCAGTCTCTGACACCCATCAGTGTCAGAACAGAATGAGAAGCCTGGGCAGTGTTACATTGATTCTTACTGTAACTCTTTTCTAATCACAGGTGTAACTTACCAGCAGTTGAAGAGTAAATCGTTGAAGAAAGGTGACCTATATGAAGACCCAGACTTTCCCTGTGATGATAGTTCTCTGTACTTCAGTGAGAAGCCAGTGTCTGGAAATGTGGAGTGGAAACGTCCACATGTGAGTGACCGATTGCCATTGTTATACACACTTGTGTTCACAGTCATTCCTGGTTATCTAGGTCAATTAATTTTCAACTTTGTTGACTGATAATCAAGCCAGAATCAATTACCAATATTTACATATTTTACTCTACTTTTGGTCCTTATTGAATGTATCAATTTGCAAGCTGAAATATATATTAATCCTGTAACGATTTTGGTGATTTCAAACTTCTTGATATTTATTTATTTATTATCTAGTACCAAAAGAACAGACTTCCTGTAAAAGTGGTGGTAAACATAAACTTTTATCAAAAAAGTTTCACAAATTTTTCAATTTAATGAATAAAAAGTTGATATTTACTCTTTATTTAGTTATACTGTTTCTAGAAAGGTAAGCTTTGTGTTGGATAATCAGTGATTAAAAAGTTGTCGATACCAGACTGCTATGATACCTGTCACTTGCACATATTATAACTGACAGTATGTTTCACCATCCCACCACTCCTCAGATGGCCTTTTCTATTGGAATTTGCTTTTATCTGGACATCTTGGTTTAGTGGTAGAAGTGTTTTTTTCTAAGTCTTTGAAATTCTACTTATGCCTGTTCTTCTGTATATTATTCTATCCACCGGAAGCTTCCAGTGAATACTTTGGTTTAAATAGCATTTTCTACACCGCTGCCACGCGTAGAGAGATTTTCAACATTAACACTCCCAGCAGAAAACTAGACCAGCTAGCTTCACCAAATTTGCAGGATAGCTTCATTGGGAGGTAAGCGTCTCTACGAGTGAAAATAACCTCATTCTGAAAACCAAGATGGCCGCCCTGGACATTTCATTGAAAATGTGAATCCAACCTATATGAAATCTTGGGCTGAGAATCTTCTGATGTGATTAGATTTGACCTTTGTCGCCTCCTTCAAGATTGCATGATGGTAACCAAACTCGAAAGTTCTTAAAACTCATTTATTATTGGTTTTAGATTTTTTGGACTTGAAACTGAACTATAAGAAATCATGGGCTGGGAATCTTCTGATATAGTCATATTTGGCTCCTTCAAGGTCAAACAATGGTAGCCAAATTTAAACTTGCTTATAACTCGCTTATTATTGGTTCTACAGTTTGTGGATGTGAAACCGATCTATAGGAAATCATGGGCTAGCAATCTTCTGATGTGGTCAGATTTGACATTGGGCTTTGGTGCTAGCTCAACTGCTGACTGGCTTTGGTGACTTGCCTTTCTGGTGGATACAATTTGCATCAGTTCTCGGATGTGTTAGGTCTAGTTAATCTAGACTAATCTTCCACATTTTTGATTATAGGAGATCTGCAAAGACCCACAAATGTTTGTTGGAGGAGCCAGTAGGTTTGACATCATGCAGGGAGTGTTGGGCAACTGCTGGCTACTGGCTGCCATGGCTTCACTGACCACAGACCAGAAACTACTACACAGGGTGGTACCAGCAGACCAGAGCTTTAGTAAAGACTATGCAGGTAGGATGATCACACGCATAGCCGAAAGACTAATGAGTTTTGTATTTATAAATAACTGTTATAGATGCATAAGTTTAGTGAATATATTAAACTTTGAGATTGTTTGATGTCTGTGCATCTTCTTTGTAGAATTGGTTAATATTACCAGGAGAGGAACAGGTTCTGAAATTATCAAATGATAAACAGTTTTGAAAATTTAACATGTGTAGGACCTCTAGTTTAAATCCTATTAATTGTATCCACAAGAAGCATCCGGTGGATACTTTGGTTTAATGTTCACTACCCCCCTGGTGCTACCACACGTAGAGAGATTTTCATTTTTTCAACACTCTCAGCAGAAAACTAGACCAGCTAGCTTCACCAAATTTGTAGGATAGCTTTTAGTGCTGCCGCGACACACTACTTCCAATACTATCATTTGCTGTGTATTCTGTGAGCAACAATCAGATGTCGTATTTGGAATCCAGTTGCAAAGATATACAAATTAAAGCTTAATAAAGTGAAACAGAAAAGTTATCTCATAAAATGGCTAGCTTTTATGTATCCTTTAATAATGTTTCGTAACCCTTTCTAACTGTAAAAGAAAACTGTAGCAATATGGTGAAGCTGGTTAATGTGTTGAAGGAATTTCCAGGGGCCGCGGTAACACACTCGCATGCCACTTTTGAGGTCAGCGGATCAAATCCCAGACCTTTTGTGGGAAAGTTGGCAGTTGCTTACTGATGGTCAGCAGCTTACAGTACAGAACATTGACCAACTGTATGAAATAGTTTCCTCTGCCCACAAAACAACCTGTCATGATATGACCTGTGCAGTGTTGAAAGCGACATAAAATCCCAAATGAATAAGTAAATGAAGGAATTTGCATTTCCTTGTCTTAAAAGGAATTCTATTCAACGGAGTTCAATTTATAAGGAGTTTGACTGTGTCTGCATTCATATGCAAGTCCAACCCATGTTACAAGTCAAGTGGGGTTTTTACATCCCATTCAACAGCCAGGGTCATATTGGGATAGGACCTCAATATTATTACTTGTGAGAGTCAAACTCACACCAAGTTGATAGCGTGTGATTAGATGCATAACCTGCTAACCCGCTAGGTCAATATGGACTTCCCAACTGTCACAAGACCAAACAGGGCTCAAAAGCAGAAAGCTTTTGAAGTGTAACAGAAGTATAATGTGATATTTTATTGACAAAAAATTACTGTAGCAGTAAATTACATATAGTACAAGACTGACATGCTAAAATTTTAGCTTTATTATTTTTAACGTAAATACATGACATAATGTTACAAGTAAGGCTGAATTTAAATGCGAAAATCGTTTAATTTTTATTAAATTTTTGGTCATGCTTTTCCTTGAATGTTCATTGACAAATATTATTTACCTTTTTTCGTTTTACATAATTTAGTTGGTTTCTCTTCTTAGAACATGATTGTCTTTCTCCCCGTGTTTAAAGACAAAAAGAAATTAATGAATTGGCATCCCGTCCTTTGAAAACCAGGGGTCAGTGTAAATTCTTGAGGGTCAGTTATGTCATACTGTAGCCATCTAAATTCATTCTGCCATTTGCCCAAATTGGTTGCTTTGCAGACTATTTGTTTTTTTGTATTCTGACTGACATACTGAACTGCCACCACAAGTAGCGGTGGGGCCCACTGCTTTCAGTGGAGCTAGTACTGGAATAGAGTCCTCCGTCTCCTTATTGTCAGAGGTAAAAGTAATTTGACAGAGTAACTTGCCTCTTTGACATTGCAACACAGTTCAGAGTTTAATGTAAAATAATATAAAGACAATGTCAAAATACCTTGCAATACCCATGCATGACCTCCTAACCTCGCGAACTCTTCACCTCTCAACCTTTTGGTGTGCAGTGACAAGTAAAAAAAAACAACAGAAATCCGCCATTTTTGTATTAAAATTGGAATAAATAAAGAATTGCTTCATATTTAGATTAAATATTGACATTTGTTTTACGAATACTTCTATGTCAGTATGTGCATAAAATGCTAGATTTTGAAGTAAATTTAACACGTGTGTGAGTAAACAGAAACACTGTTTTTGTAATCACTTTACAAAGTTTGCATTTTGATATAAAAGTGTAAAGGAAGGTATAGTATGAACTACAGTTATGCAGGGAAACTTTGTGAATTATTATAATCTGTACTTTCGATTCGTGAATTTTATAGGCAATTAACATATACTAATTGAATATTTTATTTGTTAAATGATATTTAAATAATACTGCTGGTGAAGAAACAACATATACGTGCCTGTATATTTTTGAAGCGAAGTAATGAGAAACACATCTACTCTATTGAGCTCTGACAACAATACTTTCAGAGCTGAACATCCTGAACAGTTCTCTCTCTGAACGTTGTCTGTATCAATGAACAGTGGCTTCATTCATCACATCACAACATTATCAAAATATTCTCAAAAATAATGAAAATATCACAACATAATAATAATAATAATAAACTGATTTAACACTGAAAAAAACCACAAATAGCTTTTCATTTTTGAAAAATGTTGTCATGTCATGTGATACACATCCATTCTGTTAAGTTGTGACAGGCATTGTTTCAGTGTGGCCCGTTTCCCAGTTACCGTGCCTACGGACTGATTTCTCCATTTCATCAGCATACTCCATACACTGTAGCCCTCGTCTTCACCACCAATCTCTCCAAAATGGTCCAAATCTTGCTCCGTAATCTTCAGGAAGTGACCCAATGTCCGCCAGTCGGCTCCAATCTTCTTAGATAAGTAAAGCAAGTGCCTCTCACTCAGATCTGAAAAGTTATAAAACAAACGCATTGCTTGTTGAAAGTTTCCAGCTAAATATGTATATATCATAGGATAAAAGATTTAATGTAAGCAATAGAATATGAGTATAACATAATACTTGATAAACTCTTCTCAGAAAGTATAGCATAATTAACTTCAGAAATAACCTTATGTTTTCTGCTCATTTCTTTGGCTTTTACTTCTCATTGAATGGTATACAAGCAGTTATTTCCAGAGTACCATAAGTTCACAATATCAGTAGGGAACAAATGTTTGCATTTGCAGCTTCACACATTATATGGTTTGGCAAAAAATAAATAAAGTCAGATTTGATATATCTAAGGACAAACTCATACAACAAAAACCTATCACATGTCCTGACAAAGAAGGGGCTTCTCTGCCTTTGAGTATAATGTGAAATTGCTCCCTGACTTATGTCATTACAGTCTATTGGCGTATGTATGAACTGATTAGCATAATATAATCCTATTAGAAAAAGATAAATTTTTGTGTCTTTTTGTATTCTCTTTTCATAACATAAGTGACCATCAGTAAGAGGTTATTATATAATTATAAATACATGTTGAAAGATACCAAGTGGGTCAAATCAATCAGTAACTCTGTTTATGTGTGTCATATAAAACACTGGCAACCATGTATGAGTGGTCTTATATTATTTTGTCATTATTTTGATTTTGATTAAATATTTTTATAATCACCTATATTTTTTATGTTACAAAAGAGAGGTTTTTTTTAAATGTTCAGGAAGTATTATGTTCTGATAAAAGAATACAGAAACTGTCAAATATTAGCTATATTTGCTACCTTTCGCTGCTTCCTTTTGGAACTGAGCTATGATGAACTGATTCACTTCTGCTGCTTTGTGGAAAAATCCATTGCTATCAATGACCTTGGCATTTTGTCTTGCATCCGTATTGTTGTCACCTTCGACTTTTACCTTCATGACCTTGACCTCATTCTCAAGAAGCTTGACCTTGTTTAGTGTCTCCTGTATGAGATCTGCTGAGTACGGAATCTCATGCCTTTCAAGTGCCCTTACTTCAGACTTCAGATTTTTCACAAGACTCTCAAAGTTCTTATTCTCTTCCACCAAACAGGCTTCCTTGTACTTCCTCTGCTTCATCTTTCTCCGATGATTCTTCAAAACTTCTACAAGTTCATCATCTTCATTCCTTTCTTTGATAATGTCTATAGCTGTCTCACCAAATTTGTTTTTTGTGAATTGGACATCTTTCTGCAAGAGGTAGTAGACTATATCCTGATGTCCCTGACTACAAGCAAGGTGCAGAGCAGTGTTTGCATTGCTGTCTGTAGAGTGTAGCTTTGCCCCAGCATTCACCAGTACCTGGATTGTTTCCAGGTGGTTCTTGTATGCTGCAATGGTGAGAGGTGTGTCATTAATATTTTGGTATTTCACTTCTACATTTGCCCCTTTGCGAAGCAGAAGACTACATATTTCTGCAAAACCATGTTGTGATGCAATATATAAAGGAGTAGCATTGTCTTCTGTTGCAGTTTCCACATTTGCTCCATTCTGTAAGAGCAGTCCTACCATGTGGATTTTGTTTCCCTGACAAGCCCAAATCAGAGGTGTTGAACCATCAAAAATAGGGATGTTTGGATCTGCTCCATAAGTAAACATGATCTCTGTCATTTTCACATGGTCTTTGAAGCAAGCCAAGTGGAGAGGCGTCACCTTTAGTTCTGCATTCGCATTTGGGTTTGCTCCATTTTCCAGTAACAGTTTGGCCATGGAAATATGTCCTTTCTTCGCGGCGGCATGAAGTGCTGTTTCATAAGATATATTGCTGATGTTAGACGAGGTCCCGCTTTTCATCACATCATCTGATTCACCATTTAATATCCTTGGTTGAGATTTGGCATTGATATCCACTCCGTAGTTTATCAGCAATTGGGCAATTGCCATTCGATCCTTATAAGCAGCAACATAGAGTGCCGACCAGCCATGTTTATGCTCTTGTAAGTTTACATTACTGCCTTGTTTGATGAGACACTGGACGATTTCTTCATGGTTATGCAGGCATGCATAAAACAACAGTGAGCGGCCATCTGTGTCAGTAATATTTACACTTGTACCACCCAGAATAAGGTCACGAACTCTATCAATGTCCCCTTGTTTGCAGGCAGCAAATATGTCTGCCATGGTAAATGCCACTGGGTTATAGAATTGAGATATCTGCTGTTTTATGTTTTGACCTATTGCTAAGCTTTCAAATGAAATTCATTTATCACAGATATTAAAAGCTAGACAGTTAAATATGTTCCTTTTGTACATATAAACGTTAGATGTAAATCACTTCATAAATATATACTGATAAATAATATCCCATAATGCTTTTTTTCAAAGTTCAAAGTTTCAAAGTTCAAAGAAAGTTTGTTTTATCTAACTCTTTAATCAGATTACATAGGTTTAAGAAAGAATAAATAAATAAAAAATAAATGGAAGTCAGTGTGTCAGCCACTATACCACTGTACAGCAATATCTATGGTATAGTCTGCATTTTTATTGACGAATAGTCTATCAACTTCTCCACGATTAGCTGTTGAACTGTTTTAAATATTCACACAATTCCCTTTTATAGTCAATCAAAGGTGTGTATTAAAAGCCATTTCTTCACAGTTAAAAGTGTCATTACCTCAACAAGAAAAGCAGTGAGTGGGTCCTCAGTTCTCATTCTTGACCTTTTTGTGTCATTTTTTGCGATAATGGTTTTCACCTGAATCCAACTACTTATTTGTCGCCATATATCACAAATGTATAATAGGTAAATCATTATGAAATACCTCACAATACTTCTGCAGTGTAACTGACCATTTTTATCAGCATCTGTGTGGGAATAAGCAGTCACTGGTGTCATTGCTTTACTTTCATCTGTCTCTCTTAATCAGATCATTTTGTTTACTCGATTAACCATATTATTGATAACTTTATGAGCGTAAAAATATTTACTGACTGTATACTTCAAGACTCTTTAAAGACCTGTAAGATATTTTACTATAATTTTAAGTTTTGTATTTGGAAGAGCACAGCTGCTGGCATTATTATATAGCATTAGCATTTTGTTGAAATATTGTCCAAAACTTATTATGCAAGCAATCATGGACTTAAGGTAAAAGTTTGTCCAGACTATATCTCACAAACCATAAGGTGTAGGAAGTTGTTACTTGGTAGGGACATTGGTTAGGGGGTGTAGATGTGCAACATTATAATATGACCTTGATCTGACCTTTGACCTTGCCGTAGTGACCTTGACCTTTAAAATCTTGTCTGGGCTATATCTCGGCAACTGTAAGGTGTAGGAAGTTGATACTTGGTAGGAACATTGGTTAAGGGGTGTAGGTGTGCAACGTCATGGTGTGAACCTGATGTGACCTTTGACCTTACAATAGTGACCTTGCCCTGTAAAATCTTGTCTGGGCTATATCTCGGAAATCATAAGGTGTAGGAAGTTGATACTTGGTAGGGCCATTGGTTAGGGGTTGTAGGTGTGCAGCATTATGGTGTGACCTTGATTTGACCTTGTCATAGTGACTATGAGTTTTAAAATCTTATCTGGGCTATTTCTCGGATTCCATAAGGTATAGAAGGTTGACAATTGGTAGGGACATTGTTTAGGGGGTGTAGGTGTGCATCATGGTGTGACCTTTAGCTTTGGCTCTACCAAAGTTTGTTCACCCCTGCCATATTTAAGACATCTTTCTCTTATGACAAAGATATATAGATTGCTGCAACTGATTATTCTAATATGCACTTTTATATAATTGTGATATTTCCATCGACAGCTATTCTCCAATTAATAAATTTTACTGCTTCATGATTTTTAGTTCACTGATTAATGTTATCATCTTGCCATTGAATTGTCTTGTTTTAATACTTTATCTTAGATGTTATTTTCTCTATTTAAACATTATTTGGAGCTTTATATAACTGACACTGCTCTTAGAGTATCCCAATCTTTGTACTGTTTCACAATTTCTATATCTCTTTGTGTTGAAAACTATTTCCCCAGGCTGTGGGGTGCGGGCATCTCTGATACTATTTTATAATAATTAAAATGTGTAGAGTTCACCACAGTGAAAATACTTCAAGTTAGCCAGGATTTCCAAATAACGGTATATTTTATGGGAAAACACTGAGTTTCCTATAGTAAAAATATTATTTCAACTGAAATGTAAATCTACTTCCTATCACTGTTTTATTTAAAGGGTTCAATAGAACTGCGTTTTTGTTTTGTTTTTTCAAAACACTATTCACAAGTTTTTTCCTCACAAAATGTAATATTAGTAACATGAAATGAAAAATACTACATAATTACCTAAATCATAAAGCTGAGAGGTTTAATCTGATATTATAGTGGTCTTAAAATTGGACTGCCATAATTTTTTTCAGACATTGACACTACCTGTGTGTTTATTTTAAATTTATTTCCATGAAGAAATGTCAATTTGAACCTGGGTCTGTATTCACACATAATCTTTGATGCTTTTATTATATTTTAGTAAAGTGAATTTTCAAATATTTTACAAACCCTTTCATATAAAAAGATTAGTGCCTACACTCAAATAAAGGAAAGAACAGTTGCTTACCATTTAAAATGAATTTTCAAGATTTTAAATAGCCCTTTACTTGAAAATGTGATAATTCCCCTCCAAAAATTTTGATCGCAATTCGAAATAATAATTCAAAATCAAGAATACTTGTTTATTTTAACGAAATAAAATTATTTATATTTAAAAATACAAAAGTGCAAAAATATTTGTTAAGCAAAAGTTCCATACCCATGGGGTAGATTCAACCAGTCATGAACTTTAAGGCTGGTTATATTAAAGATTTGTTTCTGGTGGTACAATATTACCAGGCAGTTTAATCAGTTAACCTGTTCATTAACATAGTCTGTCAATGTATTGGCGCAATGTCATATAGTTGCAGCACATTTGGATCGTCTTACTGTACAAAATGTCAAGTACCTCTTCCTTCTATTACACAACCTACATATGTGTACAGATCTTTTCTTTCTCTATTACTTACCTTATACTAAATATTTGAAGGAACTAGGTTAGTACACACTAGGTATGTGTCTGTTGCATATCACATCAGTCAACAAAGATAAAGTCACCATTTGGACAATCAATACTGATATATTTCACACTTCTTAAAATAAAGAGGGCTCAGCAGATATTTTTTAGCCCAAGAAGGAGAGAGATTTAATTAATGCAGGTGGCTTTCCTATAGAGAAAGAAAATAAGTTGAAATTCATCATATTGGACCTGTACCCTTTAGAAATAAGACGAAATCATCTAATTACTGGCAATTTTGCATCAGGGAGATCAGACAGATAATGTAGTCACACAAAATACATTTATATATGTTACAGTGAATATGTGTAATCAGGGAATACGCGTATTCCCTGAAAATTTCAGTGAATACGCGTATTCCCTGAAGTAGTCAGGGAATACGCGTATTCCCTGAAAATTTTAGGGAATACGTGTATTCCCTGGTTTTGATAACCAGGGAATACGCGTATTCCCTAACTAGAAATTGTTGAGAATGCAGCTTTGTATTCTTATAATATATAAAAAATAGCTTTTGCTTTGGACTCGTGTGTTTATGTACGATGACCATTAAAATCCCCAAGCATGATTTTACATAGCTTTTACTGTACCATAACAAAAAACACAAAAATATCACTTTGCCAAAAGGCAGTATTCATGTCTGTTAACATTAAGCTCTGTTAACATTAAGTTCTGGGACCAGTAGTGGCAGCACAACAAGTCCTAGATCCTTCCCCTAAGACCAGATATCCTCGGAAAGAAAAGAAGGGGGGGCACATCCGCTACAACCAAGTCTTCAGGAGTCTAATCCCTGGGTATAGGTATAAGTCTACCTCATCATGATGTTTGGGTAAGGTCTTTCTGTTTTTAGTATATAGTATCAAGTATTAAGGACTTTTTAAGGTTGTCATTAATTTGTACACGGGACTCAGACTGGTATTTTCTATCATTCATTCTAACCTATTTTAAATATAAGAAAAACCTAAATATATTCCAGTCTCAGCTGTAATCCCGCCACCGAGCGGTTGGATTCAGCTATCAGTCCCACATGGTAAGCTATTGTAGCGCAATAAAATTGAAAATTTTGATTACTTAAATGTAGCTTTTATAAGCTAGAAGCTTACCATGTGGAACTGAAGAAAGTCCCACCCTACCTCCCTGCTGTATTACAGCGGAGGGGGGATGGTTAAAAATTTAAATGAGAAAGGATGTTACAAAAAGGGTAAGTCACGTGACAACAACCTCGACTACGGTCAACACTAAATGCCTTTTTTTTTCTAAGACGTTGGCCAGGTCGGATGGCCTCCCGAGAACAGCTATTAGACACCAACTTGTCATAGCAGTTTTCTCTAAAGGCTTAAAGTATTAATTAAACAATCTCACTTAATCCAATTGGCTTCCCAGTCCTGTGATTTGTCTTTATTTTGCTCTTTGATCTTTAATACTTTCAATTACAAAGAAGTCATCCATTCTACAATGGTGAAACAGGTGGGTAAGGTTAAAGAAATAACCCCTTTGTTATTATAAATTCAAGGGAAGCCGTTCAGTCTGCAACTAAATATGTGTTTTGTGTCAAAATATTTGTCAGGGATCCATGACTAAAAATTCTATTAATTCAAAAGAACCATCTATTTTAAATATTCTAAAATAGACAACTGTGTCAAAAGTTAAGACTTTTGGATCAGGATATATAAACATGAAATTTAAATCACAACATTCATATAATCTCTACCCAAAGGTTAATTATTTAAAAAAGCAACTTGCATATAATCTCTACACAAAAGTTCAATATTTAAAAGCACTAAACCAGATGACCCATTACACATATTCACTGATTTCAGTTCAGTGAATATGTGAAGCTATTACTTGTCTAAAGTGGTCAGGGAATACGCGTATTCCCTGAAATTTTCAGGGAATACGCGTATTCCCTGACCACTTTAGAGAATATGCGTATTCACTGAAAATTTCAGGGAATACGCATATTCCCTGATTACACATATTCACTGTAACATATATATGTCAAGAATTTGCAACAAAGCATGGAAATGGCAGGGGGTTTCCTTGCCTGTGCTTGCATGAAAACATATGACAAGAAATCAAGACAAGTCCAACAAGAGAAACATATGCATTTTTAAACTCAGCCACCATCTGGTGACTTTAAATGAGGAGCCCAAGGTCAGATCTGACCCTGTGAAGAATCCCTAACCATTTGAAAACATGGTCAAGATGCTATGTATATTTTTGAGTTGTACACTCAAACACACACAAACAACAGACTCGATTACAATACCCTTGCCCTGAAGTGAAGAGGGGGGTGGGGAGGTTGAGGGTAAAATTGCATTATAAAACCAGGAGATTATTTCATAAGTAATATTGCAATCATTAATTGCCATTTATAGAAGGAGACAGAGATTCATGTTCACAAATAATAGATACAACTTGTGGCTACTGTAACAAAATAGAAGAAGACATGTCTCTTTAAAAAATCAATCTGAACCTCTGCTGGAACAAGAATCCCATCTTATTTTATATTGATACAGTTGAAGTTTATTAAGTAGAACCTGATAGGACAAGAATAATATTTCCACTGAAGCAGGATTTCAAGATAACAGAGGTAAAATTTTGGAAAAGGCACTTTTTGCTTCTACACCAAAGTTCCACTTAAAGCAATTTCACTGTATTGTAAAATTAAATGTACAAAAACTCAACATCCTGTAAGCAGTCCATTATGTTTTTAGCATATTATGAATAAAGCATAGGTTGTAGGGTTGTGTAATGCTTATATTTACAGTTACTATGCATTACTGTTTTCAGTTGATGGAGGGCCTCAGCGGGCCGGTGATTGCCACTGATTGGCAAGTTTGGCCTCTGATCACAGGCTGTCGCCCCTGTGTGGGTTTGTCTCCCACAAGTGGCAATGTTGTGGGCCTTTTGCTAAACAGTTCATAAAATCTTAATTTTGACCTTTTTCTGTTTTCTGTTAATAGCTTCTAAACATGAAATTCCAAAATTGAATCAGAAAAGAATTCATAAACTATTAAATGTAACATGGGGGAAATTAATAGATTGTATTTTAAGTTAAAAGTAAATGTGTCACACTGCATTAATTGTATCCCCGACGCGAAGCGGGGATACTATGGATTCATCATCGTCGTCGTCCGCGCCCTCGTCCGCGTCCGCAGAGATTTCTTGTTAGTGACCTACAGTCCACATTTCTTTCCGGATTTCTTTCATATTTGGCAGGTGGCTTGATATGGTAGAGGACTCGCCACCCTATCTTTTTGGTAGGCTTTATGTCTAAATTAGGCCTGTGGTAGACAAAAATGTCTAAAATGTGGAATATTGCTTGTTAGCGACCTACAGTCCACATTTCTTTCCAGATTTCTTTCATATTTGGCAGGTGGCTTGGTATGCTAGAGGACTCGCCACCCTATCTTTTTGGTAGGCTTTATGTCTAAATTAGGCCTCTGGTAGACAAAAATGTCTAAAATGCATTAAAATTCATGAAATCATGCACTAAATCACTTGTAACTTGAAAAGTGTTGCATTTAGAGCATTTTGTTAAAATATGTTATTCAGATACTTTTTTCATAGCTACAACATGGTGAGTAACTTGGGTGTCTGTCTCAATAGCTAAGTGAGTAATAGCTACTTTTGGGCTTTTCAGTAACTTCCATCGTGAGTAAAATCACTTGTAACTTGAAAACTATTGCATTTAGAGTATTTTGTTTCAATATGTTATTCAGCTATTTTTGGGTCAGCTATAACATAGTAAACTTTCAGACCTGTAGCTCATGGCATAGCTGAGTAATAGCTACTTTTAGGTTATCACTGTTGAGTAAATTGCTTATAACTTCAAAAGTATTACATTTAGAGTATTTTGTTTCAATATGTTATTCACCTATTTCGGAGTCAGCTATAACATAGTGAAGTTCCAGACCTGTGGCTCATTGCATAGCTGAGTAATAGCTACTTTGAAGTTCACACTGTTGAGTAAATCAGTTGTAATTGGAAAACTATTGCATTTACAGAAATTTGTGTAAATATGTTATTCAGCTACTTTTGGGTCAGCTATAACATAGTAAAATTTCAGACCTGTAGCTCATGACATAGCTGAGTAATAGCTACTTTTAGGTTATCACTGTTGAGTAAATTGCTTATAACTTCAAAAGTATTACATTTAGAGTATTTTGTTTCAATATGTTATTCACCTATTTCGGAGTCAGCTATAACATAGTGAAGTTCCAGACCTGTGGCTCATTGCATAGCTGAGTAATAGCTACTTTGAAGTTCACACTGTTGAGTAAATCAGTTGTAATTGGAAAACTATTGCATTTACAGAAATTTGTGTAAATATGTTATTCAGCTATTTTTGGGTCAGCTATAACATAGTAAAATTTCAGACCTGTAGCTCATGGCATAGCTGAGTAATAGCTACTTTTAGGTTATCACTGTTGAGTAAATTGCTTATAACTTCAAAAGTATTACATTTAGAGTATTTTGTTTCAATATGTTATTCACCTATTTCGGAGTCAGCTATAACATAGTGAAGTTCCAGACCTGTGGCTCATTGCATAGCTGAGTAATAGCTACTTTGAAGTTCACACTGTTGAGTAAATCAGTTGTAATTGGAAAACTATTGCATTTACAGAAATTTGTGTAAATATGTTATTCAGCTATTTTTGGGTCAGCTATAACATAGTAAAATTTCAGACCTGTAGCTCATGGCATAGCTGAGTAATAGCTACTTTTAGGTTATCACTGTTGAGTAAATTGCTTATAACTTCAAAAGTATTACATTTAGAGTATTTTGTTTCAATATGTTATTCACCTATTTCGGAGTCAGCTATAACATAGTGAAGTTCCAGACCTGTGGCTCATTGCATAGCTGAGTAATAGCTACTTTGAAGTTCACACTGTTGAGTAAATCAGTTGTAATTGGAAAACTATTGCATTTACAGAAATTTGTGTAAATATGTTATTCAGCTACTTTTGGGTCAGCTATAACATAGTAAAATTTCAGACCTGTAGCTCATGGCATAGCTGAGTAATAGCTACTTTTAGGTTATCACTGTTGAGTAAATTGCTTATAACTTCAAAAGTATTACATTTAGAGTATTTTGTTTCAATATGTTATTCACCTATTTCGGTGTCAGCTATAACATAGTGAAGTTCCAGACCTGTGGCTCATTGCATAGCTGAGTAATAGCTACTTTGAAGTTCACACTGTTGAGTAAATCAGTTGTAATTGGAAAACTATTGCATTTATAGGAATTTGTGTAAATATGTTATTCAGCTACTTTTGGGTCAGCTATAACATGGTGAAATTACAGACCTGTAGCTCATGGCACAACTGAGCATTAGCTATTTTCAGGTACTGACTGTTGAGTAAATGACTTGTAACTTGAAAAATATTGCATTTGGAGTATTTTGTTAAAATATGTTGTTCACCTACTTTTGGGTCAGCTATAACGTCGTGAAATTACAGACTTATAGCTCATGGCATAGCTGAGCAATAGCTATTTTCAGGTTCTCACTATTGAGTAAATCAGTTGTAACTTGAAAACTATTGCATTTACAGTATTTTGCTTAAATATGTTGCTCACCTAATTTTGGGTCAGCTATAACATAGAAAAAATTCAGACATGTAGCTCATTGCATAGCTGAGTAATAGCTACTTTGAGGTTATCACTGTTGAGTAAATCAGTTATAACGTGAAAACTATTACATTTACAGTATTTTGTTTAAATATGTTATTCACATAATTTTTGGTCAGCTATAACAGAGTGAAATTGCAGACCTCTATGTCATGGCATAGCTTACCAATATCTACTTTCAGGTTCTCACTGTTGAGTAAATCATTGTATCCACTGGATAGCCGCAGTGTGTAGAGAGATTTCACCATTACCGCTCTAACGAAAAAAATATTATAGCTAGCCTTCTCAAGTTTGCAAGGTATATTAGAGGGTGCACCACAGTATTCTATTGGTAGGCTTTATGTCTAAATTAGGCCTGTGGCTAAATTACTTGCCTACTAAAAATGAGTAATTCTGCATTTTCTCTAAAAGTATTGCAGATAGCAAATTTTTCTTAAATAACTCATTCACCTACTTTGGGGAGAGCATTCACATGCTGAAGTTCCAGACCTGTAGGTAATTACTCACCTACTCAAAATGAGTAAATGCGAATTATCTCTAAAAGTATTGCAGATAGCCAATTTTTCTCAAATAACTCATTCACCTACTTTTGGGAGAGCTTTCACTTGGTGAAGTTTCAGACCCGTAGGTAATTACTCACCTACTGAAAATGAGTAAATGCAAATTATCTCTAAAAGTATTCCAGATAGCCAATTTTTGTCAAATAACTCCTTCACCTACTTTTGGGAGACCTTTCACTTGGTGACGTTTCTGACCTGTAGCTAATTATTCACCTACTCAAAATGAGTAAATGCTAATTATCTCTAAAAGTATTGCAGATATCCAATTTTTCTCAAATAACTCATTCATCTACTTTTGGGAGAGCTTTCACATGGTGAAGTTTCAGACCCATAGCTAATTATTCACCTACTCAAAATGAGTAAATGCAAATTATCTCTAAAAGTATTGCAGATAGCCAATTTTTGTCAAATAACTCCTTCACCTACTTTGGGGAGACCTTTCACTTGATGAAGTTTCAGACCTGTAGCTAATTATTCACCTACTCAAAATGAGTAAATGCGAATTATCTCTAAAAGTATTGCAGATAGCCAATTTTTCTCAAATAACTCATTCACCTACTTTTGGGAGAGCTTTCACTTGGTGAAGTTTCAGACCTGTAGGTAATTACTCACCTACTGAAAATGAGTAAATGCAAATTATCTCTAAAAGTATTCCAGATAGCCAATTTTTGTCAAATAACTCCTTCACCTACTTTTGGGAGACCTTTCACTTGGTGAAGTTTCAGACCTGTAGCTAATTATTCACCTACTCAAAATGAGTAAATGCTAATTATCTCTAAAAGTATTGGAGATATCCAATTTTTCTCAAATAACTCCTTCACCTACTTTGGGGAGACCTTTCACTTGATGAAGTTTCAGACCTGTAGCTAATTATTCACCTACTCAAAATGAGTAAATGCGAATTATCTCTAAAAGTATTGCAGATAGCCAATTTTTCTCAAATAACTCATTCACCTACTTTTGGGAGAGCTTTCACTTGGTGAAGTTTCAGACCCGTAGGTAATTACTCACCTACTGAAAATGAGTAAATGCAAATTATCTCTAAAAGTATTCCAGATAGCCAATTTTTGTCAAATAACTCCTTCACCTACTTTTGGGAGACCTTTCACTTGGTGAAGTTTCAGACCTGTAGCTAATTATTCACCTACTCAAAATGAGTAAATGCTAATTATCTCTAAAAGTATTGCAGATATCCAATTTTTCTCAAATAACTCATTCATCTACTTTTGGGACAGCTTTCACATGGTGAAGTTCCAGACCCGTAGGTAATTACTCACCTACTGAAAATGAGTAAATTCGAATTTTCTCTAAAAGTATTGTAGGTAGCCAATTTTTCTCAAATAACTCATTCGCCTACTTTTGAGAGAGCTTTCACTTGGTGAAGTTTCAGACCCGTAGCTAATTATTCACCTACTCAAAATGAGTAAATGCGAATTATCTCTAGAAGTATTGCAGATAGCCAGTATTTCTCAAATAACTCATTAATATAAAAACAACTTATAGGAAGTCATGGGCTGCAAATCTTTTCATGTGGTCAGATTTGACCTTGGGCCCCTCCTGCTTATTATTGGTCCTAGAGGTTTGCAATGTGAAAACGACTTATAGGAAATCATGGGCTGCAAATCTTTTGATCAGGTCAGACTTCACCTTGGGCCCCTGCTACAGGGTCAAATAAGGGTAACCAAACTTAAAAGTGCTTTCAGCTTGCTTATTAACGAAAAATGCTGTTTATCTTCTAAACTATGTTAGTTGGCCTTTGTCGGTGGATACATCCAGCATCTGGCCACAGATGCGTCCTTAGTCTAGTTATTTTTGTTATGTACAGGTTTTATGCACTCTCAGTTGACATTGTAATTACTCTGATCATTAGAAGCAATTTATTTGTC
This sequence comes from Sabellastarte sp. h YS-2021, assembly GCA_964017235.1. NCBI lineage: Eukaryota > Metazoa > Annelida > Polychaeta > Sabellida > Sabellidae > Sabellastarte > Sabellastarte sp. h YS-2021. The sequence goes on from OZ024933.1 coordinate 33,190,820, forward strand.
CAGTCCAATTAGTTAAAAAAGCTGAATATAAATTACATAAATGTACACACAACTAATGATAGATAAATAAAAATACAAGAGGGAGATTAAGGGGGGTCACAATCATTAGTTTTAGATATCCTTTTTATGACATGTTACGCTTATCTATCAGTGATAGGCAATCACATAGTGCCGTGTGGGCCCTGTGGTTTTGGGTTTGAATCCAACTCAATGTGGGATTTATTGGGTGCCTGCCCTAATATGACCTTAGCTGTTGAAAATAAACTCAAAGTTTCACTTTGACAGTATGTGGAGATAATGGAGGACCTGTTCTGATTATTGATAATGACAGTAGCTATCAAAAGGGACATAAAACACAGTTTTGACTATTTAGTTAGTACAGAGTAATTTAGGAATAGATACTGAGCAGGAGTGCATTTACAGCGTAACAAACATGACTGTGAGGTATTCGTTGCTTTTATAAAGACCGCTTTGATGTCATTTTACCTTAACATTTTGGATATAAACTGTACATTATCACTGTCAGACCCCAACTAACTAATATGTTAGCCAGAGAAAGTCACACAATAGGAAGGAAAGAATTTGTTTGAACTAAGTAATTTATTTACAATTTGTACAAATCAGTGTTAAACCAACCAAAACAGAAAATACACTTAAAACAATAATAACTTAAACTTGTATAACTGTTAATGACTTAAAAACTTTAAGTGTTATTATGAAATTATTTAAATAGTTTCTTTAGATCACTCACATATTATAATCCATAAAGCTGGATCAATGTTCAAATAGGAGGTATAACCTGATCACTTGAAAGTTTGTAGTCACCTGGTCTTGTATCAGTTGTAACAAAATGGCTCTGAAGAGTTTAACTGCCTCTGATTGGTATAGCTTTGAGAACAATGTGTTCGACTGTAACTGACGTAAGAATTTCCTCGATCGACACTATGCTGGACTTTTTGTCCCTGAGGTCTTCCACGAGTCTGCCCCTTTATTGCTGTGCTCGACTTCTTTGCTCTTGTGGACTTCACTTCCAGTTAATCTGCTGGATAGTGTCTTTTTTACCACACAGGTTCTTCAGTTAAAAAGTCCTTGGGCTGTTTTTAACAATTTTTCAAAGCTTTGAGTTGGCAATACAATTTCATCTGGGGTATAAAACTCCTGTCCCAACAATGCTAATCTGTAACTGTGAGATGTCCAGCTTATATAGAGAAGTGATCAGGAACCTTACCATTACAACATACATATTTCCTAAGAAATTAACATCCTAAAACTTATACTTACATTAATTACTCATAATAAGCATTTCTTGGAAGGAATCCTGTTTTTGCTAAAACTGCAACTCACCTATTTTACTATTTCACAATTTAACATACTTTCCTTATAAACAACACATCAGGATATGAAATTGTAGGTCATTATCTAGAACATCTCTCTTCTGTAAACAGCTAGAGGGTACATACACTCCTACATTTTGTTATTCTATCATAACATGTACTGTACTGGCACTGCTGTCATGGCCGTTCCTTCAGGTGAACTGCAGACCGACTGGTAACTGCTGAAGGGGTTTTGCAGGCAACATATCTTGTGTTTTCTGGTTACACAAGATTACCACTTGCAACTTGCAACTTTGTGCCATTGTTGCGGTAAATTTTCACGGCTGGGACTTGCAGGGTTTTTGGTTGCCGCACACTTTATAATAAATGGGAAATTTTGTACAGCACACAAAATTTTTCTTTTCTGTTGTTCTCATCTAAGTTAACTTTATGTTTTCCAAATACAGTGTTCCATTTATGGACTGACATTCCCAAATTTGCGTTTCCCAAATAATTTACATCACAATACTTGTATATTTTTAACTTCTCTTGTCTGAACAAATTTGTACTTTCCCACAATGATTTATTTATGGAGGTTGTCCTATAATTATTAAATTTGTACTGGTAATATTTTTGTATTCTAATTCTCTTCTGTTGCTGTGTCTCCAACAGTATAGTGTATACAATTATTACAACTGTCATAAAGTTTCACTTAGATTATCATCCATTTCAGTGTGTGGCAATACAGAGAATTTTCTGGGGTGTTTTTACTTTTGTTTACTTTTTATTTATTTTTTGGGCAATACATTGTGCATAGCGTAAGAAGTATGTGAAATTTGTTATTGAGGAGCACCCATAATCAATTTTGTATCAAAGGAAGGCTTTTTTTCACTGGCAAATTGGCAAATACCTCGTACGGTGTTCAGTTTCATAGTTCTCAAAGACAGTATGCAGCAATGAAAACACAATTCTGAAATACTACTATAAAATCCAACAATTGAAACTTGTGTGATATACCTTGTCAATTTGCTATATGATATGAACTAATATGAAACAATTTCCAGTTTGAAAAATTCTTCAACTTGTATTAAATTGGAAGGTTTTGTCTGCATACAATTACAATGTCTTGATTTACAATTAACAGTAATCTTTTCACTAGTATTTTCTTTAGTTCTTTAGTTGGAAGGGGGTCTTACTTGAGCCATAGCAATTCGGTGTGTTGGGGTCTTTACTCTCTCTATATATTTTATTTTGACTCCAGGTATCTTCCGTTTCCGTATCTGGCAGTACGGGCAGTGGCTGGAGGTTGTTATAGACGATAGACTTCCGACGTACAAAGGCAGTCTTATTTACATGCATTCTACAGAGACCAACGAGTTCTGGTCACCACTGCTGGAAAAAGCTTACGCCAAGTGAGTAGAAACAATGCTAAATGTTGGTCGATTGTTGAATAAATATGTAACAAATAGAGATATATTAGCAGTAATAGAAGCATTTATAAACCACTTCATTGATGTGCAATAACGGAAAGCCAGTATTTTAAAAGTAGCTTGTAACCAAAATAACATGGAAGTAGGTGAATCACTAGGACTCTTTAGATAAAGTCGTCTGAAGAGATCAGATTGATTTGCAGAAATTGAAAGGCAATTTCTTCTGATAAGCCCATAAGGCTCCTAGACTTATTAAATGAACATATATATGAAGGTTCACTCATTTTGGTGACTTTAAACACAAGGAGCTTGTGTTTAAAAAGCATATGCTTCTCAATGGGTAACCATTGAACTTTTTTTAAATATTGAAAAAAAAAAGTTAAAACATATATAATAATTTTAACTTGATATGAGCCACAGAACCAGTAAATTGGTTTAAGTCCCAGAACACCTACTACTAAGACAATTTGTCTACATAACACTTCTAGTGGAATAATAGACAAGGAATGATGTCCTGAAATCAGCATTATAGTACAATCGGGATGAGTTTGTTTTTATTATGAAAATCCCAATAAAGTACGGTAATATTGGGTTACAGAGTCATGTTTTTATTTTGTGTAAATTCTACCGAGATTTGACATTTACAGCTTTCAACTTAGGTTCCAGAGGTCTTCAAGAACAGCATGATGGACATTATTGATATTTATTAATTTATTTATTATTCAAACCTGCTAATTTCCCCTTTTCCCCTTTGTATATTTCTGTTGAAATAATTGAATTATAAATGTCAACATGACCTCCCACAATGAAAGTTAAAATCTATGGACAGACTTGTCACTGATTAATACACTTTGCGGTTGACTGCAGGTCAATGGGTAAGGTCATCAGGGGGTTAATTAAAACATGAATGAACAGACTAAATAAAAATTTAATATTTGTTATCTAATCTAATCTACTGAATGTTAAACATACTAAATAACCATTTTTTCTAGGTTGGTCGGCTGTTACCAGAACTTGACTGGAGGTCTGCAGAGTGAAGCTATGACAGATTTCACAGCCGGTGTCTGTGAGAGGTACAACTTTAGGGAGGAGATGCCGGACAACATGTTCCAGATCCTCTACAAAGCCAGACAGAGGGGGGCCCTGATGGGGTGTTCTATTGATGTAAGGAATGACAGTTCTTATGGGGTGTTCAATTGATTCTAATTCTCATTTTACTTTTGTAACACTTAGTCTCCCTTTACATCACCAGAAAGATCAACTAATACCAGTATCCAGGGACAGAAAGGGATCAAGCAATTGGAGAACAACCAAAGTGATATTAAGACTAAGGTAGATTTACCTTGGTATAGAGGTAGGATTTAATTATCTTTCTAAAAGAAGCAGTGGAGGGAAATCAAAGAATCTCCTCAGGAAGAGCATTCCACACAGTGGGACCATCAAAAACAAAGCTGTAACCTAACTGTCTGACTGCCCCTGGTGCGAAAAGAAGTTCTTAAGTATTGATGTGAGGAATATTCTAAAAAGGGGTCATAATGGGGTATTCTATTGAAGTGATTAATGGTGTAACAAGGTGGGGGCATAATGTGATGTTCCATTGATGTAAGTAATACTGTATGAAGGGATGTTGATGGGTTGTTCTATCAATGTAAGAAGTGCTATAATAAGTAGCACTGATTGGGTGTTCTTTTTATTTAGTAAATATAAATGGGTCCTGGACTGGGTGTTCTATTACTCATGTAGTAGCTTGATAGATTAAATGGACTATGACGGGTAATATCCAACACATAATATTGCATAATTCACCTATATGCAAGGTAATCTTTAATTATCATGCTGTCTCTATGAAATGATAAATGACCAGGAAATATGTATCCAAACCAAAGGAATGGTCACACTTAGCCATTCAGTCTTATGTGAGTGATTCACAGGTGGATGTAACAGATATAATGTTTGTGGTATTTTTCTTGTATTTTGAAACCTATGTCAGCAACAATGAATATATAGTTTAGATGAACTTGGTTGTAGAAGATATCATAATATAATATTATCTATTACGGTGTGGTATTGAAAATTTAGCAGTAAAAGAACTCTGGGTTTTTGACCTGACATCAGGGCCCATAATCACTCAGATTCTTGTTCTTATGATACTCAAAATTCTAAAAATTTTTATTAAAAAAATTCTTAAGAATGAAAAAGTGTTTAAAGAGTAATATTTGTTTTCCAAATTACACTAATTGAATTACTTTCTGTACAGTTTTAATGAAAATAATACCTTTATGTTTGTCAACAATTAACTATTAACATAATCTGCTTTCCAGACAACTATTGTTTCCAGTTTGTCACAATACTTTCAAAATTAATTTAATAATTCTTATTCTTGGAAAATGACTGTGTTTCTGGACAATTTTGTGAATAATGGTAATTCTAAGAATAAGAATGTTTCACTTAGTACATATGGACCCAGGGCTAAGTCCTGGAGAATGTAGTGCTAAATGAAAAGCTAAGTGGTCTCCTATTGTCACCAGAAAATAGCAAAGTCTTATGTGAATATTAATGTAAAGATAAGAATTAATGTACTTTTTTATCTTATGTGAAATAATGATGTGACACTTGATTAATTGTTATTTTTCAGGCTGGCACTTTTAAAGCAAAGGTAGGTGTATGTTTTTATTGACACTGATAGTGGTTGTATACCCCATTGTCTATGTTGTCACATTTAACGTAATTAATGTATCAATGACAATTTGCCTAGCTTTCACAGTCATGACATGAAAAGTACACAATTATACTGAGTATAATTAGTTTAAATTACAGAAGCAAAAGTGTAACACAAATTAAGATACAGCCAGATGATAAGTAAATTAGATTATATTACAGTATATTTGTTCTGGATATGTATTATTAGTGGTGGAAAGATTTAACGCAAGCCTATTAGTGACACTGTAGCATAGCCATCAGTCATTAATGCAATTTCAAATGATTTACATGTACATTTTACATGAACTCTTACTGATTGATTATGAATGATTAAAAAAATATCCTGATAATGTTTGGTTTTTACCGTATCATCCTTCAAGGCTGTGTGGATATTGTTTTCACCCATTGTGTCTGGATGGGTGGGGGTGGGGGGTTGTGTGTGCTGTATCTCAGAAAACGTGAGGTGTAGGATATTGATACTTGGTAGAAACATTGATTAAGATAGGCAGGTGTGTACTGTCATGGTGTGACCTTAATTTGACCTTTGACCTTGCTGTAGTGACCTTGAGCTTCAAAATCGTGTTCAGGCTATATTTCAGAAACTGTAAGGTGTATCATTAGTTTATAGTTGATAGTTACATTGATTGAGGTTAGCAGGTGCGCACCGTCATGGTGTGACCTTGGTTTGACCTTTGTCTTCGTTGTAGTGACACTGAGCTTAAATATAAAATATTGTCTGGGCTATATCTCAAAAACTATAAGGTGTATGAAGTTTATAGTTGGTAGGGATATTGGTTGGGAGCTCAGGTGTCTAATACCATGATGTGACCTTTGTGTAACCGTTTAACTTTGGCTGTGCCAGAATACTTCTGCTGTCATATTTGAAGCATATTTCTCCTATCACAAAGATATGCATTGCTACAGCTGATTATTATAATAATTATTATGTACTTTTACCTTATTGTGGTATCTCCATTGACAGCCATACTTCAGTTAATAAATTTTACAGCGTCATAACTTTAATTTATAATTTGCTATTAAATTGTCTTGTTTGATACAAAAATAATCAATCTGGAAAATTGAGGGTTCATCTCAACACAATATAAAATATGATTACAATACCGGTAATATAGATTAAAGAAATACAATATCTTTTTTACAATAGTTTTTATTCTCCTCTCCACAGTTCCTACACCTTAGTGTTTGTATTACCAAATGCAGCGAATCCACCAAAGTAAAAGTCTTTACAAATGTAGAATTGCCTTTTATATAGAATAAATATAATTTCCCAATTTTTACTCTGCTTTTCCTGGTCCACTAATGTCTGCCATCACTGAGTTTGTTTTGAATCAGGATTAAACTGCAAGAACTACTTGCAGGTATTTAGTCAATGTCAAAACTGTCAATGTTTAAGCTACACAAGAAGAATTAATCAGAAATATATACACTGGAATAATATCAAATAAAAGCCATTAACATGTAATAATGAAATTAATTGTCTATATGAAATATGATAATTAGTGACAGTTTGCTGATTTACTAATTGACAACAATTTTGTGTCAGCAGTTAATGTTGTGGAAGTGCCCCATGCTAATAGTTGTGTGATTTGTTTTGTCAGGCTTTACCAGGTAAATCAGAAGAGGAATTAGAAAATGGATTGATTGTAGGACATGCCTACTCCATCACTGATGTAAAACAGGTGAGATTCTAATAGTTATTAACCTCTTTCCCATCATGTTTATAGTTTTCACATAATTTTTTCAACAAAGTCCAACCATTACCAGTTACTGTATCAGAGCTCCAGTACAGAGAGTGATTTAAATCCTTTTTAACACCCAGTGTTACATTGTTGGATAAGGTTTTATTTTATTTATTTGCTTTCAACACTGTACAGGTCATATCACGACAGGTAGTTTTATGGGCTGAGTAAACCAGTACATACAGTAGGCCAAGATTCTGTACTGTACACTGCTGACCATCGTAAGCAACTACAACTTTCCCACATAAGGTCTGGGGGTTGAACCGCTGACCTCAGAGGTGGGAGGTGAGTGTGTTAAAACTGCTCCAGCATGGCCCCCAGTTGGATAAAGAGTTGAAGAGTTTATTTACTGGCCAGGGGTACAAGTTATTAATTCCTAAACCTTAAAATGTAAGTTATCTGTCACAGGGCATATGTTCACTAACATTCTGTAGTGATTTACTTAGAATATTGGGCATTTACTTGGAACTAATTCCGAGAACAAAAAATAAAATCCCTAGAATAATAAGAATTTTTTTGTAATTCCTATGAAAAGTGTTTGCGCTATATTTTTTCTGTAAAGCACACCTTCATGTTGTTCAACAGCTAGCTAGCTAAAATAAAAATATCACCTGTTTTCTGCACAGCTATTTACATCCAATTGGTAATTACATGTATTAACTTTAGATTTTATTGCGTTAATACATCCTATCCAATGGACAATAGCTTATCCGGTCGGCGCAGACCGGCCCGCCAAACGCCAGAAAAAGACGTCCTGTGTTACCACCGGCAGGTCGGTCCGTAGTACTTGTGCACTCGCCAGATGGCGTGTCGTACTTCCTTCCTGTCTAGACAGAGTGACGTCATAGCATCTTTTTCGTTTGGCGCGTGCTTGTGCACAAGGAAAAATTTTATCAGCAGTTTTTTGGTGAATTTATTAAGTTCTTGAAGGACTTTCTTTTCTTTGAGTATTTTATTTTATTGCTACATACTCATAGCACACTATGTCGTCCCCTGGACAAAAAAGGGGCAGTTGTGGCCACGCCATGGCGGGATTTGATGGACATGCCTTTTGCGCCCGCTGTAGGGAGAAGGGAAAGGGTGAGGAACCCTGTATTTCTAACAAAGACACTACGGAATGTAAGTTCTGCAATCTTTTTTCTCCAGAGCAACGGGCTCAGCTTGCAACTCCCTCTTACAAAATCAAGAAGGAGAAACGGGAGGCCAAGCGCGTGGATAACCCCACACCCACTGAGGACATTGCCCTAGTAGATCCTTCTAGCGTCTCCGTTATAGGGGCTGTGGGTGGAGCCGCTTCTTCTCAGTCACCATCAGTTCCGCCTGAAAAGAAACCCAAGAAGGACAAACCGAAGGCTAAGAAAGCTGCCTCTTCTAGTACGGATGACAGATTTTCAGCACTGGATGCTAAGTGGTCTGAACGTTTTAACAGGCTGGAGGCCTTGTTGCTGGCTCGATCTGTGGAACCTTCATTCTCTGCGGATGTCAGGGTTACCCCTGTACACTCACCACCAGCCACTGTCTCTAAGGACTCAGAGCCTTTCTTTCAGTCTTCTCACCGACCTGTGGACCCTATTGCTAAGCGCACTGGCCCAGACTCTGATGCTGCTTTGCAGCTGTCGGCCGGCAAGCTTCCTCCAGGTTCTTCTTCTTCTTCTTCTGCTACGCGCACTGGCCCAGACATTACTGCCACCAAGCAGCAGTCGGCCGGCAAGCCTAAGTCAGATCTCCCTTCCAAGACTTCATCAGGGCGCACTGGTCCAGACGTCGCTTCTAGTAAGCATAAGTCGACCGGCAAGCCACACACCGACCCTCACCGACAGGCTGCATCGTCAGGACAGAAATCTGTCAGATCAACTTCCGACCGACCTCTCACCGACCGACCCTCATCTGCAGGTCTCACTGGTTCGGAGTCACCTACCCTCCTTAAGTCGTCTGGCAAGGACAGCATATCCAGTGGAGAGTCGGATGCGGAGAGCAGTTTTTCAGACACGCCCCCCCTGGAACTTTTTGTAGAAGAGGGCGAGCTCTCTGAGGAGCATGAATCAACCGAACAAGAGTTACCAACGTCGGAAGAACAGACATATAGAGAGACTATGCGAGGGATACGTTCCTTTATGGGGTGGTCACATGTGCCAGACGTAGATAGTTCCAACCCGTCTGATGACAACCCTTTTGCTGGCCCCAAGGCACCGGCTCCTAGTAAGATCTCAGTCCATATGCCGACGGAAGACTGGCTCTGCAAGAAACTTAGCAAACTGAATCTTACCTTGGTTGAGGGATACCCCTCCCGTACTGCAGAGGCCGGTAGTCTACCCATGGATCAATTCTTGAGGCCACCACGCCCTCAGTCGAAGTGGTACGGGCTTTATTCAGAACAACAGGCTGATCCGACCAAAGTCACTTCTTGGAGTACGGGACATTCTAAGCTTAACAGCAGTTTTGGTCGGATAGCCAGAAAGGCGGCTTTGGCATCGACACCACCAGCCTCACGCAGAATCTCTCAAGATACACTCCGGAGGTGGGAAAGGACTACTAGGGAAGCTTCTGTAGTGTGCAATCAGGCCGCTAGCTTCAACCGCTGCCTTTTCAAGGTGCAGGCCGACATGCAGTCACAGCTTAGGACAGTCCGTAATGAAGGCAAGGGAAAAGGGTCAGCCAAAGTTTCAGAAGCCACAGAGGAGTTGCAGTTTCTGATGGAGTTTAACTCCAGTATCACCCAGGCTGCAGCTAAGGCGATGGAACACTTGTCAGAATTTGTATTTTTTACCATGGGTAATCTTACTCTGGCTAGGAGAGACTCTTATCTCAACCATTTAAAGCATGGTATCAAGCCGGACACGTTTGCTGCTCTCAGGACTGGCCCTCTGCACATCAGTACTCTCTTCCCAGAGTCAGCTATCAAACGGGCCGAAGAGGAGATCTCACATTATGATAACAAAAGCCAGCCGACAGCTACATCTTCACGAGGGAAAGCACGCTTTCACCCGTATGAGAGACAGGATAAGAAACAGGAGGGTCGGTCGGACAACAAGCAGGATAGACCCGCATGGAAAAACATCAACCGAAGGCAGTTTAGACGACCTAAAGGCAAGGGTGCTAACTTCTCTTCACGTTCTGCCAAGGGCCAGCAGCCGTATAAATGACAATTACTGTTACAACAGGACACGGCTGCTGGCCGGGAGCACCTCCACAGAACTGACTTTGAACTCAAATATAAATGTAAACTTGCATGTTGTCTCATTTGTTCCTTCTGCACCCGGGCCTCCGCAAAAGAAAGGTCTAAGTCCCGGCGTGTCAGACTGTCAGTTGAAAAAAGATCTATTAAATTCTGTGAAAGGTGTTTCTTGTGTCACTCAATTGTCTTGTGTGAATCCTGTAACAAATGTCCCAAATGCTGCACAAAATCTACCTGTAGGGGCCAGGCTTCAAAACTTTTGGCAAACTTGGCTGGATCTAGGGGCCGGTCCGAAAATAGTTCAAATCCTGAGAGAGGGTTACACCCTTCCCTTTCGGATCCGGCCACACCTTACAAGGTCTCCGACGGTCATAAGCCGTTATGTAGATCCCCACAGGAACAGCTACCTGTTGGAGGCATTGCATCAGCTTATAGACAAGAATGCAATAGAATTGGTCCACAATCAGACATCTCTAGGGTTTTTCAACCGACTTTTTCTGGTGCCCAAGCCCAACAACAAGTGGAGGCCTATACTGGACCTAAGCAAACTCAATCTTTTCCTCAAGGTGGAAAAATTCAAAATGGAGACACCGGAAACCATCAGAACATCCCTCCAGCAAGGGGAGTGGGTAACCTCAGTAGACTTCAAGGATGCCTACTTCCACATACCAATACAGGCTCAATCCAGGAAATATCTCAGATTTCATGTCCAGGGCCGGACATACCAGTTCAAGGCGTTACCCTTTGGCCTGTCCACAGCGCCCATGGAGTTCACTGTATTAGTAAAGGAGGTGAAATTGATGGCCATACGCACGGGTATAAGAATCCACCAGTACCTAGACGACTGGTTGGTGAGAGCCAGATCCCAAGAAACTTGTCTCCGACATACCCAAATCCTCGTCAGAATGTGCCAGGATCTAGGTTGGCTGGTAAATTTAGAGAAATCAGAGCTGGTACCCAAACAGGTCTTCGACTTCGTAGGTTACCAGTTCGATCTCAGATCCGGCCGGGTCAGACCGACCCCGGACCGGTGGCAAAGTCTTCAGGACAAGATAGAAGCACTCCTTGTATTACCGGCCTGTCCGGTCCGACAGTTCATGTCCCTCATAGGCCTGCTGACAGCCACGGAAAAACAGGTTCACCTCGGCCGGCTGCACATGAGACCCATACAGTGGCATCTCAAAAACAGTTGGCGGGTACCAGAATCTCTAGAGAAGATTATCCCTCTTCCAAGATCCCTGCACCCTCACTTACGATGGTGGCTAGAGGAAGACAATGTACTTCAAGGCCAACCATTACACCCAGTAAGACATGCTCTGCAAATATTTACAGACGCATCAAAAGAAGGGTGGGGCGCTCACTTAAACGAGTTCACTGCAAGAGGGTCCTGGTCGGTGCCGGAAACCAAGCTGCACATAAATTACCTGGAACTCAAAGCGGTGTTCCTAGCTCTCAAAAAGTTCCAAGACCTCTGTGCAGGCAAGATAGTGTTAGTGGCAACCGACAACACTACAGTAGTCGCTTACATAAACAAGGAAGGAGGCATGAGGTCGGGCCCACTGTGTGCCCTACTGTGGAGGATCTTGACCTGGTGTTCCCAGCGACAAGTGACTCTAAAAGCCCGACACATTCCAGGCCACTTAAATGTGATAGCGGACAAGCTATCCAGGCTGGGTCAGACCATTCAAACAGAGTGGTCCCTCCTCCCAGAAGTTTTTCAACAAATATGCAAGCGATGGCACCTTCCTCGAATAGACCTGTTTGCCACGAGGTTCAACCACAAGTTACCTCAGTTTGTGTCGCCAGTACCGGACTCCCTGGCTGTAGCAGTGGATGCACTCACTCTGCCATGGGAGGACCTGGATGCATACGCCTTCCCACCGACCGCCATATTGGGCAGAGTGGTGGAGAAATTACTGGACTCCCCGTGCAAGAGACTCATTCTGATTGCCCCGGGGTGGCCCAACATGCCTTGGTTTTGGGACTTGGTGAACATGTCCAGCCAGGTCCCCCTCAGCCTACCCAACCTGCCCAATCTGCTAACACAGCCCTTCAATCAGATCCCTCACAGAAATCTGACAAATCTAAATCTCCATGCCTGGCTCCTAGAGCCACAAAGATTAAAGAACAGGGCTTCTCTGAGGCAGTGGCAGCAAGGATTGAGGCTCCTCAAAGAAGATCAACCAGATCAGTCTATGAGGCAAAGTGGACCATTTTTACAAAGTGGTGCGTCACTAATCAGGTGGACTTCAGGTCTCCACCTGTAAAGTCGGTGGCTGATTTCCTAATGTACCTTTTTGAGGACAAGAAGTTACAGCCCAGCACCATTGACGGATACAGGTCTGCCATTGCTGATAAACTAGGTGATACCTCGGTTAATATCAGCAAAGATGGTAATCTCACTCGTCTCTTGGACAGTTTCCATAGAGACAGACCCAGAGGGCGGAGGGGAATACCCTCCTGGAACCTTTCCCTGGTCCTACACCAGCTGACAAAGGCTCCCTTTGAACCTCTTAGAGAGGCATCTCTGAAGCTTTTGACCTTCAAAACTGTTTTCCTTTTGGCCCTAGGCTCGGGCAAAAGAAGGAGTGAGATTCATGCATGGCAACATAAGAACATCAGACACCAGTCGGACTGGTCTAAGGTGTCTCTGTTTCCGTCTCCCAGCTTTCTTTCCAAGAACCAGCTGGCCAAAGAGGGTCCAGAGAGTGTAGCCCCAGTGGTCATTCCTGCCCTGGCTCCTACCCTGGATAGATCCCTCAAGTCTGATAGATCTCTTTGTCCAGTCAGAGCCTTGCGCTACTATTTGGACAGGACTTCAGACAGTAGGCAGGACAAAGAATTAGTTTTTGTCTCCTTTAAGAAAGGCTTCGACAAGGACATCTCGCCTGCCACTATCTCCTCATGGATCAAGCAAACTGTGATCCTATGCTATGAGCTCTCTGATCACCAGGCCCACACCCTACATCAAGTCAAAGCTCATGATGTAAGGGCCTTTGCGGCTTCTAAGGCCTTCCAATCGGGAGTCTCCTTGGAGCAGATCTTATCAGCCTGCCACTGGAAATCTCATAATACCTTCACACAATTCTATCTGAAGGATGTGGCTTGGGCCGACTCAGAGCTCTACCATCTTGGACCGGTTGTGGCTGCTCAGCAGATCCACCAACAGACTGGTACCTAGAGGAGATTTGTACAGATGTAAATAGTTGTACATATTTGTATAGATGTTGCACATATAGTTAATAAAAAAAAAAAAAAAAAAAAAAAAAAAAAATTCTCTGGACGTGCTTCCTCCGGGAGGTTGAATTCTAAGGGACTGAACTCATCCCTCTCTTCCCCTACCTCAGAGCAGGTCTGAAGCAAAAAAGGGGGGGGGGGGGGCAAGGTCGACTGACGGTTCCATTCCGGATAACCGGATGATGATATTCGACCATAGCCTTAAGGGTTATTGACTTCAAGGTCTAACCAGGCTTTAAAAAAGGGGATTATCATTATTCCTAACATGAGTTCACATTTTAGTCCCTAGTAACTTACCCGCCATCCAAGCGGTAGTTATTCAGCTATTGTCCATTGGATAGGATGTATTAACGCAATAAAATTGCAAATTTAATAAGTAAATTAAATTTTTATAAGTTAATACCCTATCCAATGGACGCGCAAGACCCTCCCACCTACCCCGCTTTTCAACTTACTAGGGGTCTAATAGGTCTAGACAACGAAAAAGATGCTATGACGTCACTCTGTCTAGACAGGAAGGAAGTACGACACGCCATCTGGCGAGTGCACAAGTACTACGGACCGACCTGCCGGTGGTAACACAGGACGTCTTTTTCTGGCGTTTGGCGGGCCGGTCTGCGCCGACCGGATAAGCTATTGTCCATTGGATAGGGTATTAACTTATAAAAATTTAATTTAATTTAATTTACATGAATGTCAAAATTCTTATTCTTAGAAATTACCCTTCTTCAAATAATACTGTGCATGAACACCAGGACAGTATTTAATCTCTGTGCTAACACATTCTCAGGCATACATGGAACACGTCCATTGTTTTGAAATTGTGTAATCATATATAACAAGCATATGTACCATGAGTGACACATAGGAAGGGAGTTTTAACCCATTCACTACCAAGGAAACAGTATGCTAAACTTATTCACTACCAAGGAAACAGTGTGCTGAACTTATTCACTACCAAGGAAACAGTGTGCTGAACTTATTCACAAGGTTGTCCATGTTTGCAGTATCAGCCACTCCTTAAAGTGTGTAAAATACGTGTAAATACCAACACTTTCCAAGAAAATGCTGAGTATAGATTGTTTATTACCCGTGATCACGCAAACGTCCAACCCTACTTCATATTTTTATCAACTTATCGTCCAGTTGGATGCTACCATTGACAATTCTGGTGTTAACTGTTTCAAAGAGTGCGTTGGGCTGCAGATGATAAAGTTAGTAAACTTGCATAACATGTGTCCCTTGTCATAGTGTTCTTATAAATAAGTAGCAGAGACTGAGACACACAGGCAGTAGTCAACACTGTGTTTCACTGAGGTAGAATATACTGTACCAAAGAATATTTTAGGAGTTTAAAACAGAATTAAAATGAGTTTTACGTCCCTTTCAATTGCAAACCTCATATCTAGAAAGGCCCTTAGAGACACACTGAGATACATTATAAAGACCGTAAATGCGCAGTGAACAAAAACTTGTCGCTGCACATCGTTGCTAAGCATACATTATAATGCGAGGGATCTGATTGTAAAAAATAATTCCACAGACTGTTTACTGGCTGTAATTCAGCTAAGGTATAGCTCCTACAACAACTACATTTATTGACTGAATTAATAGATGGTTTTGTGTTAGAATCATACTGGTCTTTATGATAGCAATAAAGGACCAAGGTTTGAGTATTGTATTGTATCTAGACATAATGGACTCAGCCCTATCAGGCTTCATCCGTTATTCCGTCCAGATGTTTGTGATTTATTCACTGATACAATACTCAAACTTGTCCTTTATTGCTACAGTATGTGTTCAACCTTGTAGAATGTTGAATTTACTTAGGACTGTACCAAAGAATATTCAGAAAATATTAAAAAATATTTTAAAATGGTGTTAAAAATGAGGTTTATGTCGCTTTTTAATTGTTCCTATCCAGGTAGGCCTTTAAACACTAAAGGAGACTCAGGAAGTGATTAACAATTTGTTTCGCACCAGGATATGAGATTTTAATGTTCAAAGGAATATTTCGGGGTCAAATCATTTACAGACAGCCTGGGTGTCATCTCTAGTGTCCTCTTACACAATTTTCCAAACATAGATAATCAACGACTGACTACAAACACGGAGCACACATTGAAGAATTAATCCCCTGTTAAGTCAGGCATTTTTGCAAATCAAAACTCCCTTCTGGTGCCTGAAACAAACAAAATCTAGTGCTTTGTTCACTTGCCACTCATATGGTTGTTAAAGCATGTGTACATGAGCCATAAGTCAGAAAAAGGAATTTTTTTTTGCATGAATGAGTCACAGATGTTGTTTTAACATTTCCGAGACCATAATTCACAACAAAAAATATTCTATAGGTATTTTTCAGTGCTTTTTACTGCATTAAAATAAGTCTCACAACTGAAATCAACCCCATCAATCTTTTTGAATCAGTATGAAGCTAGACTTTCCTCAACTCCTTTTGTCTTAGGTATTATATGAGGACTGCGTGACTTTTTTCCAGAATTTGGTGCTGACAGTATTTCATGAGACAGTTGGATCCCCACCCGTCAGGTGGATTCATTATGATTTCATGAATGTGAGATTTGGTGGGATAAGAAATACAATGAGAAATCTAGTATGAAGCAGCAGAGGTCTTTCTTTGTATTGACAGAAATATACAATATCCTGTAGGTCTGTACTAGTATCTTTTCTGTTTTGTTTGTAGTTGGAGACCAGAAAAGGTGTGGTCCAATTAGTACGCTGCAGAAATCCATGGGGTACAGAACATGAGTGGAACGGAGCCTGGAGTGACCAGTAAGTCAACTGACCATCTCTACAATACTGACCGTTCTAAAAAAATCACTATTAACTATTTAATACATTCTTCATTTAACAGAGCCTACATCAAAAGTGATAAGAAAATCACTTTATAGTCAAACAGGTGACCTTCAGCTTTCTGATGATAGAATACTTTTTTTCAAATATAGTGAATAAATTTAATTAAACAGAGTCTGGAGTGACTAGTAATTTACAAAATTTTGACCACAACAATGACCATTGCTTCTGTGAAGTATATCTTCCAGAATGGTGGATAAATTTTAGTTAGATAGTTCCTTGAGAGAACTGTATGTCATATGACTCTTACCTCGCTGAACTAAAGAAATATTTTAAATGTATGGATGAATTTTAATTAAATGTTATACATTAGTGATTATGAAGTAAATTCACCAGAAAAATATCACTTGCCTGAACATAAAACATCATAAAAATAGTTGATGTTTGATGAACAACATTGTACAGAAAAATGACCTAGACTTTTCTAAAAAGTTTTCAAAAATTTCTCAGATATTACAATAGGCACATGAGGTTGAAAATTTCAGCCTTGACAAAAATGTGAAAGTCAAAAAGAAAAAAATTCTTGCATTTCTAAATTTTTAAGCACCTAAGAGGATGTTTCCATCAATTTGGCACAAAATTCTATGATTGTTAATTATTGTGATAAAATGGATGATAATTTACTTAATATGTCAAATATAATGACAATGTACACCATGTTTTAGATCCTCTGAATGGCAGAGTATTTCTGAGAAGAACAAGCAAGAACTTGGTCTGAAGTTTGAACATGATGGCGAATTCTGGTAATGCAACATAAATTATAACATTATGTTTTTAATTGGCATTGTGAAAAACTACTTTTAAAAGGTCATGTTTAAAGCATGATGGCCCATTAATTGCTGGTCCAAGTGAATGCCAGGTTTTAGGTCTATTTTAATAGCCAGGGTTATATTTGGATGGACCTCTCCCTTTTATGACTTTTTGACATTGTGTGTATTATTTTGAGTACATTTTATGCCATAAATAATTAGATAATCTCTACAATTGTCCGAACACACTGTAAAACCAAACATTTTTTTTTTTAATCGCAGGATGGATTTCCGAGACTTTTCTGCAAACTTCCAGCGTGTGGAGATCTGTAACCTGGGACCTGATGATATGGTAGCTGACAGTGATGGTCATGTGACCTTTAAGTGTCAGACACTCCATGGCTGCTGGAAGAAAAATGTCAATGCAGGCGGGTGTCGGAACTTCCCCAGTGAGTGGCTGTACTGTATATTTTGTGCAATTGGTTAATATTTTTTCCATAGTTTCAGCACCCTTTATCAAGCATATAATAGTGTCGTCATATAACCATTTGTACAAATCTTTTTATATTTTCATTTAAATACAATAGAATGTCAACGAAATATTTTGTATTTTATTGAATACCCTCTGTACTCCGTTTATTTTCTGGACTCTGAATTTTTTTTTTTTGACTTTTGTTTTCTGGTTATTATGCCTAATAGAATCTGTAATATAATGTAGATTAACTGCTATAAAAGTCATATTGGAATTGCAAATAGGATTATTGGGTTGGATGATGAATTTTTACACAAATTTGTGTAATTTGAAATTCATACATCATGTCTCCTCATTTCAGAGAGTTTCCACACCAACCCACAGTACCGTGTGGAGCTGATTGACGTGGACGATGATGATGAGGAGGATGTGGCCACACTCATAGTCGCTCTCATGCAGAAAGGAAGACGCAGACTCAAGAAAACCGGGCAGGGAAACCTCACCATTGGTTATGATATCTATGATGTGAGTATTGTAAAAATGTAACCATTGAAAACAAGGTATAATGTTTGCATTATGGAAATCTTACCATAGGGCAGTGAGTGGAATCGCCTCAATTTTATTGGTCGATTATTCGTCCATTTTTCCGACCGATGATCGACCCATAATCGACTTTTTTACTCCATTCTCATGAAACACTTTCCGGGATAAAATGTATTTCAATCCGGTAAGAATAACGGTGTTTCCGACTTATAGAAGCTACCAAAAGTACCCACTTCCGGTAAATATGGCGGTAGTTTGTAAACAAACTCAAAATTCGCAAGAAATCTGTTAATTTATTGAAGGAGAGTTCTGGAAACTGCCCAAAATATAAAAAAATATGTGGATATTGAGATACATAAAGAAGGGTGAGATTTAATCGATTTCTAGAAGTTGTCAGTGACCGAACGCAATTGTACCATGACACCGACGATTGATCGAACGTTGGTCTAATCGTCCCACCACTACCATAGGGTACAAGTTATACAATATAGTTATTGTGAAAATGTTACCATTGCAACTGCATGTAAGCTATTGTTTTACTGCAGGTAAAACATGGGCCATAGCTTTACCTAGTACAGCTAGCTGAAAGTAAATGCTATCAACTACATTTATGTTACATTCCATCACCTATTCTACAGGTTCAGGATTCTGACTGGGTAGACTTGAGCGGCAACCTTTTTTGAAGACAACAACCCCAAATAAATATTCTAAAAATAGTCAAAGTAGAATTCCTTTTAAAAATAGAAGAAAATTGTTGATTAAAAGCAGGTCTTTTCATTTGAAATTTATGTCATCAGTCTGAAATACTGGTTTAGTAGAGATTTTGCTGATCTTTTGAGTTGGCTGGCCAGGTTTTTACATTACACTCCACTTATTCTGTCTTCTATCACCTTTTCTGTAGGTAGAAGATGCTGACTCTGGTAACTTGGGCCGTGACTTTTTCCTAAACAAGGTTCCAGTGGACTCAGCCCCACAGTACATCAACATGCGAGAAGTGGTGGGTCGTCACAGATTACCGCCCTCTCAGTACTGCATCATCCCAACCACATTTGAACCAGACGAGGAAGCAGACTTAGTGATACGGGCATTCACAGAAAGCGAGGCTGGTGAAGTTGTGTGAGTGTAAACCTTGGGGCTTTGTGTAATCATAACTATCAGCTACCAGAGAATGAATACACTTATTTTTCAGTGTCACATTTGTCAATAACAGCCATAATCCTAGTATTGCTAGCTTACAAATGCCCCATTCATATTACACGCTGTATACCCCGTGGTTAGAAGTTTTACACAGCGGTAAAACGGCCTCCCGGGATGCCTCATATCTTCCGAGATTTGCAGTATTCATAAGGTTTGGCTCACACAGCCACTGAGGGGACATGGTTTGTAACCAATCAATAACAGTAGGACGACATTACTACAATGTTGTAATGACAAGGGACGGTGAGTGACGTTGTGAAGGTCAGAGGCAGAAATTTTAAACATTTTAAAACTTCTGTAGAATGCTGAAGGAATGGGATGGTAGGCCACTGTATCACAATTTCGCAAACGGACATCAGACGATACATGAAGGACAGCGACGTTCTGACCAATGCCTACTAATGCAGGGTATGCCGCGTGTAGTATGAAAGGGGCAAAAGCGATACAGCCATTCAGTAAAACTGAGGCTTGATAGGTTGGACATATTATGAATGTGTCACTTTATGGGTGCAAGTAGCATGAACAAGAATTACTGTAAGACTTAATTGGACAATTGATGCAAATTTATGGCATCAGCGCATAGCATATTTGCAGTTAATACACCTTTAAGAGTCCCAAATCCAAAATATAATCTTTTTGTTTTTCTTTTCAAATATTATAAAAATTGAACTGCAAATACAGTATAACCGGATCAGTTGTGGAAGAGTGAAATTTTGTTCAGATAATAGAAGGTTCATAAAACAGAAAAAGCATTTTACTGTAAGATAATAGGAACTTAAAATTTGTTAAGTGAAAATGAGTTCATAAAATTGAATATTGAGATAACAGAAGGACAAGAATACAGGTTGTACTGCAGTTATATAACATTCACATGTTACTTTTCACAATGTCATAAATTGGTTAGATAGAGATAGATAATTATATTATATTATTTTGTACAATATTTTTGTAAAGTACCAAATATCCTTATTATCCTGTAATATAGTC
Source organism: Sabellastarte sp. h YS-2021 (assembly GCA_964017235.1). Classification (NCBI taxonomy): domain Eukaryota; kingdom Metazoa; phylum Annelida; class Polychaeta; order Sabellida; family Sabellidae; genus Sabellastarte; species Sabellastarte sp. h YS-2021. The sequence continues at coordinate 33,211,254 of OZ024933.1, forward strand.
AGCATTTACAATTTAAAAATTAACCATATTAAAACAAAAATGCAATATCAAATAATTACATTTAACTCTACAGTAAGTATTTGTCAGTTTTACACACCATTTGTTTAGCAGTACATTTCCTGTGTGTGAATGCAAGTTTAATCCTTCTGCAATCCTATCTATTGGCTAGCCCTGTCTATCAACCAACAATCAATGTCTCTATACAATTATATTGTATTTTAGTTAGTAATTTTCATCTAAATTCACTGAAAGCATGGCTATTGAAATACTATAAACATAACCTAACCCCCCTTCTGTGAACTTATTCATTAAATATTAACAGTTTGCAATATATTTACCGGTATCATCTGTTTCAAAAGCGCCATAAAATCTGATTTATCCATGTCACAATCTTTTGAATGTGCAAATTAACCATGTTTATCAAAACAGTATTATAAAATTATTTAACTGCTGTGCCTCTTCCAGCCTATAAAGTTACAGGGGTTAAATCTTGAGTAGGATCTATGGAAAGAATTTCATATTGAACTATAAGCTTCAAAATAATTCTTGGTAAGTTAAAAGTTAATCATAGAATAATGGAAACAAAATTCTTGACAACATTTTTTAAATATGTTGGTGTTGTAGATTGAAAAGGAAAATTAACAAAGACAGGAGAATATTATCCTTCAGTACACTAAGTATTTACATCTAGCATTAACAAAACATGTCAGTAACTTTGACACAACACTAACTATCTCAATTAATTGTTTCTTAATTCATATAATGTTTCCTAATCATCTCTCTCACAATAACCCAGATGTATTAATTCTATTGGTAAGTTTAATAATTTTACTGACTTGCATATTTAACTTCTTTATTTCAGTGAGTCAGATGAAGCGACCTGCTTTGTGCAGCCTAAAACAAGCTCTTTGGTTCAGAGTTCTGCCCACATGAGCTTGAACTCTGAAGCAGATGAGCAGTTTGAAGCACACGGGGGTGAGGATGGAGAAATAGATGCCTCCGAACTGAAGCAAATCCTAGATGCTGTCTTCACTAAAGGTAAACATGTAGTGTGTGCATTTGTCTTCAATGAAGTACTTGTGTTTACTAATATACATGGATTTGTATAGCTTATGTCAGCTTATCTGTAGTTTACCCATCTTTACTTAAGTGGTGTTTCCATGTTTCAGACTTTCATCTTGACCAAGACTTTCCTCGAGTTCTTTTGTCGTAGGTGTTATATGATGACTGAATGACTTTTTTCGAGAATTTTGTGCTGACAAAAGTTAGTTTTATTTTGATAGTTAGTTTGTATTTCAGCAGAGAGAAGGTTTTTAACTGATCAAGTGGATTTATAGTGATTTCATGTATGTCAGATTTGGTGGAATAAAATAAAAAACAAAGACTTGGAGCAAGTCTAATCTTAACCCTTCCTGATGTTGAGGTCAGGAGTGTTTTTTACAAGTTCATATAGGTTGGAAAGCAAAATCGGGAAGGGTATTCAACAGGTTTAATATTATTGAAAATCTGTGACATTGATTGTTGATCCACAAGGTCTAGAGCAGTCCGGTGACATGTCAGATAGGTTGGGAAGCACTCGAGACAAATCCTGTTACCAATAGGATGGACTGAATTGAGGTTTACAACCAGTTGGATTAAAATCCTATTGGTCTCAGAGTTTTTGACCCGGAATCTGGCCAAAAAGATGAAATGAATGGAATGGCCAAATACTTACCATCTCCCTTTATTCCTGACAAATCAAAAGGATTTGGGATATGAACCCATCATTCATAGCTGTGATCTGTCTAGTGGCATTAAAGTCAGATCAGTTGGAGTCAAAATTCCTGGGGACTCCAGGTAAGGTTGGGGATAGTCAGGATAGATTCCCAAACCATTCTGTGAGGTCCCAGGGTGATCCTAATTTTCCTACATTTTCTGGCACTTTTTAGGACTTTTCTATATATCCGAGTCCTTTTTTTCACCCATGGTGTCCGGATGGGTGGGCGGGCGGTGGGAAAAAGTTTGTCCGGGCTGTATCTCAGAAACCATAAGGTGTAGGAAGTTGATACTTGGTAGGGACATTGGTTAGGATGTATAGGTGTGCAATGTCATGGTCTGACCTTGATTTAACCTTGCCGTAGTGACCTTGAGTTTGAAAATCTTGTCCAGGATATATCTCAGAAACCGTAAGGTGTAGGAAGTTGATACTTAGTAGGGACACTGGTTAGGGGGTGCAGGTGACCTTTGACCTTGCCGTAGTGACCTTGACCTATAAAATCTTGTCCGGGCTATATCTCGGAAACCGTAAGGTGTAGGAAGTTGATACTTGGTAGGACATTGGTTAGGGGGTGTAGGTGTGCAACATCATGGTCTGACCTTGATTTGACCTTTGACCTTGCCATAGTGACCTTGACCTATAAAATCTTGTCCGGGCTATATCTCGGAAACCGTGAGGTGTAGGAAGTTGATACTTATTAGGGATATTGGTTAGGGAGTGTAGGTGTACAGCATCATGGTGTGACCTTGATTTGACCTTTGACCTTGCTGTAGTGACCTTGACCTTTAAAATCTTGTTGCACCTTTGGGTCTGTCTTTTGATGCAGATTAAGTACTGTTAACGTCATATTAGAATTCATTAAGAATTTTACTTTAATTTACAACTTCCCATTGTAACAGATGGAATGTCATCAAGTGAGCCACAGATTTTGCTCCAACACCACACATAAGCATTCATTGAATGTATTACCACTTCTGTATGCATGATAATATTCAAAACATCCAAACCATAATTCGGCCATGCCAAATGTAGATAAAGAGTGTCGTGTAATGTTTAGTTTACTGATTAATGCTGTCATCTTGTTATTGAATTGTCTTGTTTTAATACTTCATCTTTACATGCATTATCTTTCTCTTAGACATTTTTTTCTCTATTTAAACATTGTTTGGACCTTTATATAACTGCTCAGTGCTCTGAAAGTATCCTGAACTTTGTACTGATACAGTACTTCTATATCTCATGGTATTAAAAATATTTCCCTAGGCTGTGGGGTACGGGCATCTCTGATGCTATTTTCTATATATTCCAATCCTTCCCAATCATTATATTGGGTTCTCTGCTGACAGTTCATAAATATGGAACCAGGTGTTTGGTTTCAGCGTTTCACTGAAACAAGGTTACCATACTGCTGTGTTACAAATGCTATCTTTTCTTACTCATTACTTACTCACTTTCTTCTCACTCACTTTCTTATTTACTGTTGCTTTTCTTTTTTTTTTTACTGCCAGGCTTCCGCTCTGCAGTTTTTGCTATTTTCTGCTTTTCAGATACTGTTACTTTCTTTACTTCCAGGTTTTCCACTATGGAGTCATAACTCTACTTACCTTGCCTATCTGTTTATTTGCAGCCTTCTGCTGTGTAGTTTTTGTTACTGCACTCCTTAAATGCTACCTTTACATACATTTGCGTACCTTCACTGACCTTATACCTATATTTAGTTTTTTTGTCTTGAGTTGCCTTTGCCTATTTTCCATACCTTTGCCTACTTTACTTATCTTTCCCTACCTTTGCTTACTTGCAGCCTTCCAGTGTGGAGGGTTCCCCATGCCATTGTGCCGCAGCCTCCTCACATCCAGGGATACAGACGGGCAGGGCAAGCTGAACCTTGAGGAGTTCAGACTACTCTGGTCTGATCTCACATCCTGGAAGGTAAGGGAAGCAGAGACAGGTGTGTTAAATGCCTCACACCATCAGATAAGCACAGAATCCAAACACAGGTTTAGCTGAGTTTCAAATCCTTGAAAGAATATACTGATATATGGAGCTGTTTAATTTGTGCAGAAAAATATCAAAGTAATAAGTTTGAAGAAGAATAAACTTTTTACATTTATGCGAAAAGTATAGATGGTCTGTGGGGTCTAGCAGTTGGCTAGTGTCTGTACAACTTAAAGCAAATGGTCTACAAAATCATCTTTGGTTGAATCACTTACATTGTAACCTTTAACAAGGCAAGTGACACATGTGTTCCCATTGACCCAGTTGTTTAAATTGTTATAAAACACTACTTGGGAAGGTAAACCTGTGATGCTTGTGATGGATTGGCATGATGTTAAGGGAATAGTAAAAATACTCTGAGCTACTTGATGCCACAGAAACCAGAAATAAGCACTGAACATATTGGCCAGTATGCCCTAAAATGACTTTATTTTACTCCAGCTATTGACTTATGATACCTCTTGTCACTGATAAATAGTTAAAACTGTTCATATGTCATCGTCATTTGTTTAGGCTTCTCTTAATCAATGTTTCTCTTTGTAAAATCAGGGGTTGAAAATTGTAACTTTCGAAAAAAGGTTCATACAGATGCTATTTTTACCTATTTTTAATATTAGTACAATAGATGAGATATAAAATACAATAAAAAGTTAGGGTACTAATATCCACAAACAATTAAGTTAAAATTATATATTCCAATAAAAAACGAATATATTAGCCTGCTTATACAAAACAAAATAAAATTATATCTATTGCTTACAGAATATCTTTAAAGAACATGACCAGGACAATTCAGGAAAATTCAACAGCACTGAATTAAGAGAAGCTCTCAAATCTTGTGGTAAGTGTTTTATATATTAAAATGTAAACATTTATGATCTACTGTTGGACATATTTAACCAATGTAGGCAAAATGTGGACTGGTACATATTTTTAAAGATTTACTAATGCCCTTGCTAAAGCATATATCATGGTCTGGTAGTCATCACATCAGAAATTCGTAGCAGTCTTCTAACAGCAATATTTCAATGTCTTGCTTTTTTATATTAATTGTGCCAAATTCAATAAAATATGATGAATTTTATAAAATACATATATTTAGCATTTCTTTATAAAAACCCAAATTTTTACAAGTGTATGAAGTTGGTTTTTGGGCATAATTCTTTTTGACAATAAACTGTTAACTTTTCATGTACATAGCTATGTTAAGACTCTATATATGAGTGCTGATTTATCACATTGTCAATTTTTTTAAAAACTTCATCAAGTGCCACTAAGATACAAGATTAGAATACTATTACTTAGTTTTCTTTTTGTGTGTTTGCAGGTTTCCAGGTCTCAAATGCTACATTCCGAGCTCTGGTGCCTCAGTACAGTGATGAGAAGGGGTGTGTGGACTTTGATGATTTTGTGGCTTGTTTGGTCAAACTCAAGGAAAGATTCAGTAAGTACTAAGTACTCTAGCCCTCCTGGACTGCTACAACTTTAGTGAAAAAAGAGTAAATAAACTTTTAAAAAAATTCTGTGTCTACCTACAGAAGTGTTGGGCAAGAAAAAGGCATTGCAGAAACAAGACATGGTCTGTTTGAGGAAATTAGAAGAAAGGCCACAGTGCTCTCTGATTGACAGAGACCTCTCTGTTTTATCATTTACAAGATATTCTCATTTTCGGAAAAAGTGAACAAATTGTTATAATCTATGATGGCAAGCTGTGAAAGTGAAATCTTTTAAAAATTTGCAGTATAAATTAAGGTTACAGTTGCTCTGTCTCTTACCATTCCAGAGATAATTGTAAAAATACTATAACTAGTGATACATAACTTTGCTTATTACATCCCAGAGCTCAAACAAAAAGTCATAAAATAACAACAGTCTCCATTGGGTGCCAGATTAACAAACTTCAAAAATTTTGACAATGACTGTTATATACATACAGTTGTTTCAGACGAGTGTAACAAGTGATTTGTAACTATCGGTGATGTCTATAATTACAGGAGTTGTAGTATTTATAGATATTTTAGGAGTTTAACTGTTTCACTAATTCACCCTGCTGTGTCTAATTACAGGTGCTTTCCACAGTCAGCAGGCAGGTTCACAAGGTGCAGAGTTCAATATGGATGAGTTTGTACAGCTCACAATGTCTTCATAAATACACAACAACCACAGAAAGTACGCTTCAAGTGTGCACACTACTAACATCATTACATCATGTCTCTATAAACACAGGACAACTACAGTTACAAACTCTAAGAATATGGATAGTATTAACATTATAATATCATGTCTTCATAACTATAGTACAACAGCAGTAAAAACTGTACTATTGTGTATAGAAGTAGTATTGTAAGTTATGAGTGACATTGTAATATCATTTTTCCAAATTTTGTGAAATTTTCAGATCAGAAATTTGCTGTGATTTTTTGGCTTTTTATAGCTTATCATTTTAAGAGGATCCCCAATTGACCAATTCTAGAGGCATATTTCGTATTTGTTACTTTTCATCTGCAGACGAGCAATGTTGTGATAAATCTTTAATTTCAAAACATTTGGTAACATTATTTTATTTTAGAACATTTTATCTTGCTGTGCATTTGCACAATTGTATATAATTCTGATTGGTACTCGTCTGATGCTCAAATCTTCATGTATAGATGTAGATTTTATTGAAGAATTTTTCCAAATAACCATTTCTGAGATATATCGTCTTTAATACCTCCTCCTGCTGTATGTTAAGTAATTTCTGAAAAAATGTATTTATTTTATAAATTTATCGGAAAGTCTATCTGTTATGTGTTAAGTATATTTTCTGTCGTAATGTTTGTTGAATATGTTTTTTATGGAACATTGACAAGATTAAGTTCAGCTTGGTTTTATATCTCAAATAATATCCAGTCAACTAGGTGTCTTGCTATCAGGATTTTCCAAACTAGATATATATTGAACACCCAGTAACTGGTTCCCTTTCAATTGATATAAAACACTATCTGTGGTTTAATTAAGTGTAAATTATTTTTAAAAGATTTATATTAGTTTGATTAATCACTAATTATTAATTCTGTTAAATTTGGTTAAATGTTAATGACAGTAGCAGAAAAATCTTTTTCCAGAACTGTTCTGGAGGTAATTTATTAGTTTTATTGACTGTCAATTATCTCGAAAATATTTTTATTATTTTGGTTAATCACACACAGTTGCAATGACATATGTTATCACAATGGGTCACAGTAAATATAAATTAGTTCTATCAAACTCTGTCAATGTTAAAATGGAGAAATATAATTTCTTTGCTCATGGTATTAGAATTTAAAGCACTAATTTGGAAATCCATGGTAATTGACCTTGGATTTAATATGCGAGATTGTTGAACAAAAGATCATAAATATAATTATTTATTGACCAAAGAAATTTAATATGTAAAAATGTAGTCTCCTGCTTCAACTTAACAGAATAGAAACCTAAAATCTACTCAAAGCTATTTGTACAGATTAATTGTATTAGTTTAAAAGTTATATATTTTTATAAGATGTTATGTATATCGTTATATGTTGTTTCATATTATCTGTTTTATATATACAGATGAACCCTATTAAGTAGAATATCATTAAACCCAAAAATATAATTCCTACTTTCACAGGATAGATTTCAACAAAATTCACTAAGATAACGAATGCCTGTGAATATATGTCTTGAGTGGAGCCATCAACTCAGTAGCAATACAGATACTCTATACAATAACCTTATTGCTAGAATGATAAATTTTATCTACTAAAATATGGATGCTGAAAATTAATTCCAAATGGCAGTTTAAATATATTTCAATTACTCAAGTAGAGAAAACAGCCATCAGTGCAAATTAATTCTGCTGAATCTCTTGAATAATTTGAAAATTGGTATATATTTGTTCCAGCTAAAATGTCAAGTTATAAAGTATTTGATGTTTAATTTATAGAACTACCTTAATAGGCCAGAGAGCTACATCAGTCCATCGTCTGACCAGTAGGTCACATGACCAAGTTTATATACTTGATGATTTTTGTTGGCCATCTTTGTGGTGGTTGTTTGTTTCATCTGTCAGGTTTTGTGGCTTAACTTTTTATCAGGCTCTACGTACAGTGGTTCTAATGTATATCTATATCTATTCATTATATTTGTATATCTTTATTTTTAACTGTGTACTTAGCATCAACAAAATGTGATCATTTGGTACCAGAAATGTTGCCTTTTTACAGAAACTAATAAAGATTTCTCACTTGCCGGTAAAATGGTTGTGATTTAGTATGGAATATGTAATAAATACTGTTATTGTCATAATTTCTTAATTGCTAAATTTTGTGTTTGATATACATTGAGTATATACATATACAACATTGCTTTTATTTTTGCTGTTTTGAAACACAATATGTCAACCATTACATGATTGGTATTGGATGCAGGAGGCTTGGATTTGAATACTTAACACTCAAAACTTAACCAGAACGCACATAAATTCAAAACCTTGATTAAGTGATATATTTTTAACTTTTTTATCCAAGTTATGTATTTTAGAGCTAATTACAAACTATTTTGCTATGAGTTAAGTATTCAAATCCAACAACATCTGGACCCAGTGCCAGTTGTGGGTTCATGAAACTTTGTGAATTTGGCAAAATTTTTACTTTATGCAGTTTTGATTTTTAAAAAAAATATTTATTGCTGGTTGTAATTGATTGATACTTGCTTATATTTTTACATCTTTGTTGTAGTTATATTTTATATAATTGTTATACCTTAAACGTACTAATAAATATGAAATTCTACTCAAAACCAGTCTCCCTTATATATTAACCATTTTACAACCAACAGAGCAGTATCCACTTGTCGCAAAGGAAATTCTAGTACTTAGTGGCTTTTAGAGAGTTAAGTGGCCTATTGGTTAGCACACTCACCTAGGAACACAGATGACATGGGTTCAATCCCAGGAAGAGACAGACACATAGTGGCTTGTATGACCACTTAAAATGGTGGTCCTGTCATCGGGTCCTATCCCGAATGGTAAGCTAAACAACCTCAGGGACCTTGATAAGGGTCATCCCTGAGACGCTGTCTTTCAGTTAGAGGAATGTTGTTAGATCTATGGCTTTACTTGTGCAGTCATAATAAGTGAAATTGTACTTTGAGTACTGTAGTAAAAGTTATATTCTGAATAAATATACAAAAAGTAGTGCTAAAACCACAGCTGTTTCTCACCATTAATGACATTTAAACACTGAATGTGAATACACAAAGAGATTTATAATTACTCAGTGAAGGAAAATAGTAAAGCAAGCACAGGTGTTGACTGCTAGGTGACAGACAATAACACTAGTGAATACACCATTGCTGCTGAATGTTAGCTTACAGGGATGGCACTGATGAATACAGATTTCTGTCAACTGTTAGCTAACACTGACTAGTCATATCTTGAATGTCTTGAGCCTTGTGTCTTAGTCTGGTACTAGGACTGCTGAACACTGAGCCTTCTGTCGAAGTCTGGAACTTAAATGGGTGAATTAACTACATATGAATTTTCTCTTGGTGATGTTTTGTTTTGATTTCATATGACCATAGAAGTTTTACTTCACAGCCCTTAAGGGCTGTCGGGGTATTGTTTTCACCCATGGTGTCCGGGCGGACGGGTGGGTGGGCGGCGGGAAAAAGTTTGAGCTGTATCTCAGAAACCGTAAGGTGTAGGAAGTTGATACTTGGTAGGGACATTGGATAGGGGGTGTAGGTGTGACCTTGATTTGACCTTGCCATAGTGACCTTGACCTGTAAAATCTTGTCTGGGCTATATCTCGAAAACTGTAAGGTGTAGGAAGTTGATACTTGGTAGGGACATTGGATAGGGGGTGTAGGTGTGCAACGTTATGGTGTGACCTTGATTTGACCTTGCCATAGTGACCTTAACCTTTAAAATCTTGTCCTGGCCATATCTCAGAAACCATAAGGTATAGGAAGTTGATACTTGGTAGGGTCATTGGTTAGGAGGTGTAGGTGTGCAACGTCATGGTGTGACCTTGATTTGACCTTTGACCTTGCCGTAGTGAGCTTGACCTATAAAATCTTGTCCTGGCTATATCTTGGAAACCATAAGGTGTAGGAAGTTGATACTTGGTAGGAACATTGGTTGGGGTTGTAGGTGTGCAACGTCATGGTGTGACCTTGATTTGACCTTTGACCTTACCGTAGTGACCTTGACCTATAAAATCTTGTCCGGGCTATATCTCAGAAACTGTAAGGTGTAGGAAGTTGATACTTGGTAGGGACATTGGTTAGGGGGTGTAGGTTTTGCACCGTGATGGTGTTACCTTAATTTGAATTGTCTTGTTTTGTTACTTTATCTTTACATACATTTTCCTTCTCTTAGATAATATTTTCTCTACTTAAACATCATTTTGACCTTAATATAAGTGACACTGCTCTGAAAGTATCCCGATCTTTGTACTGTTTCACTACTTCTATATCTCGTGGTGTTGAAAACTATTTCCCCAGGCTGTGGGGGCATCTCTGATGCTATTTTTTTAATTATCATAGCCAAAATGATAGCCAAAATGATACAAGTAATGAAAACAATAGGTTTGTGATCAGCTGCCGAAATCACCCCTTGCTTATGATTTCTGGGTTTCCAAAGAATGTTATAAGAGTGGATCCATTAGTGTACTAACTTGGACAGAGCCATGCCAATTGGCAAAATATTGATTATGTGGGAGACATAGTTCAGAACTGTTTTCACATTAGGTGTCTGACAGTGGAGCTTATTAACATAAATGTCTCCATTTCTCACCAGAGGCTATCACTTTGATATGTTAATTACCTTCAATAAGACCAACAATGTTTGGAATCCTGTAACTGGAATAGAATTTCTGTTGGTTGTGTGTTATACCATTGGCCGATGTGGGAAACTTTATAAAATCATTTTGGTATTGGCACAATGCATTTACAATCTACAATTTGTGAAACTGTGCAGTATCCTCAGGTAAAAGACCCTGTTGATAAATAATACAGTGATGACATTTTGACCAGAATGGCATGGCTTTGGCTTGTAGCTCTTCCAATATGAACCTCTGAGAGATCACAAAAGAGCATGATTTCAGCTCTTGAAAAATAGTACCTGTTCAAAATTTCCTGATCATTATAAGGGTAATCAAGGGGTTAGTTCTATCTCTGGACACCCTTTTCCTGTTAAATGCCCTGCCTCGATCGGTTCAAATAATAGAAAAACTTCCTTCTGGTGATTATATGTAAGTCTTTTTAATAAAAGTTAAGCCAACCTCTATGTGAACTTAACTAAAGTCTAAAACTTAGACTTATGCATGACTAATAGATTTCCTCAGACTTTTGTGTAGAAATATCCTGGTATATATTATCACAAGTGAATAAATCATACACATGTGCATTATGAATACACAGTCAATTGAAGTGTAGTTTAGTATTTCTGGGTTACTTCCATATTACCGGTATTACCACAAATTCCTCCAGAATGTTTTGGAGTACATACAAACACCCTGATAATGAGAACATAATGAATAAACACAAGTGGGAGTTTCATTGGAACTGGAAAGAACTGAATATTAATTTATCAAGGAACTGCATAAAGTAAGAAGTGGAATTTACCAGTAGGGAGATCCCCCTTGAAAGTAAGACAAAAAAGATAATTCTTACCAATTTTGCTCATGGGAGATCAGAAAACAAATGTAGTCACCAAAATGACATCATGTCAAGAGGTTCCCATAAAATTGAGAAAATAGAAAAGGGTTAACTTTCCTCATGGTCTAATTTCACGAAATCTTGCAAATTTCACAATAATTTTCTTACTCTAAATAGTTAGATAATACAGTTTCAAGTAATTGATCTGCTATATTTCTGAGATATTTCATTGTGTAAAAAGTTTGCGTCAGTGCAGGGCTAATGAGTTGTACAGAGTTCTTGGGAATTTGCTTATATCTGGCTTCCTGGCAAAGAGGATCAGCTTATTTCATCGTTCTAAAAATATACACTTATATTAACATATTCATTAACTAGGTGATACTTTATGTTAAAATTTACTGGAATTAGTCATCACAGGAAAAAATTTTTTTGTTTTGATCTTTTCGGAGCAATTTGAACGTTTCTGTTTTGGATATTGCATAGCAGACAGAAAGTGTAAGTATTTCAACATATCAAAATAACTAGAATTTCAACCTTTTACACGGAGAATATTTCAACATTTCAATTAGTGGTTTGAAACATAGGGGATATACTCCTTGTCAAGAAATTATGGGAAACACCAGTTATGATTCTACATAATATGGTGAGTTTGAATCGAGCTCCATTAATGTGGGTGTTCCACCACACGACTTAGGCTCCCGATTAAGGGTTTTTGAGGGTCGGTTTGAAATATTTGCTTAGTCCCAGACCTTCTGTAAGGGTCGGTTTTGGTCGGTTGAGGCCATGTGAAAAATCAAACATGTTTGATATTTCTCACGACTACAACCGATTCATATTTCCCGCCCTCAACAAAATGTCCAGTCCCAGGCCTCCTCAGACCCAAATTTACACAGTCGTGTGATGTCCCAGGCCGCCTGCGACCCTTAGTCCCAGACCTCCGTAGCTTAGTCCCAGGAGGCCGGTTGTTAATCCCAGACTCAAATATGATGTGTATGAATTTCATGCGTCTGAAAGTTAGTCGGTTGCATTAGTCCCTCAGACCGTATGCGGTGTTCTGGGACCCAAAAATCAAGGTCTGGGACTAAGCCCCGATTAAGGGTAACCGACCCTAACCGATCCAAACCGGCCTCCCCAGGACGCCTGGCACAGCACAAATTTAGTCTGCGAGGGTCTGAGGACGCCCCAGGAGGCCTGGGACTAACAACCGATTAAGAACTGACTGTTTTCCGCGCGTCGGAAATTAAAACGAGGCAATGAGGGGGTCTGGGACTATATAAGCGACCGCGCACACATTCTTGTTGTTACTGACTGTTTGGCTACTGAGAGACATGTGTCACTGATTTGTAGGGGTTTTCAGTTTTTATTTTATATATATATTATACTTGAGCTTAAGGCAAATTTCACAGTTAGGAGACACATTTTACTATTTTTTTATTATTTTGTTGACTTGATTATGAGGAAAGAGAAAGGAGGGCAGAGAGGAAGGAAAAAGATGGATGAGAGAGAGAAGGAAAGTGAAGAACAGGAAAGGACTGAAGTTACAGAGGAAGGGATTGAGAGGAGAGAGGAGGAGGAGATTGAGGAACGTCCAGCTATTGAGGAAGCTGTGGAAGAAGAAGAGAGGTGTGAAGATGATCCAGAGTGCCATTCTTCAGCCAAGAGAGCCAGGGTGTGTGCAACTTTTACAGACAGTCAGGAAATTTCCATTGTGGAATTTGTAAAGCAGCACCCAGAACTGTATGACAATGAACATCCATGTTTCCACGACAGGACCAGAAGAGAGGCTCTCTGAAATATCTGCAGAACTCAAGCTCCAGCCCTTTGATGTGAGACGTTGGTTCGAGTCCCAGCGAACGCGTTATGGCAAGCTGTCTAAGCTCCAATCTGGCCAAGCCCCGAGGGAGATGACCAAGAGACAGTCCTGGGTCTACCAACAGATGGGTTTTCTTAAAACCCACATCAGAAGAAAGGGGGCCAACAGAAGTTCAAGTTTAAAGGCCAGTCCAAATACCAGCAGGCAGGACGAATCACGTGGGTCGACTACTGACACAGAACACCTTGAGTCCAGTGTCCTGAGGGAGAGGAGTCAGTCCGTCATTACATCTACACCCATTTCAACAACAGACTCCAAGATTCTCGAAAACTTTGAGCAGATGAGGGCACTAATCTCAGGTTTTCTGCAGCAGAAGTCCGACAGGCAGCCCTTCTTCGACTACGTGGCATCAGAGGCTGAAAAGATGACTCAAGAAGAATTTGAAGAATTAAAGGGCAAGATATTTAGAGACATCGAAAGTATTAAGAGCAACCGTAGACGTCAGCAATTGCCCAGAAGATCAGCCACTATTACCACGGAGTCGCAGAGGGTCGGGATACTACCACCAACCACTCAACAGGCGTCTAGTTCCACTCAAGCAGCAGCTGGCAGCAGTTTTGTGTACTATACACCAAGCCCCATTGGCTTCAGCAACCCTACATCTGTCCTAACTGTACAGGACGAAGGGAGCAGACACAATCTGAGTGGAATCTTAAGCCAGCTACCTGATCTGACATCAACACAGATCGTAGAGCAGCCTCAGCAGCAGCAACCGCAGCAGCAGCTCTTTACTATCAGCACTTCAGCACCGCCTCAACAGCAGCAACAGCCTCCTCAGTAGCCATTCAGTCAGGGCGGGTCTTTGACCTGCCAGGCCCTTTTCAGGGCCACCAAATCTTCCAAAAACAATTATTCAGCTGCATGTTATTCCAATTCCCCTCCCAAAACAAAAAAAAACAGTACAAATATTTATCACAAGAAAAAAAAAAGCCCAACTATTACACCACCCCAAACATGAAATAAATAACCCATGGTACCACACATAACAAGAAGGCCACATAAAAATTTTTAAAAAACCTCCCAATATGGCCATTATTCAGCCCATTTTTAGATTAAAAATAGTTTAAAATCTGTAATTGAAAAGGCCAACACTTACACCTTCCCTAGAGTTAAAAGGCATTATCACATACTTACCAACCCACAAACACACAAACCCAACACCAAACATAACCCCCAACTACCAAAAAAAAACACTACAAATAAACACCAACCAAGAAACAGACAAACCCAAAAGTAAACAGAACCCATGCCAAAGAACTGACAAACTATTTTGCAAACACAATCCCCTAGATTTAAGATTTCCCCCCCCCCCCCCCCCCCCCCCCCCCAATAAAAAAAAAAAAAGAATTGGTGAAATTAGGATGTGAATTTCAAAGGGGTTTGTCTGTCTGTCCGTCTGTACAAGTTATGTTTGGCGTGGGGTTTGTCTGTTTGTCCGTCTGAACAAGTTATGTTTGGCATGGGGTTTGTCCGTCTGTACAAGTTATGTTTGGCATGGGGTTTGTCTGTAGCAAGCATAGCTCATTAATTGTTTTTGGAATATTTGGTAGTCCTGAAAAGGACTGTTTGTTAGTCCTGAAAAGGACTGGATACTGCAGCAGGAGTTATATTCTGCCATCTTGTCAGGCCACTGCTCCCTCATTGTTGAAGTAGTCCTTGAGGTAATCCCTCTGTCTTTTGGCTTCTCTAGCAGGGTTTCTGTCTGGACCACCACCAGCAGCACCAACAATCAATCCACAATCACCAGGCACATCATCATCGTCCTCCCCAGGCTGCTGACCACCAGGTTGACCTTGATACTGGCTTCTCAGGATGTTGTGCAGAACCACACAGGTGAAGACCACTTCTCTGACTGTTGCTGGGGGTAGTTCAATAGTGGTCCTCATCACCCTGAATCTTGACACTAGGATGCCAAAAGCGTTCTTAACAACTCTCCTGCCCCTTGATATTCTATAGTTGGCAATCCTTTCCTCTCTTGTTAACATCCTTCTGCCATAGGGTTTCATGAGCCAGGTCTTCAGGGCAAAGGCATCATCTGCCAGAATGAAGTAGGGGACATCTCGACCACCCTGGGTTATAGGTGCTGGGTCAGGGAAACCTATCCTGCCATCCTCAATCCTCCTCTTCAGCTGAGAGGCATTAAATATCTGGCCATCTGAGCAAGATCCAGCTGTACCAGCATCCACCCATCTAAACTTATACTGTCCATCTACCAGGGCCAACATGACAATGGAAAAGAACCCCTTGTAGTTGTGGTAGAGGGCTCCAGTGTTCTTGGGTTTCTTCAGGGCCACATGCTTGCCATCCAGGGCTCCCAGGGCATGTGGAACATTCCACCTGATCCTGAATTCCCTCTCCAGTTCTTTCCACTCATCTGGGGTAGTAGGACATTTGAGGTACTCTGGTGAACTCATCCACTCCCCAGTGGCCAGATATCTGATTGTGAGGGCTAACTTCTCCCCAACACTGATTGGTGCTCTGTAGTTGGTGGCCTGCCTGGCTAGATGTGGTTCCAGTCTGGTCTGTATCATTTCAAAGAATTCTGGGGTCATCCTCATGTAATTGGTGAATCCTGGAATGTCTGTGGCATACAGATCAGCCATAATGTTGTGGTAGGCCCCCCTCTCCTCTCTCTGTAGTAGCCATGGCCTGACCCACATGTTGTGCCTTCTTCTAGGTCTTTGTATGGGTGCTGGTGGTGGTGGTTGCTGTCGTTGACGTAAAAATTGGAAATACCGTAAATGACCTATTTAGCGCATCCGCCCTTCTAACCGCACCCTATCTCTTTTCAAAGCAATATACTTGACAACTTCTAGTGGGTGGACGATTAGACAGTGACCGTGTATAATCGCGGTTGGTTACAAAAGGTTACTAATGATCGATTATTCAGCTTAAATCTTACCTTTCTTAATTGTTCTCAATATCCACATATTTTTTATATAATTTATGTATTTTTACTTAATAAATTGACATTTTTGCCATGGATTTCGAGTTTGTTTTTATCTACCACCATATTTACAGGAAGTGGGTGCTTTCGGTAGATTCTAAATGTCGAAACACCGTTATTCTTACCGGATTGACCTATACTTCATCCCGGAAAGGGTTTCATGATGGGTGCGCTAAAAGGGGAATTTTTTCCCACCAAAAATTGAATAAAAATAGACTTTCCTTAGCGCACTGTGCGCTAAATAGGTCATTTACGGTACATGATTATTTGTAACTGAATAAAAACCAAAAAAGCCCTAAGTTGTTGTTGAAGCTGTCTTCCATTAAAAGGTGGCATCCTGCTGTGTTCCTAGAAAAGCAATGGTGATTAGATCGCGGATTTTATATATATATACACCCAGAAAATCCAGCTTTTCTTCAAAACAAGAATCGGCGATCCTGGTCTGGGGAAGACTGAGGAGGCCTGAGGACGCCGGGAGTTAATCGGGTGTTAGTCGGGGCTTAGTCCCAGGAGGCCTGAGGCGTCCTGGGACCCAGTCAGTATGTGTACGACAGGATCGTGGTTAAAACCGACCAGAAACGCGGCTTAGTCGGATCTTAGTCCCAGACCAGTCGGGGACTGTCTGCGGCCGCCTAAGGCTTCCTGAGGCTGATCGGTACTTAATCCCAGACTTCAAGACTGGCTCAGTATTCCCGCCCATTTTCCCTTTTTTTTCACTGACTGTCCACGATTAAGGGTCACCAACAGGATCGGGGCTTAATCCTTTGGTGGAGCAGGGGCATTAGGTGTCCTAGGACAAATATTTCTCACATGCGCAGTATTACCACAATCCAAACATCTAGGAGCACTTTCGGAGATATTTACATGCATAATTTTGCATAAATTCTAATGTCATAAAATATCAAAAGATGCAGCTATAATGTTGAAAGAGTAACATAAATATGTGCAATACTTCGATTCTGACATAAAAATAGATATTTGACATTCAATTCTTTAAATAGTTACAATTCAGTATATCTGATAGACTTGTAATTGTAGTTGTAATTGATTCTTTTAAAAAAACGAGTAATTGTATTTGTAATTGTAGTTGAAAAAAATTACACTATAATTGTAATTGAATATTTTGAATTTCAATTACACTGCATATTTTACTCAGCATTCTGAATTTAAGCTTCAGTATTCAGTAGTATAAAGAATTGTATTTTTTCCATCATCCTTTAACCTATATAACTATGATGTAAAGCCATCTCATTACACATATTTAACACTTAGATCAAGTCTTATTAACAAATGTAAACAAGAGGGATTGTTTTGGGTACTTAGTGAAGTTAGTGTATATGTATATCTTCATGAACATTATACAGATATAATCCATTGTACATGGAGCATTGTTGGGAGATTAGTGTCAATTATGTCATTAGGCATTGTGGTGAGATTAGTGTCACTGCAAAGTTGTGCCTTGGCTAGTTATGTGGTGATCAGTGTATCTACCAGAAATACAGGAAACATTAAATGGGGGTTTCAGTCTCACAATGGGTTTATCATTTAACACTCATGCAAATACAATTTCTAGTTAACATTATCTGTACATTTTAAAGTGATTGTAAAATATGCATATATGGTTATGTGATTTTTCTCAGTCTATTGTAATTGTATTTGTAACTGACCACTGGTAATTGAATAAGTAATTGTAATTGATCCAAGCAATTGACCCCAACCCTGATACTAACTCATTCCCACAAGTTAGCAAAGTCGTTCTGACAAGTTTTAGTAAGTCAAAGTTGGGGTTTTACGTCCCGTTCAACAGCCAGGGTCATATTGGGACAGGTCCTCAGAATTGCCACTTGTGTGACTCGAACCCACAGAGGTGACAGCCTATGATTAGATGCCAAACTTGCTAACCACTAGGCCGCCGAGGACCTCGTCAAGTTTTAGTAAGTCGTTACCACAAGATACTAAGTCGTTGCAGGTACATAGCTTGTATGAGAAACCGGTGGAGATACTGCAAGGTATGCATGTGCCAAAAAGCACCCAGTCCAATGTAACATACTGAAATATCTTAGAAGGACCAAGGAAAGTGCCATAAAACAGGCATTTTCCTATCTCGTTATCTTGTGGGAATGACTTGGTAACAACTTTCCAACTTGTGGGAATGGCTTGCTATCTTGTGGGAACGACTTTCTAATTTGTGGGAACGACTTGCTATCTTGTGGGAACAACTTGCTAACTTGTGGTAATGACTTTCTATCTTGTGGTAATGACTTTTCTAACTTGTGGGAACAAATTAGTATCTTGTGGTAACGACTTGCTAACTTGTGGGAACGACTTGCTAACTTGTGGCAACGACTTAGTATCTTGTGGTAATGACTTACTAACTTGTGGGAACGACTTGCTAACTTGTGGCAACAACTTAGTATCTTGTGGTAACGACTTACTAACTTGTGGGAACGACTTCCTATCTTGTGCGAACGACTTTGTATCTTGTGGTAATGACTTTGCTAACTTGTGGGAATGAGTTAGTATCTTGTGGGAACGACTTTGCTAACTTGTGGGAATGACTTGCTAACTTGTGGGAACGACTTTCTATCTTGTGGTAATGACTTGCTAACTTGTGGGAACAACTTAGTATCTTGTGGTAACGATTTACTAACTTGTGTGAACGACTTAGTATCTTGTGGTAACGACTTACTAACTTGTGGGAACCAATTCCTATCTTGTGTATTTATTTATTTGGGGTTTTAATTCGCTTTCAACATTGTACAGGTCATATCACGACGGGTAGTTGGAAGGGCAGAGGAAACCAGTACATACAGTTCGTCAGGGTTCTGTACTGTAAACTGCCGACCAACGGCAAGCAACTACCAGCTTTCCCACTTGAGGCCGTGCTGGGAACTGAACCCCGGCCTCAGAGGTGGGAGGCGAGAGTGTTACCACTCTGCCACCAGGATGGCCCCCTCCTATCTTGTGGGAATGACTTACTATCTTGTGGTAACGAGATAAAAAGAAAAAAATGCAAGGAAAACAGTTTTATGTCCCTTCCAGGGCTCCGTACTAAATTGAGTGTCTGAGGAGTACTTATCCTCAGGGTTGGGATGAAAATCCATGGTCCAAGGACACCTTGGAGTGCGATCCAAACTCGTTTATGAGATCACATGATTCCAAGTTATTTTGCTGGGTCAGTAATAAGATTTAATTACGCATCCCACAAGGGATGCTTGTTTGTATACAGAACAAAAATGATGCAGAAGGGGCTGCCAGCTCCTGTAATTTCTACAGGCCATAACTAATTTACCACTTTTGCGATTTTGTTCAATTTTGGCATGTGTATGTAGTAGCCCTGGCAATTTTTGTTTAATATTGTACCATGACATTTTGAACAATCAGAGAAGTCACATGACTAAACATATATTTTAAAGGGGTGTGCTTGTCTGGATGATAATTTACAAAGTGCTTCACTTATTCACATAAAATTTGGCAAGTAGGTTTAATTGTTATATAGATATCTGAAATAATTAACTTTTTGAAGTGAACTATGGCTCTCTTATACCCTAATCTAATCAATCTATTCTTATAATTTGTAATGTTTGTTTCACTGAGTTTCTACCTTTCGTGGGGTGATCTGTTTATTAATTTTTTTTCTGCATCACTATTTCTTGGCTTTTTGAGAGGAGAGGTATAATCTGTCACCGTATCCAACTTTTTCATGGACACTGGACAACAGAATCTTTTGTATTTCAAAGATTGACGTCTATAAACACAATGAAATAGTCCAGGACATCTTCATTCTGGAAGTTCAGTTTTCATCATTCACAGTTTCACATTCAATTTATATAAATAACTTGTCATAGTCTGTTGATTTATAATTCACTTCGATTTTATCTTCACTCTTGTTTACTACAATAACAAATTATCCGTTAATACACTTTAAATCGAATAAAAAAAATCAAATTGAATTAATATCGAATGCAATTACTATATTTCTATCGCCGAATGTTTAATTAACGCTCGACGATAGGAGAGGGTTATTGTAATCAGTTTGTTTCTGTCAGTCTGTCTGTCTGTCTGTCTGTGCACCGTTTCGCCCTTATAACTCAAAAACTATAACACCAATCGAGCTCAAATTTGGTGGGCAGGTATTTTATGGGGTACAGACGGATTCTTTCAAATTTGGTGTAATTTGTGTGAAAACTAAAGCCAGGAGAGAGTTTTTCTTATTTTTAATTGGGCTTTTACAGTGAAATCTGCTTCTCTGTCTGTGCACCATTTTGCCCTTATAACTCAATTACTATAACTTCAATCAATCTCAAATTTAGTGGGAAGGTATTTCATGGGGTACAGACGGATTCTTCCAAATTTGGTCTAATTTGATTGAAAATTAAAGCCAGGAGAGAGTTTTTCTTATTTTAATTGGGAATACACAGTGAAACTGCTTCTCTTCATCACATACGTAAAAATCAATATTTTGCTTTCTGATGATGTCATTACTAAGTGATGTCACAATGTAACTGCCATTGTGAGGTCACAAACCTAGCTTGTGATACTTGATGTCTTTAAGTAAAAATATTTCTTCTCATTGTATGTCTTGAAATTGACATAAACATAATAAAGAGGGAGGTGGTATATTCATCATTTTTATAAATTATTATTTCTGTTTTATTTTCTCTTTTTTGTTTCAATTCCTTGACAGTCCATCACAAAAAATTACCAAGCATGATTTTCACCAAGAAGTGACCTTTAAGCAGAATTTTTACCTCCACAAGCAGTTTATGTTTTTGTGTGTTAATTGTTTATGTTTGTTTTATTTTTTTTTTTTGTTTTTGTGTGTGTGTGGGGGGGGGGGGGGGGGGCGTGTTTAGATTACTCCAAAACTAATGAACAGATCTTTATTTAAAAATTTGTGAGTAGGACCTGACTGAAGGAAGAAGTTACTAAAAGAAAGATCAGGATCTTATTTTAGATACAAAAAATTCATGATTTTTCAGAGGTCCCATTTCAATGTATTTTTAATGACTTTAGCTTTCTACTTGATATTTCTATGAAAATTAATTTACATGTTTGGTTTTATTTTATTGTCTTCCTTACAATGTTTTATATCACTTGAGAAACTGGTCACATGGAGTCGAGCGTTTTGCTCTCTCTGAGTGCATCTTGTTTTAATAGAATTAAGAGTCAAATCAGTTGTGTCATTTCAATGATACAATAGTGCAAAATTGATACAACATCCTCCAATAAGCTTGAGGTCAAAAGGGAAAGTTCAGTGACATGTCAGGTCGAGATCCAAATTAGCGCTCACTAGGGTAGATATACTATGGTGGAGGATATGCTAATCTAAACAAGTAGGATTTTAACTGGCTTTGAAAACCTGTTTTTGTTTGCTGTGATCGGACTGATTGTGGGAGTCTGTTCCATTCAGTGGGTGAAGCCATTGCAAAACCTCGCCTACCAATGGCCCTTAAATTTCTAGGACAGAGGAAATTTAAGAGATAGCCAATTTCCGTGAGTGAGGCTACTAGTTATGATCAAGGTTGATAGGTATGTAGGCTTGGGGAGTTCAATGGCCTTGAATGTAATGAGATTATATTTAAACAAGATGCGGTATGAAATGGGGAACCAGTAAAGTTTTTGGAGATAAGGAGTAACATGGCTTGTTCTATCAAGTCTAAAGATGATTCTACACAGTGCATTTTGAATCTTTGGAGTTTAGCCACATTATATGTATTTACGGCATAGAGTAGGGAATTGCAGTAGTCAATTTGAATACTAATCTTTGAGTTAGCAAGAAATGCTTCAGTCTCCACACTGAGGAATTATCTATAGGTTCTAGGTCCTTGAGGTAATAGGAGCAGTCACGTCAAACTTTAGTTATCTGACAGTTAAACTATTTCCAGAATCAAAAGTAACACCTAGGTTCTTAACTTGATTGGTGGGGCAGATAGAATTTTCCAAGAAGCTGAGTGGGAAATGTTTGCATGATGGAATCTCTGGCATGTCTATCACCAATGATAATCAATTCTGGTTTCTCTGGATTAAGTTCCAGAATATGTGATATATTAAGATAATTACTCACCCCTAAAAAGATATTTGATGAAACCTGTTAAAATTTTGTGGTCAATAGAACAGAGTTGAATAACATAAAGGTAGTAAGATGAAGTTTTGCCACTGTGGCCTAGTGGGTAACACACTTTTCTAGGAACACAGAGGACGTGGGTTCAGTCTCAGGTACAGGCAGATACATAGTGGCTCGGATGACCACTTAAAATGGCGGTCCTCTGTTATTGGGTCCTATCCCCAGTGGCAGGTTAAAGAACCTCAAGGACGTTGATAAATGGTCATCCTTGAGCCTCTGTCTTTCAGCTAGGGAAATGTCAGTAAGTTGAGAGTTGGACTGTACTTGTACAGTCAGATTGGTGAAATAGTCCTTTAAGTCCTGAACATTGTACATGGAGATATTACACTGAGTATAAATACAAATACAAAAAGAATACAAAAAGTTGGGACACTTTGAGGATAAACCAAGACGAAAATACCATATTTGAATAAATAAGAGTGCCTGAGGGGAAAACATGATTGGCAAAACCAAAGGAAACATGGAGTATGGCAGCGAAATGGAAAAGTAAGGAAATAGGATAGTCAAATTCTGGTGTTGAAAGAACAGCAATGACAGGCCAAAGTACAAGTGTCTTTTTTCAGTGTGGCTTAATATTGGACTCTTTAGCTATAGTAGTAATTAGCTGATCAAATTAATTTATGTAGTTCATTGTCTTTTATGTGTTTTTGAAATGGTACAAAGGGACAAATTGAAGTCAGCTAGGGGGTGAAAATTTACCAAACAAATACAATCATGGATGAATCTATACAAGTTATATTTATTTTATAATAATGGGCATATAGATTATGATAGTTGTAACATGTTAGAATATAAAGTGGATTTTGGCCTAAGTCGAAGTTGCAAAATGTCAGCTACTTACTTCTATTTATAGCAACTTCTAGTTATAACCACATACAGAAATAAATGTAATACTTAAAGATATTATGCAGTTTAACTCTCTTGCAGTAATTAACAATTGTGTGATCACTCTAATGGAAAATTTGTTTGGTGGTCAGACTTTACACAATAGTGAGGAAACCTCCCAGAGTAACAATGGCACTATTTGTCACCTCTTTATTGGATTTTGTCATATCTGTATGCACAGGATTTTTTGGTTCTTTTTATATCTTGTTATTCCCATTAAAAAGTAACACCTTGTGCATCAGATTAGGTTCTAGTTATGGCCACTTTCTGAAAGTCTTCTAGTTATCCTTGTATTTGGGACTAATAATTGTTGGGACTTAGAAACAACTTCTACTTGTGATAATATTCTACTTATGGCAGTTCTACTTATACCAAATCTACTGTTTTACTAATTTTAGTGGTCAAACATTGACACCAAGGTATTGAATCCGAAGGTACTGGGAGAGTCTATAAAGGAGTCAGAGCAATGTTTTACAGATTTGCAAGGGCAATTTATTCCCTACATGGGGGAGCTCAATCAGTGTTCTAAATTTTTAAAAAAAGATTTACACAAGGGATAGACAAGAACCATTTGAGGTCAATAATCGAGGTTTGTGCATGTGAGTGGAATGAAAACAATAAGCGGACAAGCTTGAGATGAAGAGTTGAGTATTAAGATGTTTCTAAAGGATACAACCGAGGGACCGTTTATTATGTGGAAAAAAAAAGAGTTCCAAAAAGTTGGTCCACAAAGGCCGAAGGAATTTGAAAAAAAATGTTTGTGGATTTGTCAACTTTGTGGTCAAAAGAGGTGACTTTGAGGTAACTTAAATTGTGGACAGCTGGATAGATGGAGTTTTCACTGAGGTACAGTTGGTCATGTTTTAGAATTTTGTATGTGATCAGTGCAACTTTGATTAAGCGCTATAAAAGTCCACATTAGATTAGATAAGATTAGTAGCTATGTTCAATTTATTATACAAACTATCTACACTGTTGAGCTATTATTGTTACACATATTTTGGGTTTCATATCTGTAACAGATTCTCCTTCAAAATAAACATTGTTCAAATCAATACCCAAGAAAATTCTATTTATAGACTATTACAAATCATTGTTCGCCATATATGGGTACATAATACTAGTCTGTGTGTGTCCCATCATTATAATTCTTATTTAGGTACAAGCTTATGACAAATGTCAAACAATACTTTTATTATTAACCCAAATTAGGTTACATAAACATTATCGTTAAATATTAGATTGCTAAATTATATTAATAAACTAACTATTATTGGATAGATATAATAGACTAGACATCATATATTAGATATAATAGATTAGATATAATATTACTTGCTCAAGAACAGTCACAGAAAGACTATTTCTGTTATGTTGGAAATTCCCAGTATGAGAAGCCTCCCAGCAAACGTCATGTGTACACTATTCCATAAAAGGAGTGTAACATATGACATATGATTTAATCAATTTCTTAACTGAACACAAGTCGGACAAATTTTACTACCTAACCTGTTTATTCCATACATTGAAAACGAGTTTTAGAATTTGTCATGTACTTGAGCTGGATGCTTATAAACGGGATTTAAATTAAGTTTCGTTTTTGTGACTTTTTTTCTTTAACCCAAATCAAACCAAGAACTTTAACTTTTCAAACTTAAATGTTTCATTATTTTATGTTTATTTTATCATTAAAAATAAATTTAAGAGAAATATACGTAAATTAAAACATATGTAAAATATACCTCATCAGACAGTCAAAATACTTCTCAGAGATAAAAAATACAAAATAAAGTAAGTTAATTATTTTTAAACTCAGGGAATTTTTGTTTTGTGTCCCAGTTTACTGTGCTTGGCTTTTCAGGAAGTAATTTATGATTGGTTGAAAATTCAGGATGGAAAAACAATGTTGTTCAAAGTACAGCATTACTTTATGTTTGTGTTTATGAATGTGTAAATGTATGGCTGTTTGGTTCAGTGCCTGAAATGTGTATCAAATTTTACTGTGACTCACACCAGTACATGATTTTGCTGTCCATGATTTTGTTGTAAGAATTTGCGTTTTAGTCAAGTTGTCAAAATAGTATTGTTTTCATCTATCTGGAGGGTTAATAGTAGGATTATTATGAATATACCTTACACTGACTCAATGAGTGTGCAAGAAAAGATAAACAAACCTTAATAATATGTTCTGTATACTTGTTTGTTAAAAATAATTATCAGGATATACATATTTTGCATGTGGAATTATGATTTAGTGATAAACAGGATACATAAGATACAAATATACAGATAAGTAAGTTGTGAAACATATTGAGTCATCACTTTAAGTCTGATTGATTGAAGGATATGATCTATATTATGTTATTGGTTACATAGTTTATGCTCTTTGAAAACTCTCAATTCTTTATATTTGTCACGCCATTTCAGATTGTCTAAACATTTTCAGTGCATGTTAATAGACATGTGAATGTGATGATTTTGCATCATCAAATGTATATTGTCTTTACACATGCTTTGTCTTTACCAAAATCATTCATGACTGCGAAATAGTTTGACAATGCATGAGTAAATTCGAACTTTTAAATTTTAGTGAATTTAATACCACCACTGCAGTTTGCATAGAATTAGAGTAAGAAATCTAAAATTCGCCACATATCTGAAATTCGCCACATGTGAAAATACTAATAAAATAAATGAATTGTGGTGAGATTTGTTGACTGTATAGTAAATTAAGGCTTTTTGAACTGAAAAATACTAATTTTTGGACAAAAACATCATTTTCTTCATAAAATTAACTAAGGTTTTAGAGGTGGCGAATTTTAGATTCCTGGCGAATTTTAGATTTCTTACTCTACAGCCTACATAAACATGTTTGTAGTTTATAGTTATTCATTTTTTATAGTGACATCTATACATCTAAAAAAAATTACTGAATGCAAAATACTTGTTTTCACACCCAGTTCTCCATGGGACTTATAATGTTCAAGTGGATGTCTGCTCTAATTGAATGGCTACTTCAAGTGTGCTTGGTTCCAGTGAATGTCTGTCCAAATGGATGTCTGGTTCAAGTGATGTGTAGTCCCATTGGATGCCTGGTCCAATTGGACACCTGTTCCAAATGGATGCTTGGTTTAAATGGATTCCTTGTTAAAATTAATCCTATAGGTCCAAATGGATGCCTACTGATCCATATTGATATATAGTAAAATACAACACATTTCACAATATTCAGCAATCTTTTTGCTGGAAATTATTGTGTGGTTAGAATTAATGTCCAATAAAATGGCATTTCAAAACATTTTTTGTGGGAAAAAATTGACTTCAAAATATATATAATCGGTAAAAATATAGATGAAGTAAAAGTATTGTATGGGAAATTTGATAGAACAGGGAACAACTATATAACGGTACTTAATTTTTGTTTTTTATTCTCAAGGGTTTTTGACATATAAAATGTAGGGGAGAGAAATGATGTTTGGAGATAAAAAAAGTGAATTAGAAATGCCATGCGTTAATCCTATAATGTGGGGGTTTCCCCACCAAATATAAGACAGAATAATAAAAAAAATATATTGTTATGAAAAATAGGGATATTTTTTTTAGAAAGAGGAAGTTTCAGTGGAAAATTCTGAGAGATATTAAAGAGAGTTTATAATTGTACTTTAGGTTAAAAGGTAGCTTATATATCAGTATTTAGATGTAGAGAGATATACATTATATATACATGTATATATTTTTTATAACTTTAAAATTCTATTTTCAAGTTGTAGCAGACAAAAACACAGTTTTTAGAGTTGAGCAGTTTTTGAAAAAAATAAAAAAATAAAACTCAATAAAACTCAAAGTGTAAGTCATATAGGAACAGTGTTTAAGATAATATATTTGGGATGAATGTATAAGTATAGATGCACTATTATTAAAACTCTAACCCTGTGGACTGTATCATCTAGCATTATAAGTTAATAAGTAAGTTCTTTGCATATACATAGCTCTGAATTAAGATGTTATAAAAGTATGTCATAATACCAATTTCCACAAACATCCAATTTTAGTGATAACAAACAAACTATTTTCTTGAATGAGTTTAACATTACTTTCAACACATTGTGTAAGTCATATAACAAGAGTTTATGGGTTTGATTTTGCTGAACTTTTTTACTTTAAACCTCCATAAAGCATCGGAGTTTTCAAATATTTTTAATGTCGATGTCTCTAACATTAGGTGTGTTAGTTCTTTATCACTGTACCAGATATTATTCTGTAGTATTTGTTCAAATATTAAAAGTATAAATATTACTTTCTCTGTCTCTGATTGCTGTAAAAACCCTATTTTGAAAAGTGGCAGACAGCGAATACTTCAACTATTTGAAGCTTACTTGGATTAAGGGATGTAGGAAAGCAGTGTATACTAGCTCATGAAGATTCTGTACTTAAAAACCATCAGACACAAGCACACAACTACCAACTTTCCCCACATCAAATCATACGCCAGGAATTGAACTTTGGGCCTGAGGAGTGGAAAGTGAGTGATTTACCCACTTCCCTGCCTTGCCTCTGTTGCACCAAAAGCATAGAGTTAGTGTGTATATTATTGAGATTGAAAACAATAAAACTAGTGGAACAAGACTCCTAAAACTACCGACCTACACTACCCCTTGATTATGCAAATGATAAATATTTTCCTAACTTACCACACTGAGTTCCCCACTGTGGGGAAGTTATTGCACCTGCAAAGTAGTAGATTAGATTAGATCAGAAAAGGTCTTAATTTTCAGCCAAAACCCAATTGAATTTAGTCTTATATTTGTGACTTTTCTCCTGGCTGAGTGTTTCCTCAAGTTGCAAAAAGTTTCACTAAATTTCTGTTTCAAGGTCAAATGGGGTTTACTTTTCTGAAAGTCCTTGTATCTCCAGTACTCTTGGTCCTAGGGGTGTGAAATGTGAGAACAAGTTACAAGGAACCTTTTTCTGCAAATCCATTAGCAGGGTCAGATTTAATATTTAACCCCTGTTTCAAGATTCCTAACAGAGTGAGCATACCATAAAGGTCTTGCCTCTCCTTTATTAATTATCCAAAATATATGGAATGTGGAAAAAGAATTAAAAATCATGGGCTTTGAATCTTTTGATAATGTCACATTTAACCTGTCACATCTCCTCCAAGGTCAGCTTATTATTGTTATTATTTATGTGCTTCATACTCAAGGTACAATAAACATTATCAAAGTGCTTTTACCTCACTTGTGGGAATTCTCAGTGTATTGAAACGATTTGTCCCATCCAGGAGTAAGTTGTGTTGAGATGCAATGTCTATCTTATAAATCAGGTTCATGTGGCAATATTGATATATGTCTTTGTAACTAACTATTTACACAAAAATGATCAAAGGGGAATTTTACATCTTTAAAATATGCACAAATATCTTAGTATTTCAATGCCTGTATTTTAAAATGTACAGTTCACATGTGGTTAGGCATCCATTGAATAAATAATGTTTCAAAATAAAGATGCACCGAGACTATATCTTTCAACACAGTTCAGCTTTCAAAAGATAAAATAGATCTACTACTTTTTGATTAAAATATAGAAAGACAATGTTCAAGTTACACAGTTGTAACAGATTCTTCTAAAGGTCATTTAGAATAAATTGCCACATTTCTGAATCTAAATAATAACTATTGAAATGTTTGAAGGTCTTAATGGCCTAGTTAATAGCAATCATGGCAATACATCAGTAATACAATCAGAAATGGTTTCAATGCATATATTCTACACACATACACATATATGTACAAACTCTATAATTATAAATAATGTATTGGACAAACAACCTTCAACCCATCAAAGCACACAGCTTGGTCCAATGTAAAGGTGTAAACTTTTTCTGGATATATATATATCACCAATTTTAAACAAATTAATCAAAAGTAAATTGTTAGAATAAGAAAGTTAGTGAACACTGAGAGATTCTAACCTCTGAGCTGAGAAATGTTGCAAGATGTTGGCTACTCTGATACACACGCAAACATAACCAATGTAAATTGTCCCCATTCAATAAGGTTTTCAAAATATTTGAGCTCACATTTGTAGTAAATGTTATTCTTCATAATATTAGGTTATTTCTTTGAAATTATTTGCATGTTTGAATAAGTACTGGGTGAATAATTTGATCAGTTTACTATTTTATTTATAGTTATAAAATTATCAGTCATGTTTAAGACTGTAGTCAACGACCAGGTGTACCAATTAAGTTTAAACTTTTCAACAGAAAAAATCTCTATGTCTTAAAACATAGTTGACTCAAAGTATTCCACTTTATTCACCCTTTTATGAAACCAGCAAACATAAACTTGCTATTCACAGCATAAAAGTCTAAAATAGTCACATAACTAATGTGATAACAAAGTGTGATAATATCAAGTGATATCAGGGTGTTTCATCACTGGTGACTTTTATTTGCTCTGATAAAGTTCACATTTTTTACTCTAACATGTCTTGAAAAAAAAATGATTAAAGTTGTTGTTCTAAATGTATATCAATAACGTCATGAGAGTTAACATAGTACACAGACACTCTGCTGATTGATACTATATGATAATGATATCATTGTTTTGTACATGTGATTTTTCTTTATATCAGAACTAGATCATTAACATCTATGTCTTTACTCTGCAGATAATTATAACCAGTCTCCTGGAAAATACAGAACTTGGAAAAAAACAACAGCTGAACTATGGCCAATCTTGAAGAAATTAATAAAAGACTGAATAATTTGAATACATCATCATCATCGAACAAGAAGAATAAATCCAACTTGGATGAAGGCAGATATAACATTGAAAACATTGGTGTCGAGTTTGGAAGATTGTCTCTTGCTTCAGACAGAGAAACCTCAAAATCTCCAACAAAATTAGATAAACGTGTTGACAATTTGCCAAAACCTGAAATAATAACTTCCAGTGCACCATGTGAGTCAACCCACTTGGAGAAAAATGAAAGAGAAACATCAGAAGGAAAAGCCAGAGTGTTTACAAATGTAAATGATTCAAAATGTACAGGGGTGGATGTAGAATTAGCAGAAAAGGAGCCAGAAAAGACCACTGCTGTGCAAACTGGAGAGCCAAACAACAGAGAAAAGGTCGAAGATCAGAAGTTACAGCAAGACATACCTGAAGAAGGGAAACTACTGTCTCAGGAGTTAGGAGGTAATTGCAACAAATCCATTATTTATTAAAGAGTTCCCATTTTGAAAATCCATGTATGATTGGATGTCTTACAGGCCTATAAATCTAATGATCATCTGGCTCCCACTTGTGTGCTCATGGGTTCCAGTCAACCATATGACATCATCTAGGAAATACTTATGGCATGTCTCAGTTTGATCCAGGGTCCAGTTTAATGAAGTCTCCTTAAGGTAATAGTCACTGAGATGCCAAAAGGGATTTTGGCTTTGCATCTATGACTGGCTCCATTTACTGTCATTCAGTGAGAAAGTTTTTACAAAACTGTCGTTTAAATGCAGTGTATGATGACACAAAGTTATTATTTTTGCTTCATGTAGTGATTTTAGATATTTCTGGTTTTACATGATGATCTTTGATTTTTTTCAGGACGTGGTCCGGAATTTGGGGTGCCAGTCCCACGCAAACCTCAGCAGATATCCCCGACTGGTACACTGAAATTTAATGGCAAGTGTTAATCAGATCATTGTAAAAATAATCATAGAGCTTAAATTACTTTTGTACCACATGATACAAAACATATATCCCAGCAACAAAGAATTAATGTATCTCTTTTTGGGTAACTTAAATAAAAATTTCATTGTATCTTGCTTCCACAGATCATACAGATCACAAGCAAAACAGTGCTTCCTTTTTTTGGTGAAGGAAATAGTAGCTTACATGATGTATTTCAAGATCTAATTTGATGTATCAAAGCTTTATTGCAATGTTTGATAAATATGATGGAACCCAGAATTTTAAAGCAGCATTAAATGTTATCTCAATCTTCTTTTTATCTTCTTGTGAACCTACATCATGATGTGGTAGGCAAGTATGTAACCATGCCAAACAGTAAACCAATACTTTTGAACTTTTATTATGTTGTTTTACAGAATCATTTTGACATTGTTTGATGGTATTTACTTCCAGATCAAGTTCCCTGTGACTTTGACTTCAGCAGACAATCTCGTGAGGTTGAGGAAAACGACCCTCCCTACAAGTATCGCCGTAATGGCAAAGTTCCCCAAGAGCATGAAGAGGAGATGTCAAGTCCATCCAGTGACAAATATAAACCTGAAGACACACTTTTACAACAACTGATGGGACCTTCCAGTTTCCAGCCCAAGTCTGATTTACCGGATATAAACCCAAGCATTTCAAAGTATGACAGCGATGAGTACATGATAATGAAGAATGATGTTGTGCATGGTACAATGCATCATGGCCTCCTGCATGAAAGGCTAGGAGTGTTGAAAGAAGAAGTCAGGCCTTTCGAGTCTGCGTACAGTCCTTGGGGTCATGCTTCAAGTCCAGGAGCTGCTGAATATGCTTTCCAAAAATCAAACCAGATGGAAAACGTCAGCAACGTTTTTTCCTCCATAGATGGCAAACTAGACAGTGGAGATTTCAAAGTCATCATGCAAGACTGCATGGACCTCCTGAGTATGGATCCTGAGGAGGCGGAGTCAAAGGTGCTCAGTGTCACTGACCTACTTGAGGGCAACAGCAGTCCAAATGAATCTTCAAACAAAATGTCACCTTTTTCTGATTTCACAAGTAGTTCTCCTGGTTCTGTATCCACAAACAGTCCATATACTGACCAGCCAACACCTGGATCAGATCAACTAAGCAGTCCGGGGGAAGCGGGTGAAGGAGATGAATCCTCCCGTGATTCTTTTGCATCATCCATGATATCTAATGCAAGTCAAGGAAAAAAGAAGTTGTCCAGTGACCAATTACCAAAGCCTGACATGCCTTCATTGGTGCCAGTGAAAAATCAAAGCCAGAAAGAATTTTCAGGAACATCAAAAGCAAAGTAAGTCTATTGTCTAATGTCATTTCATGTTAAAGAGAGGGTTTAGAAGGTACAGAGGTGTAGGGGTATTGTTATTTTGTCCATTTGTTTGTCTATTTGTGCAGATAACTTTAAAACTATAGCTTGGATCTCAAAGATATTTTCAAGGAAGGTAATGTCTACACTAGGCTCAGTTCTACTCAAAGGGGTCACCAGTATCCTGGTCTGGATCAAGTCTCCAGATATTTTTCTTTTTCAGTATTACCTGTAGGTGACAGTTTCTCAGACAATGCTTGTTTGTGTATATTTTTATTAAGTTAGAATTGGATTTGACAGACTTGCCATGGGAAATAAAGACAAAAGTATCAGTTTAGGAGAAATTTAATAGAATTTAAAATCAGCACTTTTGTAACGTCCCACTCCTGTATTTATGTAAGTGATCAGTTAACAGTCAGGAGTATCTAGATTTTTGTGGCCCAGAGAAGCTTTGTTGAAGTAAATTAAGCTAAAATAGTTTAATCTTGAAGTTGAATAAAAAAGAGCTATTGCAATATGAGACATTATTAGCAAATAATCAAAGAGTAAATGTGCCTGTTACAAATGATACCAGTTATTTAACCAGACATCAAGATGTGACATCTGAGCAGAAAGCTAAGAAGTCCAGCAGGGTAAAGACTGGAAGACCAAGAGGCCGACCCCGCAAAGACCACAAAACTACAAGTAAAGATACACAAAGGCCACTGGCACCAATTGCTCCCAAACCTCTCTTACCACAGGTAAGCAGATAAAATTTGCATGTAGCCACCCTGGCCAACTGAGTGTGTTGGCATATTTAATCCTAAATGCAACTAAATACACTAAGGTGACATGCAAATGTTATTACATGTATATATATTTTTTTATTTGTACCATTTTATTGAAAAAAGTGTAGTTATTTTTATTAATGTTTTTAAATTTTTAATAGTATTATTGAAATTCAAGAAAAATGTTGAAATATAGAGACATCACCTGTGTGTACAATGATTATATGTACACTATATAAACCTTTATTTCCACTGCTAATTTGTTTTCATTTTATCCAAGAGTATGGAAAAAAGGGGTTCCCTCTGTATTCACAGTTTATCATTGAAAAGAATCATGTCTATAGTTTTACAACCACTTTTTGTATATTTTTTGGGGGGACTAGATATATTTATTATAACAGCAATACTGTCATCAGTGTATTCACTATTGTTTTTACTCTGTTAATACACAGATAAGTGGGACTACAACACTGATTATAGTACAGAACCCCGGAATTATCAGTAACTTGAACACTGGAATGACCCATCCTGGTATCAAGGCAAATGCACCACTAGCAGTGACACAGGCTGTTGTTACCGGACAGCCAGCGGTGAATCCTTCAGCTATGCCATTGCATGCTGAAAAGGCCAGAAGTATCAGTAACAGCCCCTCAGACCCAACTGGTGAGGCTTTGTTTTGAATTGTTTTTATTGTATATTTGTACTCAACATAATATCTCTATGTACTACAGGACTCAAGGCCCTATTTGGTCCATCTGAGTACAACCCAAAACTGAAAGACTGAGGCTCAAGGATGACCATTCATCTATGTCATTGAGTTTTTTTAGCCTACCACTGGGGATAGGATCCAATGACAGAGAACCTCCAATTTAAGTGGTCATCTGTGCCACTATGTATCTGTCTGTACCTGGGTTTGAACCCACGTCCTCTGTATTCCTAGGCAAGTGTATTACCCACTAGGCTAAAGATTAATGACTGTTCAAATGACTTCTGAATTTATTGCTTGGCATCTTAACTTGGCTCTCACCTCAAATTGGCACAAACTGGAATACAGAATATTTATTGACATATTTTTTGGATAGATGCTCGTTACATGGTAAGATTATAAGGTGTATGAACTTTGAATTTTGCAACATTCATGTAATTTATGACTTTTCTGACAATTTTGTGCCAATATTCAAATATATTGCTAGGCTGCAGCAAAATTTGCTTCATGGTGATTAATTTTTAAGGATATTCAACCCACTGGAATTTTTTATCATACTGATGTGTATTTTACATTAATTTTTCATACATAAATATGTATAAGAATGTAAAAATATAGCAATATATAAAAACAATTGTAATTATAATAATAATTATAATAATGACATATAAATACAGTAGGGATACACTTTATAAACTCCTCTGATATTACTCATTAATCTGATCTTATCAATGTCTGCACTGGAAGATTCTGTTGCACAAGGAGCTAAAAGACACCATCTGTTATTATTTTTCTTTTAAAACAATAGTTCAACAGCTCTAATGATGGAGTTTGTGTAACATGTGCCATTTCCCTTCAGTTGTCATGTTGTAAATCAAAAATAACTCATCCTTGTACTGTCATTTCAGCTGGCAAGAAGACTGGAGCACTGAGACCAGAAAACTTGACAGGTTGGGAACTCTATCTGGGCTTTGTTTAAAACCTTTTACCCCTTTGCACATGATATTCTTGTGTAAATAACTCGAACTTTAGGGATTTCCCTTCAGCTTGGGTTTAAGTACCAGACTACATTTATTGTGTTGGGGTATAATAGTTTGTGTGGTTTTTCAAACCCAAAAGATACCTTGGGCCATATTCACTTAAGGTCTTAGTCAAATCTGAGGCTTAAGTTGGCTTATATACAATATTTGAGTATAAAAATTGCACCTGGATTAAATATTCAGTAACATTCATGTCCTAAGTTATATTCATATTCACAGACTTTTCAAGAAAATAACTATTTTTTCAAAAAAATTATAAAAATTAAAAAAATAAAAATAAAATCAAAGAATAAATATGTTCACATTCCTAAGTGTTTTTTTCAAGTTCTACAAATTATAATGACAAATTGCTTTGTGAAAATAAGTAGCATTTAGTAAGTTTGCTGGTGATTCACATGAAAGTTTTGTCTGATGATATAATGTATTGGTAAATGGTAAATTTTATTCTCTTGCACTGGAAGACTATTTAACAATAATACAATGAGTGTATATGTGCCTGGCAACCGATTCAAAATATCATGTATCTATTCCTATGTTTAAAATCCAGAGTTTTCCTTTGTTTTTAAAGAATTTATTAATTCTATTTAATGTACTTTCTACTATCTGAGCCTACTCTTTAGCCTTAATATTTTAACTTATACAGTTGTAGAGGTTCACTGTATTGTGGGACACAATACATATGCATTGCAACCAATGTAAATACAAATGTATGTCTATGTTGTTCATCAGATATGCTGCCATCAGAAAAGGACAAGAAGAACCTTAAAAAAGCAGAACGTATTGTTGCTGAAATACCCCAGTCTAAGTTCACAAACCAGGATTCATATGGGGACACGTAAGTGGTAGTGTAGAGTATAAAAATGACAACAAGTTGCCAAATCATGTGAATATCATGAAAATAATGCCTCCTTTGCAGAGATAACAACAATAGCAAAAACACTCAAATTCTGTAAAATGTGAAATACATGTAGATAACCTAAAATAATTGCAGAAATCAAACAAGATAAGGCATTTTTCTCTAATTCAAAGAAAGATAATGTATTTAGCCCAATTAGTGGCCAGTTTCCCACACCATAACAAATTTCCAAATTTTTAAGGGTCGTAGAGTCATATATGATATACTGTAGGAATAAATACTGAGTGTGAGGGCATTTGTTATGCCATTTATACCTGGCAAAAATTCAAATAATGCACGAGTGAGTGCATAAAAAAGAATTTTTGCCAGGCATAAATAGCATAACAAATGCCCAAACGTGAGGTATTTATTACAGTAACTATTATAAACTCTGGCCTACTTGGTTAAAAGAAATATCCCTTTACTTTTATGACGTGATACAAACAAGGAAGCCACTGTATTGTTTTGAATGCATGATTGCTCTCATAAAAGCAGACAAATTTCCTATCAACAAATTTGAAACAGCACTTCCAGTTTTTAGCAGGCATTTATTCTCCTGTTTAAGGCCCGCTAGCTGTGTCTATGCGCAGAGAAGCATTTCATTTACTGTCCTCTACCGGTCTTTATAATCCCATATAAGTGTCCTGGTATCTTTCTTGTCAGTTAAACACAAGTCAAGAATTAAGACACATGTATTAAGTGAAGCTGTATATATTTTCAGGTTACTGCATGTCCTGTCTCTGTCAAATCGCTATGAAGATCTAATGGACCATCTCTTTGATAATTCACAGAGGTCTGTATTCTTATGTAACGTCAAATTGGTAAATTAAGCTGAGAAAATCCTTTTCAATAATTTTATTTTTGATTTTAGGTTATTTACTGTTATGAATTTTCACTAATGGTCGGTAAATCAGTAGATTGTATATTTTAATTGATCAGTCACTGGTATGTTTAAGTAAATCAGTGTATCAGTCAATAAATGAAATATATCAACCTGTCAGTCAATGGTATATTTAAGTAGAATCATTTTATTATCCACCGCAAGCCGTACTTGACCCAGATATATGAAGAGGGAACTATTTCTTGTATGCACCAGTGTCTCTGTACCATGGACACTAAGTGTCAATAACTTCCAGTTTTTCACTAATATTTTAGGACAATGTGTAACCCACAACTATGTTTTATTTATCATTAGAAAGGCTTTTATACAGCACTTCAGCTCATTTTGTTGTATAAAAATCCATACAGGAATGACTTGAGATATTGAAAGTTAAAGATTGAAGGTTTTACAAGCACTGGTTCCCATTTTGTTTGATAGCCTTTTTCACAGTCTCTAATTTAATATTGCT
The DNA here is from genome assembly GCA_964017235.1 of Sabellastarte sp. h YS-2021. Lineage (NCBI taxonomy): Eukaryota > Metazoa > Annelida > Polychaeta > Sabellida > Sabellidae > Sabellastarte > Sabellastarte sp. h YS-2021. The sequence goes on from OZ024933.1 coordinate 33,248,310, forward strand.
TCACTCAACCCTTAAATCATACAAAATCGTGGATAATAAAAGAAAAAGTACCCTCATTAGACATGTACAGAAAAAATATATCAATCAGGCAGATTAACAATATAATACTGGTGCTACAGACTCTTATAATATTGTTGTCTTCATTTGTGATATATTTTTTCTGTATATGTCATTTGGGAAGTTTTACTATTTAGTCAGTCAGTAATATTTTTTCATCTATCAGTCAGTGGTCTATTTAAGGAAATCAATGTATCATTCAAAAAACAAATTATGTCAATCGGTCAGTCAGCAGTATATTTAAGTAAATCATATGTAAGTCAGGGGTTATATTCACAAAAAGGATCAAGGTCAAGGTGAGCCAAAACTCAGCTCAAGTTTAGTATGAACAGCTGTAAACTTGAGCTGATAATTGGCTCAACTTAAGCTTCATCCCTTTTGTCAATACCAACCCTGTGGTTTATATCCATCTATCAGCTAATGGTATGTTAAGTAAATCAACATATTAAGCAAGGATTTGTATCAATGCTTTACAGTCTTTTCACTATGGGGATGCCACAGGAGAGGTTTATGTACAAGGCCCTGATTGACAAGATGCATAACATGGGAATCCTTGCCAACCTCATCAACATGCGGAACAAACAAAACCAGGTAAAAGTTTGATGATGTAATCTCTTCCTGTAATCATTTATTGAACAAGTTTGATTTTGAACAAGGTTTGAAAGTAAAATTAGAGAGTAGGATGTGTTTTGTCAGTAACAATATGAAGCATTGTTACATATTTACATAATTACACTGTAGGCCAAAGGGAAATACACTTTATGTTAAATTGATGAAGCTTTAAGTTATAAAGGAGAAAATCAGCATTAAACCGGATATTAAAAGTCAGATTTTATCAAGAGTTGTCAAAATGATAATGACTATAGTCAAAGCTATAAAGATATGACACAAAAAACATACAGGAAAGATGGCATCTGCAAAAGACTAATTTTTGATATCATGTATAAATGCATACCAAGAAGTCATAGGGTGATAATTTAACATAGTGGTGGGTGAATAACAAAATAACATAACCTTAATAATATTATCGGTATATAATAATTACTGTAAATTAAAATAAAAAAATAAATCTCGAGGATATTACATTGTGCAGATAAGGTACAGGTTATAACAATTACAAACTATATGAGGCATTGGAAATCAATGTGAAACCAAATTTAACACATGTAAAAATGCTATGCATATTTACTAGTGAATTGCTATCACTTTAATGGCCACTGTACCATGACATGTAGCCATTTAGCTAAACAGCTGCACATCAGTTCAAAAAAGGATGTTACAGTCTCAGAAATTTGGTCTATCAATGGACTGTAGATTTATATTCTCTGTATATTTTGATCCTGGATTTACTTTGTACCTTACATATAGTTTAACCCTAATAGCATGCAAAAATACATGGCATGAACTTAATAAAACAAAATGCAGGAACATTTTATTTCTGAACATGCGATTTTTTTTCATTTATTTTCAAAAGTCTCAAATCAGAGGAAACATAAAGAAAGAAGGAGGAAATGTAATGTGGGGAAAAACAACACAATTAGCATGCTGCCACTAAAATAGTTGACACAATGCTGGTCATGTGGGAAAATTACAAGGCTATTTAAAAACATCTACTGATCTTCTGCATTTCACATATTATGTCGGCAAATCTGTTATCATGCCCTTGTGACGTCATCTGTGTTGTCTAATGCAATGGTGTCTGCATCATCATATTAAATTCCTGCAGCACTACAACATCAACAGACATGCTGCTGCATGGTTTTATCTGACAGCCTATTTAACAAGCAGAATTTAGTTGTTGTTTTTTATATCTGTTTGTGTCATAGGCTATGAAAGCAAGGTATGAATCACTTCACATCTTTGTCAAAATTTAAATTTTATTCTTCCTAACTGGGTAAGGATTTGTTCTTAATTTGTATACAAGGATAATTGATTGATTGTTTTTCATCCCTTGTAAGCTACAGCTCTGGATCTTACTTAGCTCTTTTTTAATCTTTTTTCAAATGAAGTATATTGTACTCTATATTTCAATTTTGGCCATCTTTCTACCTGTCAGATTTATTTCATTTCTTACAAGTACATGATATATTCTACAAATCATTCAGCACTTGTGAGTTGCAGCCCTTGATCTTACTTAGTTATTTTGGGTGAATTTATTCACTTATTGAAGCCTGTACTTTGGTCCAATTTTCCAGATCCACAGCCAGCCATAATTATCTTTCTCCTACCTTTACATTTATGTGCATGGACATAATACCTTTGGACAAAAACTCTTTGAAAATTAAAATACCTCTGCATACATTATGTTAAATAGTTTATGTAGATCTTTTGAACATTTTCTCTGGCTATTCTGGAGGTTATCCACTGGTGGCTTGAAGCAAATGAGTAGTCACCAGAGCTGAGAAAATTGACTGGCATTCGGTCGACCCTTGCAATTTTGACCAGCATTTTGTCCACTGACATTTTGTCCACTGGTATTTTGTCCTGGATTCCCCCGTTTGAGACCCCCCCCCATTCTGCCTGTTCTTTGGTCTATCTTTCAGATCTCCTCCTCTACATGTTTTGTGCTTTATTTTTTTCAGACCCCACTCTACCTTGCCGTGTCTACCAATAAGACAGAGCTTGTGCGCTTGCTGTTGGAGAAAGGGGCTGATCCAAACATCTGTGCGCACACACGCAGGTTTAACGGCGATGCCTGTGGCTTCCGCATGCCATTACATGTTGCTTCATCCCAAGGAAACAGTCATGCAGCAATACTGAAACTACTGCTGGAGTCTCCCAAGATTGAAGTGGATGCCACCAACTCTGAACGTAAGATTTGTATCTCTTTTTGATGACATTCCTTTTAATTATACCATATACCCGAATCAGGCAAACTAACTGCCTCTTAGTATATAGCACATCACCTGTTTGACAATGAATTCCTGTGTAATCTATTTATCCTATTAATCTAAAGAGTAATACTTTTTGATGTGTACATTCTCATTCAGCATTCAGATTTCAGACTGACTGGTCAGCCCAATATATATTCTTAGTAATTACGAGAAGACAGAGTAGGTGTAGCGCTGGTTGAAAGCAGCTCCCTACAACAGAGAAATTACCTACACAAAATAACATCAATAGCAATCGTGAAAAGTTAAAACTTGTGTCTGTTTGTAAAATAAATATCATAGACCACAGAGGAGTTGTTTTTAGCATGTTAAAATTCCTCAGTTTGGATAAAATGTGGAGCATAAATCTACATCTCTGTTTATCGCTCATGGATATAAAAAAACTCACACATGATGTACAGTAAAGCAGTGGATATGAGTCACAGGAATGTGTTACATCTCTGCACAAGAGAGGTGTACACACACATACACAAGACAAGATCTGCTGTGGATGAGAGAAACAGCAACACACTACAAAGCACTAAAAAACCTTGATGTACTTACTGTTTGTAATATTAGACAGAATAAGCTTGAGAGGAAAAAAACCAGACGTTGCAAAAGAGGAGGAAATGTACAAAAAAGAAAATATCTGGAAAAATGTCAAACAAAAGGGGTAAACACAAACAACCTAATAAATATAAAATCTGTGCCATGTATTGATCATAAGTTTCCTGTAAACATATTCACAGTTAATGCCCGTTCATTACTAAACAAATCAATTGACATTAGAAATTTTATTTGTGAAAATAAATGCTCCTTTGGAATTATAACTGAGACCTGGCTAAATGATGAATCAAACTGGCATTTATGTGATCTAAACACAAATGGGTTCAAATTAGATCCAATCCATAGAAGAAAAAGCAAAGGAGGAGGATTAGCACTTGTATATAATGATTCCTGTAGTGTTCAAAGACTGAAATGGCCCAGAATTAAGTGTATGGAACTTGGTCTGTGGAAAGTAATCCAATGTAATATTGCAACCACAGTTCTGGGTATCTACAGACCACCATACACAAACAAAAACAAGGTAACGGACAACCAATTTGTTGATGAATTTCTTGAAGTGTTAGCAGACATTCTGCCCCGGCATGACAATCTAGTAATTTTGGGTGACCTCAATGTGCACTGGAACAACTTTGATAATCCCATCATCAACTCTCTAGAAAACAGCCACACTGCCATCGGACTTAAACAACATGTCCAAGAGTACACACACAAAGATGGCAACATTCTTGATGTCATTATAACCAGTGATAATATTAAATATGAACATAAGTACAGTGTCAAGGAATTTCTTTCAGACCACCGTTACGTCATCTTTGAAACCACTAGACTAAAGCAAGGGGTTCAGCATCAAAAGAAAGCCTATAGAAACACCAAAGATGTTCCAGATTCCACCTGGAAGGAGAAGCTCAGTGCTATCGAGTTGTGTGATAGTGAAAATGTTAATTCACTATCTGAAAGCTTTGAAAATGCACTTGAAAAGATTTTAGATGAAGTTGCACCAATCCAGGAGAAAATAATACGCTCTAGAACACCAAAAGCATGGTTCAGTAAAGAAATATATGCCTCGAGGTCAGCCTACAGAAAATGTTTCAAAATCTGGAAAAAGACGAGAAGGAACACAGACTGGATTGCAGTGAAGAATGCAAGGAATGAGTATTGCAAAAAGCTAAAACTAGCAAAAAGAGCTTTCTTTACCAAAAAAGTACTAGAATCCAAGGGAGACACAAAAAAACTCTATCATACCATCAATGGTTTGATCAAACGAGAAAATGAAAACCCGCTACCAGCGAATAGATCAAGTCAAGATTTGGCACAACACTTTTCAGACTTCTTTTCTCAAAAAGTAGCCAAGATAGCTAGTCATCTCCAGAATTACCCAAATTACAAGCCACCATCCAGAGACGTACCACAACTTAGTTCATTCAATCAAGAAACTTTAGAAAGTGTTTCGAAAATAATCACCAAACTAGGAAACAATGTGAACTCGACAAATTTCCAGTTCATATCCTAAACAACAACAAAGAAGCAAGTGTTCCTAACATTACAAAACTAGTAAACAAATCCTTAACATCTGGTCAATTTCCCGACCACTGGAAACAAGCATTAGTAAAACCACTGATTAAAAAACCCTCTTTAGGTCCAGTTGATACAAACTACAGGCCTGTTTCTAACCTTATATACCTCGGAAAAGTAATAGAAAGAGCTGCTCTTCAACAAATAGTTCAACATTGTGAGAGAAATGGATTACTGCCAAAATTCCAAAGTGCCTACCGGAAAGGTTTTTCATGTGAAACAATGCTCATCAAACTGGCAGATCTAATACTCAATCACATGGAAACAGGTCGAATATCAGCTGTTGTGCTAATGGATCTAAGTGCTGCATTTGATACTGTGAATCACACAATTCTGCTTGAGACATTTGAAAAGTTCTATGGAATTACAGGGGAAGTGCTTTCATGGATCAAATCATTTCTTTCCGGAAGATCTTTTCGGGTAAACGTGAATACAAAAATGAGTGAAGAAAAGCAATTATACTTATCAGTGCCTCAAGGTGGTTGCAGCTCAGCCTTCTTCTTCATAATGTATGCTGCCACTCTATTCTATGTCATTCCGGAAGGAATAAACCTGTTTGGTTTTGCAGATGACCATGCATTGCAAAGTAGCTTCTTGGCAACATCAAGATCAGATGAAGAAAATACTATTCATCTACTCGAAAGTACCCTTCTAACTGTACAGGAGTGGATGAACAAAACCAAACTGAAAATGAATCCTGATAAAACCGAATTCATGTACTTTGGCAGCAGACAACATCTTCAAAAATGCTCTTCAGACTGCATTGATGTGTGTGGCGATGACATCAAGAAATCTGAAAGTGTCAGATACCTCGGTGGATATTTGGATAAGAACTTGAATTTCCAAGACCATGTTCGAAAAAAATGTTCCATGGCCATGTCCAACTTTATTAAAATTAGAGAAATCCGCCAATATCTTTCTCCTGATGCTTGCCATACACTTATATTAGGTTTAGTCATATCCCATCTTGACTACGCAAATGGATTACTGTGTAACAGCCCTAAAAGCACCATACAAACATATCAGCGAATACAGAACATGTGCGCCAAACTAATCCTATCGAGATCAAAATATGACAGTTCCACAGAAGCTCTAAAAGAACTACACTGGCTACCAATCCAAGCAAGAGTAGACTACAAGATCCTGTCTCTGATGCACCAGTGCACACATGGAGCAGCCCCGGAATATCTCAAAGAGTCACTAGAAAAGCCAAAAATAAAGAGACAGCTACGAAACACCCCAAACATTCTTAACTATGTGGTGCCATACAACAAGAACAAGACATTTGGTGACAGATCATTTTGCTTCTATGGCCCTCTGGTCTGGAACAAACTACCAGCCAACATCAAAGAAATCAGAAACTATGAGACCTTCAAAAAGAAACTGAAAACATATCTCTTTTGCAATCATTTCAAATGCTAGTTACATGAAACATTGTAAAGCGCAGATAATTATTTTTACACAAATACAGTCTGCGCTATATAAATACTGTTAAGTTTAAGTTTAGTAATTACATTAGATTAAGTTTCTCTCTTAGTAATATTTCTAAATAAAAGTGATTGAAAAAAGCCTTTGAGTATCATTCACTGCTACTTAAAATATGAAACCACTGATGGGACAGTATACATGAGCAGTGACCAGTGAGAGCCATATTTAAATTATGCATGCATTTAATTGCTTTGAGCCACATTTCTTTTCATCTGCATCTGTATTGCTGCTGTCTAGTTTGTATTGTTACCAGTTAGTTCTCTCAGCATTAAATTGTAATGTGTTGACAATATTTTTTAAGGTTACTGGTCCAGTCTACATTATTTATACCGAGTTTGCATAGTGTTCTCATTTCATCACATCAATGATCTGAAAAATTCACAAAATTTTGATTTGCAGGTAAAATTTGTTGTTTTGTTTTGTCTCAGCTATAATTTGCTTTGTCAGCTGGTTGAGAAGATAATCTAAAATTAAATTAAAGATTCAGTACCAATTTTGAATTGTTTTAACAATGATACATGATGAGTTGGTGTATATTTACAGGGAAGACAGCACTACACTGTGCAGTGGAAGCCCACAATCCTCCACAAGTGGACAGTTCTGAAATCACAGAATTACTGATCAAACACAGAGCCAGGGTACACAAAGGGGTGAGTTTTCTCTTCATTAATCTTATTTTGATTTATTATAATATCACTTTACAAATCCATTTCAAAAATAGGCGTTCTGAAACTTTGGAAGAATAGCTTTTTGATACACAATATACTGAGTATTTAACAGATTTCAGACACAAGCTTAAAATCTCGGCCTATATTGACTTTCATTTTTATTCTTAAAATATGGGTATTATTTTGGAAAGTATTGTTAGAACAAGAACAATTTCTAAGAACAAGAAGTTTTCATAATTTCTGTAAAATGCATATTTGCTGTAGATTTTCAATAGAAACAATGCTTTCATGTTGATCAATGACTAAATAAACCGGCTAATAATCAGAATTCTTTTCAAATCTAACTAACTCTATTAAAGTGATGTTCTAATCAGAGGGGTTTCACTGTATTTTATAATGGAAGGTAAATTTAAAACTATAACATCATGTTTCCTTGCATTACAAGTGAGATAATGAGAGAAATGATTTGTTAGTATATACATGTTTTTTTTTGCTATTCAGCCCAATGAAAAGACTCCTTTCCACATGGTGATTGAGAAAAATGACTACCACTTTCTGAGGTTTAGTGTGAACCTTTTACCTGAGAGTGAGCGTAAAGCTATCCTGAACATGAAGGACTCGCTGGGAAATACTTGTCTACACATGTGTGCTGTACTTACAAAACACAAGGTAGAAATGAATAGAAACCCTATTATCTGAACAGATGTTTAAAATTAATTATTTTTTAACAAATTTTATCTGTGTTCACTTTTCCAGAAAGAATTTTTTATACTGATTGGTGTTCATCAACCTCTTGTATTTTTATTAACTTATTTTTATGATTTTATGATCTCTTTACACTCTTCTAATGTAACGGTTTTCCATCCTTTTAACATCTTGAACTACAAACTGGAACCATAGTTTTGTATATTACAAGTACAATACAGGGAAGTAGGTATTTTTAAATCACCATTACCACTATGCTTCAGTAGTCTATTAGTGACCAAGTTTTAAAAATTTTCACTTTTTTCTCACACCTATCATAAATTTAAATCCAGGTTATGATAACATATGGAAAATGCTGGTGGTCGGTCGTTATGTGATACTACCTGTTAAAAGGGATGTAAAAAAATTGAAAAAAACTTCAAACTTGAAAAAAATTGAAAAAAACTTCAAACTTGAAATATCCTCCTGTACATGACTACCACTAATACTTTAGATATCTGTGAATTTCCCTTTAGCTCAATGGCAGGCATCCCAGGGAACCATTTAAAATAGTTTCAGCCATTTTTTACTGGATTTTTTTCTCTCTAATTCAATCAAAACTTTTTTGAAGCCAAAAATGGTCAAAAAAATCTTTTTCAGCATTTTTTACAAGATAATATCACCTTTTTCCCCAGCAGTCTAATTGTCCGATGAAAATTTAATTTATTGTGCATGAATTTAACATATATGTTACTATCATTGAGAGTTTCAGACTGTTTGACCCCTGATCAAACCATGCGGCAAAGCTGTGATCAGCTAATGACCAACATACTTGGTTTGAAAGGAGTTAATAGTCTAAAACAACAGCAATCAACCAGTGTGTTAGAGCCTCCCAAAAGTGGGAAGATACATTATCCTTGTTCTTGGTAGAAGGTCATCGTTTCTTCTTCAAAACTTACAATTATGACTGTTGTATTTGTAAAGTGAATGTAACTTTTAATACTGGTTCTTTTTAAGGAATGTGGGAACAACAGTAGAAGTGTGTGTGTGTGAGGGGGACTTGTTTTCAGCTTTAAAACCATTTTTCTCTCAAATTTACCCTTTTATTCCCTTAAAAGTCACTGAATGCCTGCAATGCATACAGGTGTCTGACTTATGTTTATTTCTATATGTCCAGTAATCAGAAGGCACTCGAGGGTTGAATCCAAATAGAGACTCAGCATAGTTTATTGACATACTTGTTAAATTATGGATGTTTATGAACTATACATGGGAGTTTTGTACCACAGTGTCACCCCTGTTTATTCCAGGATTCCACTGGTAAGTACCTGCCCTCTGTTCTGAACATGATGCGGTTTCTGCTGCTAGTCTGTGAGGTGGACATCAGCATCGTGAATCAGAAGAATGAAACTGCCAAAAAGCTTGTGTGCAAAGATAATGACCAGGTCTGTGAATTGTGTGTATTTTGGATGTGTTCAACATACCATCAGTTAGTGTTTGACTGATTCTTTGTATAAATTATTGTTAAACATTATGGTTATCATTGAAAAATGTTACACCTCAACACAGAATGGATGTATTGTATAAAAATCAAATAAAATGTAAAAAAATGGTAAACACAGAAATTTTCCCTTCGTTCTAAAGGTGGAAATGACTATAATGCAGTTCATCTTCACATTAATTTAAAACGAAACTATTGCAGATGTCATCACCACATTTTATGTACAGACTTATGTATTTCTCTAACAAACTGCTTGATATTGTTTTTTGTCCCAGGGACAAGGGATGTAGTTAACCTGAAGTTAATTAAAATGAACTAAATTTGAATATAAAATGCACAAATTGAATTAATATTTACTTATACTTAAGTCAAATTCTACTTTTTGATAGTTGATTTTTACTTGGCTTTTAGTATATTCAATGTTAAAGCTCAAAGTATGTGTTCTAAGAACGAATATACACGTACCTGAAACAAAATACTGTATCGGTTGAAATTTTCACTAGGTATTAATTTAATCAATTTTAGTTAATGAGCTTGGATAGTGAAAATGAATTCCTGGTGAAAATTTTAAATTTGCATTAATATCAAAGTAGAAACTAGCCGTTGGTGAAAAAAAGTTCTGGGGATTTTCTTAAAGGTGAAGAATCATTGAAATTTTTTTTAGCTAAAATTTCTAGTTCTGCAGTACCTTATTAGGGTTTTGTTTTCCTTATGCAAGACCATTATTGTGTAATATTGGGTAAATACAAACACTGTAATCTGAAGAGAATGTTCTGTGATCGGTTTCTAGGTTATGGCAGTGTACAGAGAAGCAGAAAATCGCCGTCGCAGCAAGCGAGCTCAAGAGAAGCTTCGTGAAATGGAGATGGTGAGACTGCACCAGCTAAAGAACCAGGCAAGCCTGCAATTACCACTGAATGGGGTACCAAGACACAGCCACAATCCAGGTTAGTGGAAATTATTACATGTTTTTCTTTCAGAAATTTGCTGGTTTTAATGCAGCCTTTGATATTGATTTATTGTAGAAATACTTCAACAATATATCATTGATTTTACTTACCTGACAAATTAAGGCCTGCTTTACAGTCATTTATAAGGCTCTTGTCCATTATGGCAGATAGCCATCTTTAATTTGCCAATTAAATCCAAGCTTGAAAACTTCATATATGTCATAATGACTAGTTGCAGGACTTCATTTTCATCAGAAAGACTAAGTTGATTAAAAATGAACAGCTACAAATTGCACTTTTAATAAATTTATCTTTTTACACAGTTAAGTGTACAGTTTACTTAAATCTTTTGAAAATAGATATGTTCTCCAATAGTAATGTTAATTTCAGTGTTTTTGTATTTACACTTTTCAGCTATGCAGCACATAAGTTCTGGGTTACCATATCAAGGTCAGCAGCCTCAGATGGGCCTGGCAGGAGTAAAGACAGAGCCATTTCCCCATACTGGACAATATATCCCACCTGGAATAGCCATCAGCCAAGGGACACCAACAAAAGGTCAAATATTCCCACCAACAAACACAGTTTGCCAGCATTCCCCAACAGGGTCATCTCAGCATGTACGTAATGTTCAGTTTCCTTCAAGACCAATGACAAATCAACATCCAGAAAGATCCAGCAATGTTGCTGAAATAGGCACAGAGAGGGCATTCACAAGCCAGTTAGTGTCTCAGCAAAGTCTTTCTCAAGCCAGAAATGCCTATTCTGAGGTGAGTAACAATGCAGGAAATGCAGTAGCCATGCCTTCAGAGATGCCTGGAACTTTTTCTCAAAATGGCATTGGGGTCTCAGAGATGACATACCCTGCATCTGGACCAGCAATGAATACTACCAACAATGTACCTGCCCAAGCATGCAATGGCTACAAGCTGCCAATGTCAGGGGTGAATGAAGAGATGCAGCGGAATTGTTACATCAGCAGTAACCAGAATACAGAGGCTCATCCCCTAGTTGGTATCCAGAAAGATTGTCAGTTTGAAGACTTGGAAAGACTAGTGAAGAATCTAGGGGAACATGAAAGAGTTTTGCATCCGCCAAATGGCATGTTTGGACAAAGTGTGGAGGACAATAATGGAAATGATCTACCAGATATGCCATGGAATGTACCTTACACTGGTACTGTAATGCCCTATGAAAATGCAGCTGTTCAAAGTGGAAGTAGTATTTGTAACAATAAAACTTCACAAGGCTGCCAACAGGTAATGAATGGAAGTAACCTTGGTTTAGTGAAGGATGAATCAGCCGAAACTACGAAGAATAGCTTCCTGGAACAGTTGGTCAATGGCCACTGTACTTTGCCAGATAAGTTATCCCATGAGACATTGCTCAAAGACAGAGATAACGACCCTGTCAGTTACCCGGAAAACCAGGTGGTTCACAATGGTTTGCATTGTGGTGGTACCCTGACTGGCATCCCTGGATTAGTTGGCAGTCAGTCATCCCCAGTTGCCAATATTTACACACCAATACAATCGCATTCTAGCATGCTACCACCATCCAGTGGTATAGTAAGTGCTGCCCAGTCATATCCAAATTCCAGGTCCAAGTCTGAAGGAAATGGCCTGACAGGTATGATGGATTTAAACCAGCCTACACAGCCAAGCAGCATTCCAACATTCCAAGGTGATAAAGCTGGCATAAGTGTTGAAGCACAGATCTCCACCATTCCTCTACACCATCGAGATTTTGGTTTGCAACCTTTTGAGGTTCCAAACATCACAAGGCATGGAACTGGCATGCTATCACATAATGGGCCATTGGGAAATGGACAGTTTAACAATGTCAATCAAAATTGGATGCAGAATCCATTGCAGGCAGGACAGAATATGTGACCAGCAAGATATTTTAAATGTATGCAAGATATTAATGTGAAGTTCAATTAACTGTAGCATTCTGTCAAATGACATACTATTGATGAAGGCCTGTATTGACTTAAGCTGATGAGGTTGAAGGGCATGTATAATCACTTGTACAGTATGATGCTAAAGGTCTTAATCAGGTGTAGTTATTGTAAATAAAATAGCTTATAATATTGATTTATGTTTGATGAAAATTTGCTAAAGTTGTATAGCATTTAAATCCTGCTTTAAAATCAGTTAAATTTACTAATCTTGTACTGGGCTTCTCACAATTTTTTGCTTTATTTTCTGACTATTTGTCACTCAAGATTGTTGTAAAATGTGCTGGGGGTAATTATTACAGAAGTTTATATGAATTTTAAATTTGTATGTTGATATTAGTACTTGGATTCTTTAATATCTCAGTAATCCTCGAAACAACTGATGTAATGAAATCATTGCTGAATCTTTACTGAAATGTATAGTTGGTAATGTAACAGATAAGCCACATTTAGTTTTATACAGACTACTGCTTGTTGACATAATCTTTTGTACATAGTGTGAGTTTTTCAAAATTATTGGTATTTTATCAGTCTGAAACTTTAGTAAGTCTATTTATGTTATGCTCAAGATTTATGCTGTCACCACTAAAGAGACAAATGCTGTAACACAGTTGCTGTTAAATGTTGTATGGATTTACGATTAAATCAATTCATATGATTTTAGTTTTTTGCTTCACAGCTCAATCTTAAAAAAGAGCTTTTGTTGAGTATTTAATCTTTTTAACTTCTAATTAATGAAAACTCAGTTAATTATATGTATTTCTTCATGTTAATACGTAATGGTATGTGGCACCATACAGTATGATATTAAGCAATTTTGTTATTCCTGTTTATCCTGAGTAAAACATGTATATTAATTAATATTTGTTCTATTCAGAAACTATAACCATTTAATTATTACATACAAAAGTGATACCATCCCAAAAGTTAAATCATCATGTGCAGATATTATACTCTCATTGAATGTATCCTGAATTTTTTGCAAAACCTTAACTCTTATTATATCCCCAGAGGAAAGTCTGGGATATACTGGTTTCACCTCTGTTGTGCCGCTGCAGCTGCACATTTTGACTTGTGTGCACAATAATTTCACTAAAACTTGGCGCACACATGTATTTTGGTCACGAGAGGAAACCTCTTTTAAGGCGAGCTAAAACTCCTAATATTTAAGAATTTATGGCCACCTTAAGGTTAGAAATTTGACTTTTGGCCACTTAATGCCCTCTAGATCAAAAACTATGTGGCTCATCTGGCTCATATTTTAGCTGGGAACACATTAATGTATTCTGCTTATGTATGCCAAAAATCAAGACTTCATAATTATTATTAAGATTAAAATTGTTTTTGAAGCCCATAAAAATGCCACTTTGACATTTTTCATGCATTTTGACCTTTGACTTTAAAATGTAAGTCTGGCAAGTCTCAAACTATAGTAGATATAACTTTAATATAATCATGTATCTTTATCTATGACAAATTTAAAGTCTGTAGCTTTAATTTTAAGGTCACCTTAAGATCTCTAAAATGCCCACAGAGACCCAAGTTATTGAATTTTTTTGCCACATTTAGACCCTATAGCTGTCAAACTATGTGACTGATCTCATTTGAGAATACATTTATATGTTTTTTTTAAATGTCTGAATAATCAAGGTTTTAAATAGATATTTTACCTGTGTATTAGGACCGTAAACACCCACTGGAGTGATCCTTTTGTGACATTTTTTCACATACTTTATCCTGCATTTTAGATTTAAGTCTGACAAGTCCCAAACTGTATTAGATGTAACATTTATATGTAATATTTGTCTGTATAGAATTTGAAGTCTGTTGCTTTAATTTAAAGGTCACTTTAAGGTCTCTAAAAATGCCCACAGACCCAATTTATGCACTTTTACCACTTTAAGCCCTAGAGCTGTCATTATGTGTGGCTGATAGAGCTGAAACCTAATCTGAGATTATATTAATAGTTTTTTGTTTACATGTGCCAAAAATCAAGGCTTTGAGTAGACATTTAACCTGTATATGAGGCCCATGAACATTCTACAAAAATAGCTACTAAGTGCTGGTTGCGTCAGAGATGGCCTGTCTGGGGATATATTGGCATAAGTTGGTGCAATCTAGTTTATGTTTGAGATGTGTTGCAACACAATATAATAAGGACAGGGCAAGACACACATATCTCGCATATGAGTTTGTGGGTTCAAATCTCTTGCCCGCGCATCTTGAGAAAGTGGTTTACAATATACAAGTATACCCATCTGCATACAGTTCTGTACATTGTGTTGAATCCAACCCACATATATTGACTGAAATCTAATCATTACAGCTGATATAATACTGTGTACAATGTGGCCTAATTTAAACAATAAATATTCTCCCAAATAAGCACTCCTTAATTTAAATTCCTTGGCTCTTGGAAGGAGGTTTACTGGTATTACAAAATTTAAATAATATTTTGTTATTTTGGAAATATACAGATTAAAGTAATAAATTGTAATTTGCAGAAGAAAGTAAAGTTGTAAGTGTATGATAAAAGTAAATATAATTTACTTTAACCAACACATGTAAGCTGTATGTTATTAGACAAATAAAACTTATTATAAATCAGGTTGCATTTCTGTTTTAATGTCAATTCCAGACCCTGTTGATTTTATAGCTTGATATACCTGAATAAAACCTATTTTTTTCTTCAGTCAGTCTTGAGATGTTGACATAAGGTGGATTAGAACCCTCACCCACAGAGGTAAGAGCCAATTGATTAATTCTAATAGTATCTTTATAGCACTTAATCTCCATCTAAAGACAGATTCTAGGCTCACCAAACAGAAAAATCAGAAATCTGTAACCATTAACCTGAGACATAGCAGGGGTCGGCGCCATGGAGAGAAACTGGGAAAAGCAGAAATTAGGGTGAATATGCTTGTGCAAAGAGATAGGTTTTGAGCATCTCTCTGAACTTTCTGAATGAGTGGAGAGAAGTGGCCGAACGCACATCATCAAGCAAATCATTCAAATTCTTTGGAGCATCATAAGCAAAGCTGAGGCCAAAATGAAAATTAAATGCTTCATGTGTTAACCAGTCAGCAATAAAACTCAATGCAGCATTCTTTGTGCTTCTTACAACTGGCATATATAAGTACACAGCCTGTCAAAATGCAAAGAACGGTGTCACGGGTGGTATTTACTGCTCGTCACGAGTCGTCAGTACAGTACCTCCTCAAAGTTTTCCAATTTGTGACCTTTATACCTATAATGACAACAAAGATGCACAATACTCTGTGAAAAAAAGTGTCTGAATATTCATGTATAACTTCAGAAGATATATTTAACAAATAAAATGTCTACATTAAATATTGGATAGCAAATTACTGTCACTGCTTTTATTTCTTCATCTTTGTTTTAGCTAAGAGCAAGGTGGTCTGCAAGTGTGCAACATTACCACACAAGGTTGAAATTTTATGTTTTTTGGGGAATGTGGAAAATTTTTTGGTTACAATTATCACCCATACTGCTGAGCCAATTAAAAAAAAAATTTTTTTTTTCCCAAGAAAAACAATGCATCCTGCAAGCATAAAATCTAATGTCACTAAAGAAGCAGAAAATGCAAAGATGGAATTATGTATATTTTAGACAGTAGATATAAAAATATAAAGTACTGGAATGAATAACTCGAAAAGTAAGCCAAAACATATTCATCTTTCTTCAAAACACTTAACATATTAGTAGAGAGATAAAATGTTATAACACATAAAACAATTAGATTCAAAGTAACTGACAGTTCTGGATTTTTTTATTTCTAAATATATGTACATTTGTCATAAAATAAGAGAAAAAAACATCTATTAATATCACATCTTAGAACAATGCACACAGATCTTTTAATAAACATTACATAATTGAATAATAGTGCTGTGTGTGGGTTGGGGTGCAAAAAAAAGAAGTGAGGAAAGTTTTTCTAAATATGTAGTAGAAATGTAAGTAATATACAGGGATAAAAAACACTCACCCATTAATAATGGCTCCACTGACCTGAAATGGATTATGCATTGATTTTAATGTGAGATAAAGACATCTGTCATTGGGGAGAGATATCTTAAATAGTGCTTCACAATACTAAATCACAAGCACATATTAGTCAAACAAGTCTTTGTGAGCTTGCTAAAATGAGAAATTCCTCCTGTTAGGTGACCAGTACAGAGTTAATATCATACCTAGGGCTGTAAAAACTTCACAGCACAAAGAACATACATTATAGGTGAACAACTTGTATTAGCCTACAATGCACAGTCATGTCCTTTTAAATAGAGCTAAAAAATATTTACAGATGGAATTTTTTAATAATGTGAAAATGGGTGAAAATTCTGCAAGAAGTGTCCAGTACTTGGGAAGTACTGGAGACAGAGGTCTGAAATTTTGGTATAAGAAACAAACTGATAAAGTACCTGAAAATCATATTCCAAAGAAAATACTGAAATCCTGATAGTTCTGACAGATACAAAGTACCATTTGGACCCAAATTTGACCCACAGAGGAGTGTGTAAATCTGATCCACCCTTAAGATTCCCTGCATATGGTTTCCTATTACTTCCAAATACATTCAAAAGCTCTAAAAGCAATAAAAAAAGAGATACAAGCCAAAAACACAAAAGTTGGGATTTTATAACACTAGTCTAACCCATAAGTCAGGCTGGGGTAAATCTGACTGGTTATGTAAAGTCTGGATGTGGTTTCTCATTACCTCTCCGATATATTTTAAGGAGCTAAATGCAATAGATAATATAATAGAGAGGTTCACATAAATTCAAGCTTTCTGATTGCTACCTGGTATAAAAATTGTCCAATTGCTCCTAAAATTTAATCAGCTTGAGATTTTGATAATATTAATGTGAAAAATAAATCACAACATTCTACAATAAATTGTTTTTGCTGAATGTTGATGAGAAGTGGGTGTACCCAGAAAAACTTCTTGATTATGTGACCTTGACAAAGGTTAGAAGTCCAATATAAGGATGTGTAGAAATTTTTCCACATCGAAGCATTCTAAGGTATATGGCTGCCACAAGTGGTTGGAAAGCATCGACTAATGAGGGAGAAATTGAAGGGAGACCATAATGCAGTGGTATCCTAATAAATAAATGACCCCCTTACAGGAATGCTTAACTAGAGGAATGCTTTTGCTAACAAAAGTGAAGCATCCCAGAAAGTTTACAATGCTTTGTGGTTTTAATAAGCATGCTGTAAAGCTAAGAATGCACAAAGCTGAACCGTACAGCAAAAGGTAAAAGCAAAGAAAAAGAAGAGAGTGGGTAGTGTAAAAATTTGTATTTTATCGCGCTTGTTTGTGCATGAAGGGATGAGGAAATGTTATGAACTCCTCAGACTCCCCGTTTATGGTTTGTTATATATCATTTGGAAATAATTGCATGTTGAAAAGATCAGTGCATACATCATTAGACCATAAAATGGAGACAGGTTATTTGCAACATAATTTTGGAAAAAGAGGTTGTGACTACTGGAAATGTACTTCTGAATTGTTGAAAGATTAAAAATATTGGCAAAACTTAAAATATCTTATTAAAGAAGCCATTTTAGGCGAAATAAAGTTATTTGTGATTTTTTGTAAAATGGAAATGAAGTTAGGAGGTAAAACTAACCGGCTATTTAGACTGTCCAGATATGGTTTCCCAATACCTCTTAATATATTCCGAAACTATAAAAACAACAATAAAGGAGATATCAGGTAAAAACTCCAAAACAGCTATTTTTTACCCCAGTTTGACCCATAAGTGGGGGTCGGGCGGTAAAACTGACTGGCTTCGACTCTCCACATATGCTTTCCCAATACGTCTTAATACATTCTGAAGCTATAAAAGCAACAATAAAGGAGATATAAGGCGAAAACTCCAAAGCAGCTATTTTACGACCCCAGTTTGACCCATAAGGGCGGTCAGGGGTAAAACTGACCGGCTATTTAGACTCTCCACATATGCTTTCCCAATACCTCTTAATACATTCTGAAGCTATAAAAGCAACAATAAAGGAGATAAAGGCAAAAACTCAAAATCAACTATTTTATGACCCCAGTTTAACCCATAACGGGGGGCTGGGGGGTAAAACTGACCGGCTATTTAGACTCTCCACATCTGCTTTCCCAATACCTCTTAATACATTCTGAAGGTATAAAAAGCAACAATAAAGGAGATATAAGGCAAAAACTCCAAAGCAGCTATTTTACGACCCCAGTTTGACCCATAAGGGCAGTCAGGGGTATAACTGACCGGCTATTTAGACTCTCCACATATGCTTTCCCAATACCTCTTAATACATTCTGAAGCTATAAAAGCAGAATAAAGGAGATATAAGGCAAAAACTCCAAAGCAGCTATTTATGACCCCAGTTTGACCTATGAGGGGGATTCGGGGGCTAAAACTGACTGGCTATTTAGACTCGCCACATATGCTTTCCCAAAACTTCTTAATACATTCTGAAGCTATAAAAGGAACAATAAAGGAGATATAAGGTAAACACTCAAAATCAGCTACTTTATGACCCCAGTTTAACCCATAACGGGGGGCCGGGGGGTAAAACTGACCCGCTATTTAGACTCTCCACATCTGCTTTCCCAATACCTCTTAATACATTCTGAAGGTATAAAAGCAACAATAAAGGAGGTATAAGGCAAAACTCCAAAGCAACTATTTTATGACCCCAGTTTGACCCATAATGGGGGATAAAAATGGGGTCGGGGGATAAAATAATGGGGTCGGGGACACTCAAAATCAGCTATTTTATGACCCCAGTTTAACCCATAACGGGGGGCCGGGGGGTAAAACTGACCGGCTATTTAGACTCTCCACATACGCTTTCCCAATACCTCTTAATACATTCTGAAGCTATAAAAGCAACAATGAAGGAGATAGAACGCAAAAACTCAAAATCAGCTATTTTATGACCCAAGTTTGACCCATAAGGGGGGGGGGGGGGCGTGGGGTAAAACTGACCAGCTATTTAGACTCTCCACATCTGCTTTCCCAATACCTCTTAATACATTCTGAAGCTACAAAAGGAACAATAAAGGCGGTAGAAGGCAAAAACTCAAAATCAGCTATTTATGACCCCAGTTTGACCCATACGGGGGGGCCGTGGGGTAAAACTGACCAGCTATTTAGACTCTCTACACATGGTTTCCGATTACCTTCCAGTACATTTTATGGCTCTAAATGCAATACTTAAGAAGATAATAGGGGGATTGACCTAAATTTAAGGCTTTCAGATTGGAAGGTGTCAGAAAATCACTCATAAATGAGACATTTTTCAAGGGATTGCTCCCAAAATCTAATCAGCTCGCGTTTGTGATAGTATGAACAGGTGTGTTAAATCATAAGGCTGTGTAGTAGGTAGTTTTCCTGAACTGCTATGACGGGCGGGGGTATACTTCGAAAAAATTGTTTTGATCATGCGACCTTCATAAAGGTCAAATTTAAGCATGCAGAAAATTTTTCCCACGCCTAAGGTATATAACTGCCAAATATGGTTTGAAACCTTCTAATAATAAGGGAGATACTCAAGGGAGACCACAATGGGGTGGTGGCGGTGAGGAAACTGAGGCAAAAACAACAAAGTGCCTAATTACTAGACACTGGAAATTTTTTAAGGTTTTAGGTTACTTCTACGTCATTTGTTATTGGGACTTTATGTCCCATCAAACTACAGGGTCATACTGAATCAGACTTCCTTTTTCATCATGTATGCAGTGGCAGAAATTCCAAGAGTATGTAATACCTTGCTCACATCTCCCCGTTGCTAGGGTCAATATATACACAACCAATCAGAATCCTCTACCTTCGGTTGTGGCTTAGTCCACATCACATTCGGTGTTATTCGGTGGGATTCACAGGACGTGTTTGGAGTTATATGACAGAACCCCAAAAATGAATTGTTTTTTTTTGGGACAGTATTTTAACTGTTTGAAGAAAAATCTCCTGTGACCTCTCACAAGCAGTATGGGTGGGGGTGGGGGGGTGGGGGGTGGGGGTAAAGATATGATTTGTCCTTCAGCATGGACAACTAGGATACAAGGTTTTTGCCTTGAGCCATAAAAAAGGTTGAGTAGTAGAAATCAAAAACAGAAATGACTGCACAGAAAGGCAACACCTAGGCATAAATAAGATTTACCACAAGAGCTATGAAAATTACTCAAAATGCAGGTAACTGCTGTAACTCATTTAGCCAAATCTTGAACACTCATTGACCAACTTGTAGGAAGTGACTAAGTGGGTGGATGTATCTTTCCAATACAATATGCACTTTGGAAAAACGAGTATATGAGACAAATCAGGGCGAGTAAGAGCCAGTCTGTGAGACAGGTCAAAATATGGCTGAAACATATTTTGATTGTAAGCCAGTTACTGCATAACATTTTTTCCTGATACAGAATACATTATAGTAATTTGACAAGGCTAGCAAAAAGTGTTTCCTCTGGGAGTAAAAAGTAGTTAATAAATAATCTATAAATAAACTATCTATTAATAAACAATCTAATACAAATCCGGTGGATACAACTTTACTGAAAGTAAAATTCCTGTACTTTGTGATTTTCAAGCTTGTCTAATTTGAGGCTAGCTTTGAAATCAAGCTCATTAATATGCAAGGTGATAAGGGTCCTTTTAAATGCTTGTAATATACTGGGACAGGACACTGGTAGGGTAGAATCGGTAACACCGATGTCTCGGCATCAAGACCAATTCAACTGAATACTCTGATGACAATTAAAAACATAAAATATTAGAAACAAGCCCAAAAGCTGAAGAAATTATAAACTTTTTTCTCATATTTTTGTATAGTATTTTAGTACTTCTATGGTGATTTCTTTCGTATGAACCATCAGTGATTTGTTTTCACAAATTTATACTAAAACAAATTTTTTTCTGGTATCCAGGAATCGGTACGGTTTCACACTGGTAGGACACCGAAATGGAAAAGAGTTACTGACCCTCCCCTAGACAATGGTATCCTTAACTGCAGGGCTCACATCCCCATCAAGTTCATCAGTGGATATATAAAAGATATGTTCGGACAGATGATTGTGGGTTCACATCGCTTTCAATGGTATGGGTTTTATTATCCAACGCATGCCATCTTTGACCCATATAGGGGGATATACGGAGCAGGATATATTTTTTCTGTATATGTCATTTGGGAAGTTTTCCTATTGTATCATGATTAATACTGCAGGGGTGGAGGAAAGCAGTGCACACAAGTTGGTCAATATTCTGCACCATGAACAATCGGGACTTGCTTTGCAACAATCAACTTTATATCTGAGATCGGATTCAAACCCATAACCATGAAGTGAGTGTTACCCACTACATCACCACACCACTCTTTATATACAAGTGGCCAAAAAGTGCAGACAATAGTAATACATTATTGTTTTCACACTCTCAGCCTTCCTATCTCAGGATTACCTCAACTTGAGTGAAGTCACAACAGAGGTTAGGTGGGAGGGATGCAGGGTCATTGTTTGATCATCACAACTCCAGCTGAGTGGGGAAGTGATAAAATTGACAATGAAAATGAAAGCAACAGACTTCAGAGTGGTTATTTATTATACAAGCCAGTTCTCATAAACAATCTTAACATGTTTATTTGCTCTCCAGTAAAAGTTCAGACAACTAAAACCTTAAAGCTTACAGAAAAAATAGGCTCACTTTCATTAGTATGTTATTCTATTAGGCTGAATTGAGAAATCACAGAATAAAGGCTACTCCATCATAATCTCTGAAGCATAATATAAATATAAATGACATTAACAAATTCAATTTGACACCTTTGTAACACAGACTCTGTTAGGCAGAAGTCCCTGTTAAGCAGAATTAAATATCGAACTCAGACTGTAAAATGGACCTTGTTACTGGAATCTTTGGACATATGTGACTTAACATTGTAACAATGTAGTCATTTATTGCTTTAACAAAAAAACTTACAATTCATTCACAAGAGAGATCGGTGTTATCATTAGGGCTGTGATGGGTACAAAAAAATGGCATCGAGTACTCGCCCTCTGAAAACCAACCCGAATTCGAGTAACCACGAGATTTAGTTCCCACCATTAGAAGTCTTCTGTAAACAAATAGTAGATTCCGGAAACGAAACTTTTGAAGAAAAACGTCTCTTATTTAACCAGATATTATAGATTATGGAGTAAATTATAGGTTTTCAAGCGAAAACAACAACCTTAATTGATGTTATGTGACGGAAATACTGAAATGCAGCATATTTTACACAAACGTTTCATTACGTGGGTGATAATACAATACCTCGCGAGTAACCGAGTACTTAAAATGGACTTGAGTACAAGCCAAGATTGCCTCGTTCACCGAGGCTCGAGTACTCGTTCGCAGCCCTAGTTTTCATTATAATAAACAAATAATGAATTTTCTCATAACACATAATTGCTTTTCTCATTTCATCTTTGATTTTATCCAAAGAAAATAAAACCCAATAATTAATAGACACAAGTAGCCCCACAGTCCACAAACTCATTTTGTACAACTGTATAAAAAATTCAATTTCGAGATTCATAACACTGATTCTCTTTTGCAATTTTATTATGAGCCATAGTTTCCTATTTCGTCTAAAGATAACATTCAAGCACTGCTGCACAATTTGATGTTAGTATTTTAAATACCTCCCGGAATCATAAAATTTCAATGTATATAACCAATGGTTCTCTAAAAGAGAATTAAAGTTTGTTGTTATGAGATTCCACACTTCAACACTACAAAGTCTTTCAACAATCAAAGTGCTATTTGTCATTTTCACATGAATACTTAGTCTTGGACATTGCCCTCATTTTCCTGATAAATCAATCAACCATTTTGATGAATGAAACAGAATTGATTAAAGTGTTACCGCGAGCCATCACAGTACTGACTCGAGTTTCATAAATAACCGACAAGTCAAATTGAGTACGCTTCCTTTCATATTAAAATCTATATTTTTTACCATTTACCAACAAAACTTGTCATATTTATCTGCTAAATGAAGATCATGGGCACCGCCATATTGATAAGTAAAACAGACGTTTTCATTGGTTGTTTTACCAGGTAAGGTTTATGGAGAGAAATCACTGGTCTAGAGTCGTAAGAGATAAACTTTTTTGTAAACAACTGTGCTTTTATTGCATGTTTGTGTACAGAAAAGTTGTTTATTTGTATATTGTCTGCAACTGCTGATACTTCAATAGAACTCGAGTTTGCAACAAGAAAAACTCACGTTCACAAGTTGACGAAAAACAATATGAAACTAGAGTTGGCAAGTTTTCAAGGGAGCACTAATTGATTGACTGATTTATTTTGCCATTATGTTGGCCATAAAACCATGAAACATTTTCCGGGAACAGCATATTTTCCAATACAAAACTATTCTGATTCCAGGATTCTGGAAAAAGTTGTGTTTTTAATTACATCTCCTAATCATATAGGCTTACTGGCAGGAAGTAAAGTACTTAAGCAAACCGTGGCAGTTCTGCCACATGAAATCATAAAAGAAGTCTTTAAATTTATAAAAATATGGAACAAAAGTTTATGGGATAAAATTTGTTCAACATATTGGTTATGATAAGTATGATGGGAAATGTCAAACAAATCCATCATTTAATTGCATAAAAATAGCATCAGAGATGCCCGTACCCCACAGCCTAGGGAAATATTTTCAACACCATGAGATACAGAAGTACTGTATCAGTATAAACTTTAGGATACTTTCAGAGCACTGTCAGTTATATAAAGGTCCAAATAATGTTTAAAAGAAAGATCATGCATATAAAGATGAAGTATTAAAACAAGATAATTCAATAACAAGATGACAGCATTAATCAGCAAACTAAAATTCAACCCTTTTTATCTACATCTGCATGGCCAAATTATGGTTTAGATGGTTTGAATATTACCATGCATATAGAAGTGGTAATACATTTAATGAATGCTTATGTGTGGTGTTGGAGCAAAATCTGTGGCTCACTTGATGAAATTCTATCTCTTACAATGGGAAGTTATGAAAGTAAAATTCTTAATAAATTCTAATATGACTTTAACATTGCTTAATCTGCATCAAAAGAGAGACCCAAAGGTGCAACAAGATTTTATAGGTCAAGGTCACTAGGACAAGGTCAAAGGTCAAATTAAGGTGACACCATGATAATACACACCTACAGCCCCTAACCAATGTCCCTACCAAGTATCAACTTCCTCAACCCTACGGTTTCCAAGATATAGCCCGGACAAGATTTTATAGGTCAAGGTCACTACGCCAAGGTCAAAGGTCAAATCAAGGTCAGACCATGACGTTGCACAACTATATCCCCTAACCAATGTCCCTACCAAGTATCAACTTCCTACACTTTACGGTTTCAGAGATATAGCCCAGACAAGATTTTTAAACTCAAGGTCACTATGGCAAGGTCAAAGGTCAAATCCTGGTCAGACCATGACGTTGCACACCTACACACCCTAACCAATGTCCCTACCAAGTACCAACTTCCTACACCTTACGGTTTCCGAGATATAGCCCGGACAACATTTTATAGGTCAAGGTCACTATGGCAAGGTCAAAGGTCAAATCAAGGTCAGACCATGACATTGGACACCTACACCCCCTAACCAATATCCCTACCAAGTATCAACTTCCTACACCTTACGGTTTCTGAGATATAGCCCGGACAAGATTTTATAGGTCAAGGCCACTACGGCAAGGTCAAATCAAGGTCAGACCATGATAATGTACACCTACACCCCCTAGCAAATGTCCCTACCAAATATCAACTTCCTACACCTTACAGTTTCCGAGATATAGCCCGAACAAGATTTTATAGGTCAAGGCCACTATGGCAAGGTCAAAAGTCAAATCAAGGTCAGACTATGACGTTGCACACCTACACCCCCTAACCAATGTCCCTACCAAGTATTAACTTCCTACACCTTACGGTTTCTGAGATATAGCCTGGACAAGATTTTATAGGTCAAGGTCACTACGGCAAGGTCAAATCAAGGTCACACCATGACGTTGCACACCTACACCCCCTAACCAATGTCCCTACCAAATATCAACTTCCTATACCTTACAGTTTCCGAGATATAGCCTGGACAAGAATTTATAGGTCAAGGTCACTACGGCAAGGTCAAAGGTCAAATCAAGGTCAGACCATGACGTTGCACAACTACACCCCCTAACCAATGTCCCTACCAAGTATCAACTTCCTACACCTTACGGTTTCCGAGATATAGCCCGGACAAGATTTTATAGGTCAAGGTCACTACGGCAAGGTCAAAGGTCAAATCAAGGTCAGACCATGACGTTGCACAACTACACCCCCTAACCAATGTCCCTACCAAGTATCAACTTCCTACACCTTACGGTTTCTGAGATACAGCCCGGACAAGATTTTCAAAATCAAGGTCACTACGGCAAGGTCAAAGGTCAAATCAAGGTCAGACCATGACGTTGCACAACTACACCCCCTAACCAATGTCCCTACCAAGTATCAACTTCCTACACCTTACGGTTTCCGAGATACAGCCCGGACAAGATTTTCAAACTCAAGGTCACTACGGCAAGGTCAAAGGTCAAATCAAGGTCAGACCATGACGTTGCACACCTACACCCCCTAACCAATGTCCCTACCAAGTATCAACTTCCTACACCTTACGGTTTCTGAGATACAGCCCGGACAAACTATTTCCCGCCGCCCGCCCACCCGCCCGCCCGCCCATCCGGACACCATGGGTGAAAACAATACCCCGACAGCCCTTAAGGGCTGTGGGGTAAAAATGGTCTGAAATGTGATAAAATAAGAAAGATGGTTTCTGTAACATAATTATTTAAATTGTCAGTGACTGACCAAAATGTTTTACTGTCACAGAGGATTAACCAATTTCATATTGAATCGTTCCACAATTCCTGATGGGTTTAAATTACACAATACTTCGGCTAGGTAGTGGGAGTACGTAACACAAAGATGTACTGACACTGAGATAGGTTAGTGATGAAAGTACCATACTGTTTACACTGGTTAAGTAGATGCCTTCTTCATCAGTGCATAAACTTAATTAAAACAGGAGACCAAATCTACCAAAAAATCTAATAGTGATAGATTTAATAATGTCAAATGTCTGTATAAATTGCAAGCATTGTCATCCATAAAAGAATTTAACAATAAGCTCCAAATACCATTTTGACTAGATTTATGCCATTTAATCTTTCTACAAGTGAAAAACAGAAATGGTATCTCTTCAAAATAATGAATTTGACTTAAGTTATGGATACAAATGTACATATACTTCATGATTGTCCAAAACACAATTGGTGGAAACCAGTTAAATACAGAAAATTACAAAATTCTGCTTAATCTAACACTCATAGTTATTTTCAGAGTACTATTCAGAACTAGCTCAATCTTGAGTTACAATATGTTCCTGTTATTTCTGGCTTGTACGTACTTCTGTGAATCAATATAATGGAGAGCCACACACACAACCCACCCATGCGGCTCCCTGACACCAAAACACCCCACACTCCCCCACTTGTTTTCACACATCATCAGGATGCACCTGTATCCTCAGTTTCTCATACTTAAACTTGCCCTCCCGTTGCTGCGGAGACAGTTGCAGTTCATCGCTCTCATCTTCCTCCACCCCTAACTCCAGTTCTACTTCTGCAGCCGGACTATTTTTACCATATCCCTCCTCATGTCGAGGATATGGTCCTTTTTTATGTGCTTTCTTTTTTTCAAGCTGAGAACGCAAGTCGCTCGCTCTTCTCAAGTCTCTACTGGTTCTCTCTTGCTGATGCTGTGGATGGTTTAACTTTACAATCACTTCCTGTTCATCATCGCTATGGTAACGTCTCCTCCCCCTCTCGTGTTGTTTTGGTCGGGAGATTGTCTTTCTGCTGTGTCTGTTAACTGTACTGATCACATCGTCAACAACCTCAAATGTCATCGTCTGGGTTTCCTGTCTGGAAAATGGAAATAAAAACAAAGTCTCAGGGCTATACTTGGGCAATCTGTCACACATGAATCTTGATAAAACTTAATATGAAGTCAAGGATTACTACTGTCACAGTACCAGCTAAAATACTTTTTATATGCAATCTTATCTACAGGTCTTTCACCTGGTGCACAGAAAACTCCATTAACTGTACGCAAAATCTGAACACATTAAAATTTGAAAAAGTTAATCTGATTTTTTATAACCTTGGGGAAAAATTACATTGTGTAATATTTTATGCAGAATTACTTCTAGTGTTTAGACACTTGTGTTTTTGTGACTGTACTGGGCCTCTGATCTTCCCTGATGCAAAATATGCATTAATTTGGGTAATTCTGTCTACATATAACAGGGGGACACTTCACCTTTCTTTCTTATATTTTTACATTTTTTTTTTTTTTTACTGTTGGCATATTTTGGTCACCTCCATAAATACCACCCTTCAGTTATGTGATGTTTTTTATCAGTTTTTCGCTAATTTAAATCTATATATTGTCTCTTCTGATTTGAACAAACTTGTTTGAATTTGAATCAAGCCTTTTTAAAAGTAGTTTATTCCCCTTGTTAAATAAGTCCCGTAGGAAAGAGGTTGCAACCTCCTGACGCCCACCTTTACAATATGTTACACAATACAGTGTGCACTTGGGCCGTCACAACTAGCCGACTAACAGACAACAATCAGAATAGTGTGTTAACTGGTTTCATATTTTAGGTATGAATAATCGCTTAAGGTAGTAAAAGATGGCAGAAGGTCTGAATCCATAAAATATGTCCATATTGTCACATAAAATAAATTAAAATCCAAAAACAGTCACGTTTTCTCTACTGTTCATGCATTCAAGTAAAACCGGAAGTTCCATATATCTTTTATATCGCCCACTTCCTGTCTTAAACAAACAAAGCAGAAGTCACAGGAAAACAGTAAATTAATTAAATTTTACAGATTATAGGCATATACTTTCATTTTAATTCACATATTTATCACTTTCATTGCTTTTTACAATATGAAACTTAGGATTTTTTTTTTTTTTTTTTTAAATTCGATGGTTATTTGGTGTCGACACGAATAGTACTTGGCGATTAGCCAACATTAAAGGAGTCATCCCTAGTGTGCATAGAAGTCTTTTAAAAGATACAAAATATATACTTTAAACAAATCGTTAATAACATAATTAATACAACAGAAAATAGTATTTAGCCATTTCTTTCTGCATGCACACATTTGCAATATCTATTGAAGGTCATACTTCACTTACCTCGTCTCAGACAACTATATTCGTGTCTCGTTAATCAAACACCCACCCTACCGTATAGATAGTTGGTCTTATTTTAAACTATTTCTCATTTATTAGAATCAATAAATGTTGAAAATTTCATTCACCTTACTCATCATTGTGAATTTCACTGGCACTCATATTCTGAGAACTTTCTGATAAAACAGCACTTTTTAACACAAATTTCATTCAAATTTTCGCAGAAGTCTGTACTGTCTGACTGTTGGTATACACACATATACCACATTTATACACTTGTGCCTTTTCAAATTCAGTCATGTTCTTACTCCTACAATTCTCAATATTGATTGATAAACTTCCTGGTCAAAGGTCACCCACGAAAAAATTCCTGGGATTTTCATACCAATATTGAAAATGTCTATTTCAATTAGGGCTGCAAGCGAGCCTGAAAATGTGCCTCGATTCCTCGTTTTAGAAGATTCGACTCGGATTCGGTTAATCGCTTGATTATCGCCCACGAAATAAACTGCTTCATATTTTTACATATCACGCCTATTAATATGGTTACAAACCACACAACAGGAAAGAATTTTGATAATTTATTGAATTTCGGGGAAAAAGACGCATTTACAGTGCAAAATATAAGAAACTTTAACCATCTTTATATTGCGAGATTTAAGGCGTCTTCGAAATACGTTGTAATAAAAAGCCGTCTTATAAAACGTTGTTACACAAAGAATTAAAGTTTGCAAATGCTGAAAATATAAAATACTGAAATGGAAATGCCTCATATTAGTAAAATATATAAATATATTCAGATATTTAAAGGAAAAAATTGAATTTTGTAGTAGATTTTACGTGTATGTTTAGTTGTTTTCGAAGACCCGGTTAACTTTTCTTGCCTCGAATATTGAACTGAATCGTTTCGTTTCCGAGTAACCGAAGAATCGTTGCTGCCTTAATTTCAATGATATTTCCACCAAGTATATGTACATATGTATGAGGCTAATGACATACAACATCTGATTTGTGGCGTTTCCAACCTTCTCAACATTTTGCTAACATGCCTCTAAATTTACTTGTCACCAGATTTTTCCCTCCCAGAGCGAAAAAATTGCCATCACAAACTGGATGTCGGGTGTTGCAAAACGGCATTGGATATAATTATGTAAACAACCAAACATAAATGTGAAGGAGGGAAAAAAATCGCATATTGGCTGTCTGGTGTCGTAAGCTGCATTCATGTGTAAATACACTTACTCACAAAGTGTATTAAAATTATCGGTTTTACAATATCTTATGTTTTCTGAAGCTATTTTTTATTAAATGAATGAAAACAGCAATCATTCCTTGAAATTTAGAATTCCTTTTAAATACATTTTTCTCAGTAAAAGGGTTATTAACATCCATTAAATAATGCATTTTACTGTGTAAAGTGATATCCAAATATTGTTCAATATACACAATAAAGTTTGTTTTTTGATATCTGGCATTTCAATCCCTGCATCATGTGATCTTTTTTCCTTATCATCTGTATAAATCCCCTACTGCTAAAATACTGATTACTTCTATAATCAACTTTTTGCTCTCATTTATTGCTTTAAATCATACACAATGACATTGTATGCTAATATATGATTTTGTTTTTCATGAGTTTTCTAATCACCATATCCTTATAATTAAGTTTTTATTTTATTTTATTCTTTTCATTCTGATCTGGGCTCATATTCACAAAAATGTTTTATAATGTTTTATACTTAGAATTATTCATAACAATAATAAAAATTCTTACAAGAAGAGAAATTTCAAGAATAAAAATGTGTAAATTCATGGGATTTTGTAGATTTGTAAAGGTAACGTTACACATTAGATGCTGTGCAAAAAGTAATTAACTTTTTGATCAACATAAAGAGATTATTTGTAGAGAAACCTGCAGTGCAAACACACTTCTTTCAGAAAATTTTTGTAAAAAATTCTTATTCTTAAAAACTTTTCTAATTCTAATTTTTTATCTGAGGAAATGCCTATATTTTAAGAGAATGTTTAATTCTAAGAATAGGAATATTAGTGAATATATGCCCTAATCTTACACATCATCCACAGACATATATATGTATGACAGTGATTTCTCATGAGTTTCCCACGCTCTATTCCCTTGAAACTAAACAGTATATCACTTGATTTGACTCACTTTTTGGCTCTGATCTGATCTTCAAGATCATCTGCATACATGCGTCCATATCTGTACGATGGTGCTTTTTTCATGAGTTCACCGAGCTCCCTCTCCATGTCCATTTCTTCCTCTATCTTGCGTTTACCGAGTACAAACTCGCTTTCATCTTCAGCTGCTGCCCAGTAAGAGGATAAATCATCAACTGGGTTCTCCTCAGAACCCTCGCTGTAATGCCGTCTCCGTCTTCTGGATGGGTAACCAGCACTGTCTTCTGGGTCACTGGCTGAATAACAAACAAAAACAAGTTGAGTGTAAAGTGGCTAGATATTGACAGAAATTGAGAGTATTTGGCGAAAGATTGACAACTTTTCCAAATTTTCACTGAGTTTTCCTCAAAAGATTCACTGTAAAGGTTTTAAATGCCAGTTTTTGTGAAGCCAGGAGGGAACTTCAACATCCAAATTGCGACGGCGATTTTTTTGCTCTGGGAATTAAAAAAATCGGATGACAAGAAAATGTAGATGTATGTGGAGATTGAAAAAATATCGTCATGGCAAATTGGCCATTGGATATCGTAAGCGGCATACATGTGTACATACACGGACAGTACTTATTCAGTGGTAGGGATTAAACACCATAAACAAGCAATCAGTGCCCGTAAATGGGCTCTGTGTCAGCTGACTGTGTGTTTTTAGTTTCAGAGTAGAAGTGACAGAAGAAAAGGACACAAAAGTTGTGCCCTGGAAATGGTGTTCACAAGGAAAGTAAGAAGTTAACTGTTAAGTTGTAAAAAGTAAGTTAAACTACCCCATGAGTAAAAAATTCACTCGAAATCGCTGTATCTGTTACGGTTTTCCAGATATTCACACCTTTTCATTTTCCACTAAATTCCAAGATGGCCGCGAAAAGTGGCAAAAATGGAATTTTTTCCCCTTTGCATAGGATACTCTTGTACTACCCTGTGGGTCAAAAATTCGCTCGAAATCACTCTATCTCTTAAGGTTTTCGAGATATTCACACTTTTTCATTTTCCACTAAAATCCAAGATGGCCGCAAAAAAAGTGGTGAAAATTGAATTTTTTTCCCCTTTGTATAGGATACTCTTGTAATACCCTGTGGGTCAAAAATTCACTCGGAATCGGTCTATCTCTTACGGTTTTCGAGATAAGCACACTTTTTTATTTTCCGCAAAAATCCAAGGTGGCCGCCATAAGTGGTCAAAATTGAAATTTTTCCCCTTAGCATAGGATACTCTTGTATTACCCTGTGGGTCAAAAATTAACTCGAAATTGCTCTATCTCTTACGGTTTACGAGATATTTGTGATTTTTCACATTTTCACTAAAAGTAGCAATAAAGTAGCCATTACTCACTTGTACATTGAGCAACAGTTGTAAAACTTAAATATGTTACAGTTCACAAAAAAGTAGATGAACAACATATTTGAGAGAAATTGTGTAGCTGTAATACTTTTGAAGATATAAGCCATTTACTCATTTTGGTTATCATTAAAAAAAAGTAGCTATTACTCTCTTAGCTATGGAGATACACTTCCAAACTACTGACCATGTTGTAGCTGTGGAGAAAGTAGCTGAAATTTTACTATGTTATAGCTGACCCAAAAGTAGCTGAATAACATATTTATACGAAATTCTCTAAATGCAACAGTTTTCAAGTTACAAGTGATTTTACTCATGGTGGAAGTTACTGAAAAGTCCAAAAGTAGCTATTGCTCACTTAGCTATTGCGATAGACACCCAAGTTACTCACCATGTTGTAGCTATTGAAAAAGTAGCTGAATAACATATTTTAACAAAATGCTCTAAATGCAATACTTTTCAAGTTATAATTGATTTAGTGCATGATTTCATTAATTTTAATGCATTAAAAATTATTTAAACAAGAGGAGAGTGCCCGTGAACGGGCACTGTGTCAGCTGACTGAGTGTTTTTGATTTGTGAAGGTGATTAGAGGACAGAATAATTATCAGGAAAAGGGCTGTACAGAAATACAGTAAAAGTTAAATCAAATTCCAAATTATTCAAATTTTTGTAACGTCTTTAAAAAAATATATTTTGAACAGGAATATGTTGCCAAATTGGAATTAAAGACCATAAACTTTACTAAAATATGGGGACACTTTTCACAAATTTTTACTGCTTAGTGTTATAAAATTTTGTATAATATATAGATACTGTTCTTGTATTTGACAATCATTTTGTTTCTATAAATAGTGTAATAATTTTTTTTTTCTAAGTGTACATTGTCCTGTGTTCTAGTGTTTTTATTTGTAACAATTGTTGTCTTGTATATGTTGTATGTTAACAAAAATAAAATAAGAAAAAAAAAAAAAGAAATACAGTAAATGGTAACTGAACAGCAAGTTCGAAAGAAATTCCGAAGCTGACAGAAGAAAAGGATAAAAAAGTTGTGCCCTGTAAATGGTATTATGAAGGAAAATAACAAGGTACAGTAGAACCTCGATTATCCGGCCTTCTATTATCCGAATCTCCGGATTAACCGAACCGAAACTGTGTCTCCCTACTGGCAGTACATATAATGCACCGTGTAGCGTGAGCGATAATACAGGATTTTATACAGTTTCGTAAACGATTAATTCTAGTGCCTTATAAAACATACCAGCCACAGAAACGCCTAACTTCTTTGATCTTTATCACCATTGCTACAATAGGGGAGGGATTAATTCAATTACACGACCCCACTACACAACTTCTTTGATAATGCGCCAATCAATGAAAGCGCGTTCGATTGGGTTTCGCAATTTATAATCTCCCGGAGTATGTCCATTCACAGACTGAGAACGTGCACAAAAGAAAAAACGTCAACAATGCCTTACCAACCAAACACACCCATCACTGAAGGCGTATTCGCTTGGGGTTTTACAATAAATAATCTACCAGAGTTTTTACTTGACAAAGTGCGGGACGATGGTAATCTAAAATGAAAACGTCAACAATGCAAGTACCGACCGTACACAGCCAGTTAAAATCCGCGTAATATTTTAAATAGAAATAATAATATGGATAGATATGGAGCAAACTAGATTGGGCCAACTCGGCGCCAACATATCCCCAGACAGGTCATCACTCACGCCACAGGTTTTGATCGGGAATTTTTTAAAACATAATTACCCATTATTATATGAACTTCAGCACATCAATCTACTCTGTTTATATCTTCCAAGGAAGATGGTGTATCCCCAGACGCCGAATACATAACTCAAATTATATTTTCAATCTTCCTGCAATGATAACTCTAAACCTATTTTCAAAGTATTTAAATGATTGATGATTGAATGTCCATTCTAAAATAATAATCCCAAAAGAGCATATCTGTTTCTATATTTGTTGACAAATAAAATATTATTTTTAACTCAACTCATCATACTTTTCAATCTTCCTTCAAAGTATTTAAATGATTGATGATTCAATGTCCATTCTAAAATTCATAATCCCAAAAGCGCATATCTGTTTCTATATTTGTTCACAACTAAAATATTATTTAAAAAAAAAAATTATTTATATTATTATTTTATTATATTATTTTTAGAATTTGCAAATTGTTTTCAGTTATTCATTTCCTCTATACCTATATATGTGGTCCATATATATGCAACCTAAATATGTGACACAATCTCAGTTCTGACTCCCCTTTGTGTTATATGTAATGAAGCCCACCACCTCCCACCCCCACCCCTCTCCCCTTCTCCACACCTCTCTCACTATTACACAAGATCTGCAACCCCATTGAGTTCTTTGTTTCTCATCTGATATCATTAAATACCTTTGTTTATTTAGTGTCACTCAATATAGCTGGAGGTCCCAGAGGTGGGTGGGGGGAATCCGGGTGGGGGATGCATAAATGGTAAACAAACAATCTATATAAAAGGGGTACTCAAATACAAAAAGAATTGAGAATTTTAAGTATGTGATTATCAACTGAAATGAGTTCATAACTGTAGGAGCTGTGTCAAAATTAACTGAGGCAAGTTGAATAAAACTGGGCTAGTTGAGGGTTAAAAATCCCCTACTTTTACTACATAAGGATATAATTTCATTAATATTGGGACTTAAAGCTCACTTAAAGTGTCCATTTTGTCTACTTGAATATGTTTAACCAGTTTCATTTTAAAAAGTTAAAAACTCAGCAAGCAGAGGTATAACACACAAAAATAAGTTCTTAAAAGACTAAGATAGCCATAACATTATTAATATTCAAAATTTAAATAGACAGGCATTTCCTTTTAAAAATTCAAAGATTTCAGCTCTATAACCCACATAGTTTGACAGTTACTGGGCTTTAAAGTGGCATAATGTCCATAAATTGGGTTTCTGTGGGCATTTTACAATTGTTAAAGAGACCTTAGCAATTAAACAACAGATCTGAAACTTTTTGGGGGACATACATAACAAACAAAAATTATATATAATACAGTTTAAGACTTGTCACACTAAGCATTTCCAAATAACAGGGCAAAATACGGAAAAAATGTCCAAAAAGGCACTTGGGCGAGTGTCTATGGCCCTCATACACAGGTTAAATGTCTACTAAAAACCTTGATTTTCGGCATATGTAAAAAGGACATAATAATGCATTCCCAGATGGGATTTCAGCTCCATCAATCACATAGTTTAACAGTCACAGGGCTTAAAGGTGGTTAAAAAGTCCAAATATTGGGTCTCTGTGGGCCTTTTAGAGATCTCGATGTGGCTTTCAAATTAAAGCTTCAGACTTAAAATTTGTTACATACTAAGATTACACATAGAATATGTATCTAATAAAGTTTGAAACTTCTCAGACTTACCATTTCCAAGTTACAGAGCAAAATATTGGAAAAATGTCTTAACAGGGTCACTCAGGTGGGTGTTTAAGGTCCTCATACACAGGTTAAATGTCTACTTGAAGCCTTGATTTTTGGCACATGTAAAAAGAACATAATAATGTATTCCCAGATGAGATTTCAGCTCTATCAGTCACATAGTTTAACAGTCACAGGCCTTAAAATTGGCAAAAAGTCCAAATACTGGGTCTTTATGGGGCCTTCTAGAGACCTAAATGTGGCCTTCAAATTAAAGCCTCAGACTTAAAATTTGTCACATACTAAGATTACACATAGAATATGCATCTAATACAGTTTGAAACTTCTTAGACTTACCATTTCCAAGTTACAGGGCAAAATATGTGAAAAATGTCTAAAAATGGTCACTCGGGTGGGGATTTATGGTCCTCATACACGGGTTAAATGTCTTCTTAAAGCCTTAATTTTTGGCACATATATAAATAACATACTAATATCTTCCCAGATAGGATTTGAGCTCTATCAGTCACATAGTTTGACAGTCACAGGGCTTAAAAGTAGCAAAAAGTCCAAATATTGGGTCTTTGGGAGCCTTTTAGAGACCTCAATTTGACCTTCAAAATTAAAGCTTCAGACTTAAAATCTGTTACATACTAAGATTACACACAGAATATATATCTAATACAGTTTGAAACTTCTCAGACTTACCATTTCCAAGTTACAGGGAAAAAGATGTGAAAAATGTCTTATAAGGGTCACTCGGGTGGGTGTTTATGGTCCTGATACACAGGTTAACTGTCTATTAAAGGCCTAAATGTTGGGGCACATATAAGAAAACACATAGATATATTCCCAGATGATATTTAACTTAGATGAGAGACATAGTTTGAAAGCTACAGTGCTTGAAAGTGGCAAAAAGTGCATAAATTGGGTCTCTGTGGGCACTTTTGAGACCTTAAGTCGACCCCTTTGGGTAAACCTACAGCCCTAAAATTTTCTACAGACAAGGATTACATATCAAAGTTATACCTAGCGCAGTTTGAGACTCATCAGAATTACCACTTCCAAATTATAGGGCAAAATATGTGAAAAGTATAGCAAAAAATCCCCAAGTGGGGGTATTTATGAGCCTCAAACACAATTTTCTCCTCAACTTAAAGTCGTGATTTTCGGCACATGTACTAAGAACATATTAATGTGTTGTCAGGTAAAATTTCAGCCAGCTGAGCATCATAGTTTGTGACCTACAGGGCTCTAAGTGGCCAAAAGTCCAATTTCTGACCTTAAGGTGGCCATAAGTTCTTTTTTACTGGGAGTTTAAGGTCACCTTAAAATAGGGATCTTCCTTTGGGCACCCTTAACATGTGTACCAAGTTTGAAAAAAAAATATTAATTTGTTTTTGAGTTATCGCGTCCACAAGGAAATTTCTACGGCGGCGGCGGCGGCGGCGGCGCGACGGACCTGAATCCAATATATCCCCGACTTTCGTCTGGGGATATAATAAGCGACAATTAGAGGGTCTGTTACAATATATTACACAAATATATGAAATATATCATCAATGAATACCGACGTTTACATTAAGTGGATAAAACAAAGTTTTCTTCAATTATCGCCCACTCGGTAACCCACAGACAGTAAATTTTGGTTTCCTTCATCTATCCGAACCCCTCGATTATCCGACCGGATTGTATGTCTCCCATGGTGTTCGGATAATTGAGGTTCTACTGTAATTGTTTAAGTGTAAAAAATAGGTTAAAACATATTTAAAGAAATACTACAAATGCAATATCCTCGCTCGACCTTGAAGAAGGGGTCCAAGGTCAAATCTAACCACACAAATACATTCCCAGCCCATGATTTCCTATGGTTTACCATTCCAAACCTCTAGGACCAATTATAAATGAGTTATAAGCACTTTTAAGCTTGGCTGTCCTCATTTGACCTTGAAGGAGGGGTCCAAAGGTCAAATCTGACCATACCAAAAGATTCCGAGCCAATGATTTCCTATGGGATGGTTTACCATCCCAAATCTCTGTCACCAATAATAAGCGAGTTGTAGGCACTTTCAATTTTCGCTATCCTCATTTGACCTTGAAGGAGGGTTCCAAGGTCAAATCGGACCATATCAACAGATTCACAGCCCATGATTTCCTGTCTGTTTACCATCCCAAACCTCTGGGACCAATAATAAGCGAGTTATAAGCACTTTTAAGTTTGGCTATCCTTGTTTGACCTTGAAGGAGGGGTCATTGAAGGTCAAATCTGACCACACCAAAAGATTCCCACCCCATGATTTCCTACAGGTTGGTTTATCATCCCAAACCTCTAGGATCAATAATAAGGGAGATATAAGCACTTTTCATGACTGACAAAAAACACCTGTGGCGGCCATCTTGTTTCTCAAAATGAGGCCAAAAATATTCCCAGACAACATTTTATGGTTATTAATATATACTGCAAACTTAAGAAAGCTAACTATAATATTTATTTTCATTAGAGCAGTAATGGTGAAATCTCTCTCTACACACTGCGGCTATCCAGTGGATACAATGATTTACTCAACAGTGAGAACATGAAAGTAGCTATTGCTCAGCTATGCCATGACATAGAGGTCTGCAATTTCACTATGTTATAGCTGACCAAAAATTCTGTGAATAACATATTTAACAAATTACTCTAAATGTAATAGTTTTCAAGTTACAACTGATTTACTCAACAGTGAAGACCTCAAAGGAACTATTACTCAGCTATGCAATGAGCTACATGTCTGAAATTTTACTATGTTATAGCTAACCCAAAAGTAGGTGAACAACATATTTAAGCAAACTACTGTAAATGCAATAGTTTTCAAGCTACAACTGATTTACTCAATAGTGAGAACCTGAAAATAGCTATTGCTCCGCTATGCCATGAGCTATAGGTCTGTAATTTCACTATGTTATAGCTGACCCAAAAGTAGGTGAACAATATATTTTAACAAAATACTCCAAATGCAATATTTTTCAAGTTATAGCTGATTTACTCAACAGTCAGTACCTGAGAATAGCTATTGCTCAGTTGTGCCATGAGCTATAGGTCTATAATTTCACTATGTTATAGCTGACCCAAAAGTAGCTGAATAACATATTTGCACAAATTTCTGT
The DNA here is from genome assembly GCA_964017235.1 of Sabellastarte sp. h YS-2021. Taxonomy (NCBI): domain Eukaryota; kingdom Metazoa; phylum Annelida; class Polychaeta; order Sabellida; family Sabellidae; genus Sabellastarte; species Sabellastarte sp. h YS-2021. The sequence goes on from OZ024933.1 coordinate 33,287,047, forward strand.
AAATGCAATAGTTTTCCAATTATAACTGGTTTACTCAACAGTGAGAACTTCAAAGTAGCTATTACTCAGCTATGAAATGAGCCACAGGTTTGAAACTTCACTATGTTATAGCTGACCCCAAAATAGGTGAATAACATATTGAAACAAAATACTCTAAATGCAATAGTTTTCAAGTTATAAGTGATTTACTCAACAGTGATAACCTAAAAGTAGCTATTACTCAGCTATGCCATGAGCTACAGGTCTGAAATTTTACTATGTTATAGCTGGCCCAAAAGTAGCTGAATAACATATTTATACGAAATTCTCTAAATGCAATAGTTTTTAAGTTACAAGTGATTTTACTCATGATGGAAGTTACTGAAAAGCCCAAAAGTAGCTATTACTCACTTAGCTACTGAGACAAACACCCAACTTACTCACCATATTGTAGCTATGAAAAAAGTAGCTGAATAACATATTTTAACAAAATGCTCTAAATGCAACACTTTTCAAGTTATAAGTGATTTACTCAACAGTGATAACCTAAAAGTAGCTATTACTCAGCTATGCCATGAGCTACAGGTCTGAAATTTTACTATGTTATAGCTGACCCAAAAGTAGCTGAATAACATATTTATACGAAATTCTCTAAATGCAATAGTTTTCAAGTTATAAGCGATTTACTCAACAGTGATAACCTAAAAGTAGCTATTACTCAGCTATGCCATGAGCTACAGGTCTGAAATTTCACTATGTTATAGCTGGCCCAAAAGTAGCTGAATAACATATTTATACGAAATTCTCTAAATGCAATAGTTTTTAAGTTACAAGTGATTTTACTCATAATGGAAGTTACTGAAAAGCCCAAAAGTAGCTATTACTCACTTAGCTATTGAGACAGACACCCAACTTACTCACCATATTGTAGCTATGAAAAAAGTAGCTGAACAACATATTTTCACAAAATGCTGTAAATGCAACACTTTTGAAGTTATAAGTGATTTAGTGCATGATTTCATGAATTTTAATGCATTAAAAATTATTAAAAAAATTTATTAAAAAAAAAGTAAGACAGATCCAGGTCTCATACTCACACAAGAGAATCTACCTCTGGCCTAGTACATATATGCAAGATATGAGAGAAATCCCTGCAATAGTCACTGAGAAAATTGTGATAAAAAGTTGAAATTTTCACACTTTTGGTGGGGGTACCCCCCTTGTAATGTCTCTAGCAAACAGACGAACAGACAGATTTGCATGCCTTGAACACTTTTTCATCCTCGATAGATAAGGTATCTTTAAAAAAAACAGCATGTCTCTAGGCCTTGTAGTTTTGGAGAAGAAGTTGTTCACGTGGACGCGTACGCCCACGCCGCAGAGTGATGACATAAAAATTCATAAAAAATAGTTAAGAAAGATCCAGGTCTGACACTCACACAGGGAAATCTACTTGTGACCTAGTACATATGTGCAAGATATTAGAGAAATCCTTGCAATAGTCACTGAGAAACTTGTGATAAAGTATTAAAATTTTCATACTTAGGGTGGGGGGTACCTCACTTATAATGGCTCTAGCAAGCAGACGAACAAACAGATCTGTATGCCTTGAACAATTTTTCATGCTAGGTAGATAAGCTATCTTTTAAAAAAACAGCATGTCTCTGGGCCTTGTAGTTTCGTCGGAGAAGTCGCTCAGGCGTACGCGTACGTACACGCCGCAGAGTGATGCCATAATGTCAGCTGACATAAAAATGATTAGATGAGAACTTACTGGACTCCAGTCTCCGTGCTCTCTTAGCTTGTCTGAGCTGTTCATCAAATGACATTTCTTCTGTATTGCCCTGGTAATATTGCTCATTTTTTCTTCTGTAATTCTCTTCACCTAGTTCGTTCCAGTACTGGGCACTTCTTATTTTTCTTTTTCTAAATTTTATATGAAAAGTCGAATTTTTATGATTGGAAATTTGTCAGTTTACTTATGTAAACTTTTTTTGCAATACAATAACTATGAAAGATTATACGATAAAACAGACTTCATATTGCGCTAATACGCTACCATTTATTATGCAAAATGTGCCCTATATAACCCACACATTTTTTTCAAATACAATGGTGCCTCCTTACCATGGATAGTGTAAACAAGTTCTGTTTTTTTTACAAATATCTCAACAAGAGGAGAGTGCCCGTGAACGGGCACTGTGTCAGCTGACTGAATGTTTTTGATTTGTGATGGTGATAATGAGAGGAAAGCATAATTATCAGGGAAAGGGCTGTACAGAAATACAGTAAATGGTAACTGAACAGCATGTTCGAAAGATATTCCGAAGCTGACAGAAAAAAAGGACAAAAAGTTGTGCCCTGCAAATGGTATTATGAAATAAAGTAACAAGGTAATTGTTTAAGTGTAAAAAGTAGGTTAAAAATATTTAAAGAAATACTATAAATGCAATATCCTCGTTCGACCATGAAGAAGGGGTCCAAAGGTCAAATCTGACCATACCAAAAGATTCCCAGCCAAAGAATTTAGGATGGTTTACCATCCCAAACCTCTCGGACCAATAATAAGTGAGTCATAGGCACTTTTTAAGTTTGGCTATCCTTGTTTGACCTTGACGGAGGGGGTCCAAGGTCAAATCCGACCACACAAAAAAATTCCCAGCCCATGATTTCCTGTAGCTTGTTTACCATCCCAAACCTGTAGGACCAATAATAAGCGAGTTCTAAGCAATTGTAAGTTTGGCTATCCTCAATTGACCTTGAAGGAGGGGTCCCGGGTCAAATCTGACCACACCAAAAGAATCCCAGCCCATGATTTCCTATATGTTGGTTTACCATCCCAAACCTCCAAGACCAATAATACGCGAGTTATAAGCACTTTAAGTTTGGCTATCTTCGTTTTACCTGGAAGGAGGGGTCTAAGGTGAAATCTGACCACACCAAAAGATTCCCAGCCCATGATTTTCTATAGGTTGGTTTTCCATTCCAAACCTCTAGGACCAATAATAAGCGAGTTATAAGCACTTTTAAGTTTGGCTATCCTCATTTGACCTTGAAGGAGGGGTCCAAGGTCAAATCCGACCACACCAAAAAATTCCCAGCTCATGATTTTCTATAGGTTGGTTTTCATTCCAAACCTCTAGGACCAATAATAAGCGAGTTATAAGCACTTTTATGTTTGGCTATCCTCATTTGACCTTGAAGGAGGGTTCCAAGGTCAAATCGGACCATATTAACAGATTCCCAGCCCATGATTTCCTACAGGTTGGATACAATGATTTACTCAACAGTGAGAACCTGAAAGAAGCTATTGATCAGCTATGCCATGACTTAGAGGTCTGCAATTTCACTATGTTATAGCTGACCAAAACGTCTGTGAATAACATATTTAACAAAATACTCTAAATGTAATAGTTTTCAAGTTACTACTGATTTACTCAAGAGTGAGAACCTCAAAGTAACTATTACTCAGCTATGCCATGAGCTACATGTCTGAATTTTTGCTCTGTTATAGCTGACCTAAAAGTAGGTGAACAACATATTTAAGCAAAATACTGTAAATGCAATAGTTTTCAAGTTACAACTGATTTACTCAATAGTGAGAACCTGAAAATAGCTATTGCTCCACTATGCCATGAGCTATAGGTCTGTAATTTCACTATGTTATAGCTAACCCAAAAGTAGGTGAACAATATATTTTAACAAAATACTCCAAATGCAATATTTTTCAAGTTATAGCCAATTTACTCAACAGTCAGTGCCTGAGAATAGCTATTGCTCAGTTGTGCCATGAGCTACAGGTCTGTAATTTCACTATGTTATAGCTGACCCAAAAGTAGCTGAATAACATATTTGCACAAATTTCTGTAAAGGCAATAGTTTTCCAATTACAACTGATTTACTCAACAGTGAGAACTTCAAAGTAGCTATTACTCAGCTATGCAATGAGCCACAGGTCTGGAACTTCACTATGTTATAGCTGACCCCAAAATAGGTGAATAACATATTGCAACAAAATACTCTAAATGCAATAGTTTCCAAGTTATAAGTGATTTACTCAACAGTGATAACCTAAAAGTAGCTATTACTCAGCTATGCCATGAGCTACAGGTCTAAAATTTTACTATGTTATAGCTGACCCAAAAGTAGCTGAATAACATATTTATACTAAATTCTCTAAATGCAATAGTTTTCAAATTATAAGTGATTTGCTCAACATTGAGAACTTCAAAGTAGCTATTACTCAGCTATGCAATGTGTCACAGGTCTGGAACTTCACTATGTTATAGCTAACCCCAAAATAGCTGAATAACATATTGAAACAAAATACTCTAAATGCAATAATTTCCAAGTTATAAGCGATTTACTCAACAGTGATAACCTCAAAGTAGCTATTACTCAGCTATGCCATGAGCTACAGGTCTGAAATTTTACTATGTTATAGCTGACCCAAAAGTAGGTGAACAACATATTTAAGCAAAATACTGTACATGCAATAGTTTTCAAGTTACAACTGATTTACTCAATAGTGATGACCTAAAAGTAGCTATTACTCAGCTATGCCATGAGCTACAGGTCTGAAATTTTACTATGTTATAGCTGACCCAAAAGTAGCTGAATAACGTATTTATACTAAATTCTCTAAATGCAATAGTTTTGCAATTACAACTGATTTACTCAATAGTGAGAACCTCAAAGTAGTCATTACTCAGCTATGCAATGAGCTACAGGTCTGAAATTTTACTATGTTATAGCTGACCCAAAAGTAGCTGAATAACATATTTATACGAAATTCTGTAAATGCAATAGTTTTCCAATTACAACTGATTTACTCAATAGTGAGAACTTCAAAGTAGCTATTACTCAGCTGTGCCATGACCTACAGATCTGAAACTTCACTATGTTATAGCTGGCCCAAAAGTAGCTGAATAACATATTTATACGAAATTCTCTAAATGCAATAGTTTTGCAATTACAACTGATTTACTCAATAGTGAGAACCTCAAAGTAGTTATTACTCAGCTATGCAATGAGCTACAGGTCTGAAATTTTACTATGTTATAGCTGACCCAAAAGTAGGTGAACAACATATTTAAGCAAAATACTGTAAATGCAAGAGTTTTCAAGTTACAACTGATTTACTCAATAGTGATGACCTAAAAGTAGCTATTACTCAGCTATGCCATGAGCTACAGGTCTGAAATTTTATTATGTTATAGCTGACCCAAAAGTAGCTGAATAACATATTTATACGAAATAGTCTAAATGCAATAGTTTTCCAATTACAACTGATTTACTCAATAGTGAGAACTTTAAAGTAGCTATTACTCAGCTATGCCATGACCTACAGATCTGAAATTTCACTATGTTATAGCTGGCCCAAAAGTAGCTGAATAACATGTTTATACGAAATTCTCTAAATGCAATAGGTTTTAAGTTACAAGTGATTTACTCAATAGTGAGAACTTCAAAGTAGCTATTACTCAGCTATGCAATGAGCCACAGATCTGAAACTTCACTATGTTATAGCTGATCCCAAAATAGGTGAACAACATATTGAAACAAAATACTGTAAATGCAATAGTTTCCAAGTTATAAGCGATTTACTCAACAGTGATAACCTAAAAGTAGCTATTACTCAGCTATGCCATGAGCTACAGGTCTGAAATTTTACTATGTTATAGCTGACCCAAAAGTAGCTGAATAACATATTTATACGAAATTCTGTAAATGCAATAGTTTTCCAATTACAACTGATTTACTCAATAGTGAGAACTTCAAAGTAGCTATTACTCAGCTGTGCCATGACCTACAGATCTGAAACTTCACTATGTTATAGCTGGCCCAAAAGTAGCTGAATAACATATTTATACGAAATTCTCTAAATGCAATAGTTTTGCAATTACAACTGATTTACTCAATAGTGAGAACCTCAAAGTAGTTATTACTCAGCTATGCAATGAGCTACAGGTCTGAAATTTTACTATGTTATAGCTGACCCAAAAGTAGGTGAACAACATATTTAAGCAAAGTACTGTAAATGCAATAGTTTTCAAGTTACAACTGATTTACTCAATAGTGATGACCTAAAAGTAGCTATTACTCAGCTATGCCATGAGCTACAGGTCTGAAATTTTACTATGTTATAGCTGACCCAAAAGTAGCTGAATAACATATTTATACGAAATACTCTAAATGCAATAGTTTTCCAATTACAACTGATTTACTCAATAGTGAGAACTTTAAAGTAGCTATTACTCAGCTATGCCATGACCTACAGATCTGAAATTTCACTATGTTATAGCTGGCCCAAAAGTAGCTGAATAACATATTTATACGAAATTCTCTAAATGCAATAGGTTTTAAGTTACAAGTGATTTACTCAATAGTGAGAACTTCAAAGTAGCTATTACTCAGCTATGCAATGAGCCACAGATCTGAAACTTCACTATGTTATAGCTGATCCCAAAATAGGTGAATAACATATTGAAACAAAATACTGTAAATGCAATAGTTTCCAAGTTATAAGCGATTTACTCAACAGTGATAACCTAAAAGTAGCTATTACTCAGCTATGCCATGAGCTACAGGTCTGAAATTTTACTATGTTATAGCTGACCCAAAAGTAGCTGAATAACATATTTATACGAAATACTCTAAATGCAATAGTTTTGAAGTTATAAGCGATTTACTCAACAGTGATAACCTAAAAGTAGCTATTACTCAGCTATGCCATGAGCTACAGGTCTAAAATTTTACTATGTTATAGCTGACCCAAAAGTAGCTGAATAACATATTTATACGAAATTCTCTAAATGAAATAGTTTTTAAGTTACAAGTGATTTTACTCATGATGGAAGTTACTGAAAAGCCCAAAAGTAGCTATTACTCACTTAGCTATTGAGACAGGCACCCAACTTACTCACCATATTGTAGCTATGAAAAAAGTAGCTGAATAACATATTTTAACAAAATGCTCTAAATGCAACACTTTTCAAGTTATAAATGATTTTGTGCATGATTTCATGAATTTTAATGCATTAAAAATTATTAAAAAAATTTATTAAAAAAAAAGTAAGACAGATCCAGGTCTCATACTCACACAAGAGAATCTACCTCTGGCCTAGTACATATATGCAAGATATGAGAGAAATCCCTGCAATAGTCACTGAGAAAATTGTGATTAAGTGTTGAAATTTTCACACTTTTGGTGGGGGTACCCCCCTTGTAATGTCTCTAGCAAACAGACGAACAGACAGATTTGCATGCCTTGAACAATTTTTCATCCTCGATAGATAAGGTATCTTTTAAAAAAAACAGCACGTCTCTAGGCCTTGTAGTTTTGGAGGAGAAGTTGTTCACGCGGACGCGTACGCGTACGCGTACGCCCACGCCGCAGAGTGACGACATAATGTCAGCTGACTGACAAGTCAGCTGACATAAAAACTTTGTAACCTACAAACGTACCTATGTATTATATACCACCAGAAAGGTAATTTTACAGCACTTCTGTTCTTTTTGTTGCATCAAAATCCATGTAGAAATGGCTGAGAAATTGCAAGTTAGAGCCTGACAGATTTAACTTCACTGGCTCCATGTTTTTATGACAGCATTTTCACATTCTCTCTTTAAAATTTAAATATTGATTTATTTACCTCATAGGGCACACAAAATGGTGGATAATAAAGGTACAACATTCTTCATTAGATATATACAGAATAAACTACATCACTCATGAAGATTAACTATAAAATACTTGTGCTACACACATATATTTTATCTTCATTTGTGATATACTTTTCCTGTATATGTTATTTGGGAAGCTTTCCTATTACGCTATATTTTATTGAAATGTGAAGTGCAATTTGGTAAGTATAATTAAGAATAGTAAGCACCTGAGTTTTATGAATATATTCAAGCCTCTGGTATATTGGTTGAATATACCTCCCTGAAGTACTAAAAACAGGTGCAATATTTGTTTTTAGTACTTCAATCGTACAGCAGGGAGGAGTTGCTCCTTAAAAATCCAGCCTCTGATGATAAAGCCCACCCATGACTTTTGAAACACAATCTATCACCACATAAATATTGTGTAAGGCATATCACCACATTAACCATTGTGAACTCTACTTGGTGACTTATAGTGCACTTCAGTTTATTCTTTTGCTTTTAACTTTGAGTTTTGAAAGTGTGAGTCACCCTACTTTGTTTACAGCCACCTCTAGACTTGATTTATAAACTGATGGTTTGGAGTTGGGATTGGCATATAGTCCTTTACCTAAAAGAGAAAATAGCATCAGAGATGCCCGTACCCCACAGCCTTGGGAAATATTTTCAACACCATGAGATATAGAAGTACTGTACCAGTACAAACTTCAGGATACTTTCAGAGCACTGTCAGTTATATAAAGGTCCAAACAATGTTTAAATAATGTTTAAAAGAAAGATAATGCGTATAAAGATGAACTATTAAAACAAGATAATTCAATGACAAGATGACAGCATTAATCAGTAAACTAAAATTCAACACTCTTTATATACATCTGCATTTCCGAATTATGGTTTAAATGGTTTGAATATTACCATGAATACAGAAGTGGTAATACATTTAATGAATGCTTATGTGTGGTGTTGGAGTAAAATCTGCGGCTCACTTGATGAAATTCTATCTCTTACAATGGGAAGTTATGAAAGTAAAATTCTTAATAAATTCTAATATGACTTTTGCTTAATCTGCATCAAAAGACAGACCCAAAGGTGCAACAAGATTTTAAAGGTCAAGGTCACTACGGCAAGGTAAAAGGTCAAATTAAGGTCACACCATGATAATACACACCTATAGCCAATAACCAATGTCCCTACCAAGTATCAACTTCCTACACCTTACGGTTTCCGAGATACAGCCCTGACGATTTTATAGGTCAAGGTCACTATGGCAAGGTCAAAGGTCAAATCAAGGTCACACCATGATGTTGCACACCTACACCCCCTAGCCAATGTCTCTACCAAATATCAACTTCCTGCACCTAACAGTTTCCGAGATAAAGCCCGGACAATATTTTATAGGTCAAGGTCACTACAGCAAGGTTAAAGGTCAAATCAAGGTCAGACCATGACGTTGCACACCTACACCCCCTAATCAATATCCCTACCAAGTATCAACTTCCTACACCTTACAGTTTCTGAGATATAGCCCAGACAACATTTTATAGGTCAAGGTCACTACGGCAAGGTCAAAGGTCAAATCAAGGTCAGACCATGACGCTGCACGCCTACACCCCCTAAGCAATATCCCTACCAAGTATCAACTTCCTACACCTTACGGTTTCTGAGATATAGCCTGGACAAGATTTTATAGGTCAAGGCCACTACGGCAAGGTCACAGGTCAAATCAAGGTCACACCATGACGCTGCACACCTACAACCCCTAACCAATATCCGTACCACGTATCAACTTCCTACACCTTACGGTTTCTGAGATATAGCCCGGACAACATTTTATAGGTCAAGGTCACTACGGCAAGGTCAAAGGTCAAATCAAGGTCACACCATGACGTTGCACACCTACACCCCCTAACCAATGTCCCTACCAAATATTAACTTCCCAAGCCTTACAGTTTCCGAGATATAGCCCGGACAACATTTTATAGGTCAAGGTCACTACGGCAAGGTCAAATCAAGGTCAGACCATGACGTTGCACACCTACACCCCCTAATCAATATCCCTACCAAGTATCAACTTCCTACACCTTACGGTTTCTGAGATATAGCCCAGACAACATTTTATAGGTCAAGGTCACTACGGCAAGGTCAAAGGTCAAATCAAGGTCAGACCATGACGCTGCACACCTACACCCCCTAAGCAATATCCCTACCAAGTATCAACTTCCTACACCTTACGGTTTCTGAGATATAGCCTGGACAAGATTTTATAGGTCAAGGCCACTACGGCAAGGTCACAGGTCAAATCAAGGTCACACCATGACGCTGCACACCTACACCCCCTAACCAATATCCGTACCACGTATCAACTTCCTACACCTTACGGTTTCTGAGATATAGCCCGGACAACATTTTATAGGTCAAGGTCACTACGGCAAGGTCAAAGGTCAAATCAAGGTCACACCATGACGTTGCACACCTACACCCCCTAACCAATGTCCCTACCAAATATCAACTTCCCAAGCCTTACAGTTTCCGAGATATAGCCCGGACAACATTTTATAGGTCAAGGTCACTACGGCAAGGTCAAATCAAGGTCAGACCATGACGTTGCACACCTACACCCCCTAACCAATATCCCTACCAAGTATCAACTTCCTACACCTTACGGTTTCCTAGATATAGCCTGGACAAGATTTTATAGGTCAAGGTCACTACGGCAAGGTCAAAGGTCAAATCAAGGTCAGACTATGACGTTGCACAACTACACCCCCTAACCAATATCCGTACCACGTATCAACTTCCTACACCTTACGGTTTCTGAGATATAGCCCGGACAACATTTTATAGGTCAAGGTCACTACGGCAAGGTCAAAGGTCAAATCAAGGTCACACCATGACGTTGCACACCTACACCCCCTAACCAATGTCCCTACCAAATATCAACTTCCCAAGCCTTACAGTTTCCGAGATATAGCCCGGACAACATTTTATAGGTCAAGGTCACTACGGCAAGGTCAAATCAAGGTCAGACCATGACGTTGCACACCTACACCCCCTAACCAATATCCCTACCAAGTATCAACTTCCTACACCTTACGGTTTCCTAGATATAGCCTGGACAAGATTTTATAGGTCAAGGTCACTACGGCAAGGTCAAAGGTCAAATCAAGGTCAGACTATGACGTTGCACAACTACACCCCCTAACCAATGTCCCTACCAAGTATCAACTTCCTACACCTTACAGTTTCCGAGATATAGCCCGGACAAGATTTTCAAACTCAAGGTCACTACGGCAAGGTCAAATCAAGGTCAGACCATGACGTTGCACAGCTACACCCCCTAACCCATGTCCCTACCAAGTATCAACTTCCTACACCTTACGGTTTCTGAGATACAGCCCGGACAAACTATTTCCCGCTGCCCGCCCGCCCAGACGCCCGCCCGACCATCCGGACACCATGGGTGAAAACAATACCCCAACAGCCATTAAGGGCTGTGGGGTAAAAATCCTACTACACCCATTCCATGCATCAAATGGGTATATTCACTTATTGTACACTAAACAGCGTTCAGAGCACAAATCCATGAACATAGACTCTTTACAATAAATAAAGGATAATAGTAACACCTGGAAAACCAAAAATTTATTTGATAAAAGGTTGTTCTATTATGGATACCCAGATCCCTATTTAGTGTAGGTTCCCTGAAATAAGCAACTCCCAAACTAGGATCACGTGAGTAATGTGTACAGTGGTGGATGTTAAAATATGGGGGCAACCCGCACAACTGGCAATGAGCTAATTTATCTTACTAGGTGCATTTTGGTCTTACTTCACACTCATAAGACCCCTTTGTTTCTTGACATTATGATCATCTACTGTAAATTAGAACCTCTAATATTCAACCTTATTTATCTGAATATTCGATTTTATGAACTTACTTCCAGTTTTTAATTTCTTTTATCCCTTACTATTTGATATTAACATATTTTATGCATTTTCTATTATCTAAAGAGAATCTCACTTGCTCAAACTGTCCTGATAATGATTGTACCATATATTAAAGTACTGGTCTATAAATACCAGGAATAAATTGGTCACACTGATGCCCCTCAAAATCTTTATAAAATCACTGTGTCTGTCAGTATACTATTACTGTAATTAACTGCTGAATTAAAGTTTCACCTGCTTGCAGAGATAAGCCCTGTCATTCCTCCGTAGTTTGGGTTGCCATATGTTTTATAATACTGACTCTTTCTTTCAGCTCCTGGTAACTTCCTGTCAGCTGATGTTGGAAAAACAAAACACACACAAAAAATGATATCATTTTGTGACAGTAATAGTCTGTGATTTGAGTTAAACAGTGTTTTCAGTATAGAGTTGTGGGAATTAAGAATGGCACTGGATTCTAAGTGGTCAATATTCTACTTTGTAAGTATGGCATGCTATTTATATCCATGCAATATCTTGACTGCATTAGTCAATGTGCTTGAATTGTTCTGACTGATGATGTCCAGCCCTAGCTATAATGACTGAAACCCCATTATCTGAACAAGTACAGCCCTAGCTATTGTGACTGAAACTCCAACTGAAGCAGTGCAGCCCTAGCTAGAATGACTGAAACTCCCCCCACTGAACAAGTATAGTCCTAGGTACGACTAAAACTCCCCCAAATGAACAAATACATTCGTAGCAATATTGATGGAAACTCCTGAAACTGAACAAGTACAATCCAAGCTACACTGACTGAAACTCCCCAATACTGAAGGGCACTAATTTGCTCCACCTTCAGTGCCTCAATAATAATAATAATAATAATAACAATAGTTAGTTAGTTATTTCATATGTTATATCAAAAAGGTTAATGAGTGTAATATGTAGTATAGGGATTGATGCTCGATCTTTCAATATCGATCGATCATCCCACAGAACTGCCGATATTGATACATACTACCAGCCTTTCAATATCGAAATAACATACATCAAACAGACAAAAAATTTTTTTAAATGGTAATTTTACTGCTTAAATGCATATTTATTGTATAAAATCTTTAAAAGGCACATTTACAAGATTGAAACTAAATGGGGTTAAGTTTGGCACCATCTTTGTTTACATTGCCAGTGACCTACTTCCTGTTTCACGGAAGAGTTACAAAACCTGACAGCTAGTACACAGGAAAGCACGAATACTTTTGTTAAAGGTACATTTTGCTAATTTTATTTAATTTTATATTGCAGAAATATATTTTTGGTGCATATGCAATATCTTTTTATAATTTTGTGACTTTATATGTGCACATTTTCAAAAAACCTGTATTATCGCCAACGGCTTACGTTAACGGTCCCGATATTGAAATATCGATCGATCCACAACCCTAAATTTTCATTCGATATCGATCCTCAACATTGCTCTCGATCCCTATACTAGTAATATGACCAGTATAATGTGTTGAAGGGGCAGTGGGAATTAAACACAATATTACCTATCAATAAGGATTCAAAATTTGAGGCAAAAATCGAAACTGAAATTTCAACTGAATACCACAGCAATGGTTGGACAATTCACCAGGTGTCACCTCATTCAATTAAATGAGTAACTAGAAATAGGCCGCCCTGTTGATAGTAGATGCGAATAGAAACAGGATAGCATAGAAGAACACACATTATCATGTGTAATGTCCACCCATGAACCTTTTGCCCAAATTGTACAGTAGTCTTACAAGACCCTGTTTCATTTGTAAAATATATCAATGATGCTTAAATATTTGTTAGTGTAGATGTAAATTATTTCAGCTTCATGCCTTTTTGCATTGGTTGGGTTGAAAATTATGACGAAATCACTCTATCTTGCACGGTTAAGAAGATAGAAGCAAATTCCTGTTCTTCTATTTTTGGCAAAAATTTGAAAATTCAAAATGGCCGCCATTTTTGGGAAAAGGAAACTTTTTTGAAAATTGCCAAGAGTACATTTCTTAGATACCCTATGGGTCGAAAATTTCAACGAAATAACTCTATTTTGCACGGTTAAGGCCAGTTTGTGTTTTTCCATTTTGGGCAAAAATTCGAAAATTCAAAATGGCTGCCATTTTTGGGGAGGGGAAAATTTTTTGAAAATTGCAAAGATTACATTCCTTAGATACCCTGTGGGTTGAAAATTTCGACGAAATCGCTCTATCTCGCATGGTTAAGGAGATAGAAGCAAATTTGTGTTTTGCCATTTTTGGCAAAAATTCTAAAATTCAAAATGGCCGCCATTTTAGGGGAGGGGAAATTTTTTTTTAAATTGCCAAGAATACAATGCTCAAATACCTGTGGGTCGAAAATTTCGACGAAATCGCTCTATCTTGCACGGTTAAGGAGATAGAAGCAAATTTGTGTTTTTGGCAAAACTTCGAAAATTCAAAATGGCCGCCATTTTTGGGGAGGGGAAAATTTTTTTGAAAATTGCAAAGATTGCATTCCTTAGATACCCTGTGGGTCGAAAATTTCGACGAAATCGCTCTATCTCGCACGGTTAAGGAGATAGAAGCAAATTTGTGTTTTTCCATTTTTGGCAAAAATTCGAAAATTCAAAATGGCCGCCATTTTTGGGGAGGGGAAAATTTTTTAAAAATTAACAAGAGTACAATGCTCAGATACCCTGTGGGTCGAAAATTTTGACGAAATCGCTCTATCTCGCACGGTTAAGGAGATAGAAGCAAATTTGTGTTTTGCCAGTTTTGGCAAAAATTCGAAAATTCAAAATGGCCGCCATTTTTGGGGAGGGGAAAATTTTTTGAAAATTGCAAAGATTACATTCCTGAGATACCCTTTGGGTCGAAAATTTCGACGAAATCGCTCTATCTCGCACGGTTAAGGAGATAGAAGGAAATTTGTGTTTTGCCATTTTTGGCAAAAATTCGAAAATTCAAAATGGCCGCCATTTTTGGGAGGGGAAATTTTTTTGAAAATTGCAAAGATTACATTCCTTACATACCCTGTGGGTCGAAAATTTCGACGAAATCGCTCTATCTCGCACGGTTAAGGAGATAGAAGCAAATTTGTGTTTTGCCAATTTTGGCAAAAATTCAAAAATTCAAAATGGCCGCCATTTTTGGGGAGGGGAAAATTTTTTTTAAATTACCAAGAGTACAATGCTCAGATACCCTGTGGGTCGAAAATTTTGATGAAATCGCTCTATCTGGCACGGTTAAGGAGATAGAAGGAAATTTGTGTTTTGCCATTTTTGGCAAAAATTCGAAAATTCAAAATGGCCGCCATTTTTGGGGAGGGGAAATTTTTTTAAAAATTACCAAGAGTACAATGCTCAGATACCCTGTGGGTCGAAAATTTTGACGAAATCGCTCTATCTGGCACGGTTAAGGAGATAGAAGCAAATTTGTGTTTTGCCATTTTTGGCCAAAATTCGAAAATTCAAAATGGCCGCCATTTTTGGGGAGGGGAAAATTTTTTGAAAATTGCAAAGATTGCATTGCTTAGATACCCTGTGCGTCGAAAATTTTGCCGAAATCGCTCTATCTCGCACGGTTAAGGAGATAGAAGCAAATTAGTGTTTTGCCATTTTTGGCAAAAATTCGAAAATTCAAAATGGCTGCCATTTTTGGGGAGGGGAAAATTTTTTGAAAATTGCAAAGATTGCATTCCTTAGATACCCTGTGGGTCGAAAATTTCGACGAAATCGCTCTATCTCGCACGGTTAAGGAGATAGAAGCAAATTTGTGTTTTGCCATTTTTGGCAAAAATTCGAAAATTCAAAATGGCCGCCATTTTTGGGGAGGGGAAAATTTTTTGAAAATTGCAAAGATTGCATTCCTTAGATACCCTGTGGGTCGAAAATTTCGACGAAATCGCTCTATCTCGCACGGTTAAGGATAGAAGCAAATTTGTGTTTTGCCATTTTTGGCAAAAATTCGAAAATTCAAAATAGCCGCCATTTTTGGGGAGGGGAAAATTTTTGGAAAATTGCAAATATTACATTCCTTAGATACCCTGTGGGTCGAAAATTTTGCCGAAATCGCTCTATCTCGCACGGTTAAGGAGATAGAAGCAAATTAGTGTTTTGCCATTTTTGGCAAAAATTCGAAAATTCAAAATGGCCGCCATTTTTGGGGAGGGGAAAATTTTTGGAAAATTGCATAGATTGCATTCCTTAGATACCCTGTGGGTCAAAAATTCTGTCGAAATCGCTCTATCTGTTACGGTTTCTGAGATATTAGCAAATTACTCAAAAGTAGTACTGAAAATACACAATAAAGTACCTAAATGGCTATTACTCATGTACTGACAAAGCTATCAGTCCCAAATGCAATACCAAGCGAGCTATGGACATAACAATCTTGTATTCAAAATTGTAGTAAAATATCTTTAATTATTTTGGCTTAAATGCACGGAAACCAATGGGTACTGAAAATAGCTGTACTTAAGTATTACTCAGTAAGCAAAAGAGGTACAACAGCCAAAAGCAATCCCAAGCAAGCTACTGACCCAATAAGCCTGCATACCAAATTTGGTGACAATAGCTCTAATACTTTTCCTTTAAATGAGCGGAAACCATGCGTGACGCCGGACATCGGACAACGGACATCGGACGGCGAAAAAAGCAAAAATAATATATCCACCCCCCAGGGGGGTGGACATAATCACTTATCTCATGTTTCTACAAATAAACAACCGAGTGACTGAAAATTATTTTACGATGAATTTTCACAACTTGTTTTGCTTGGTGCTGTATTTGCAAGAAGTTGCTAAATTCAGTAGATACCAACAGTTTAAAATTCAGAAAACAACCAAAATTTGTCTGAAAAGCTGCAGTCACCTTTCATTCAATCATTTAATCTTGATAACTGATTCCAGATGATGCTGAAAGAATCACACACTCGAATAAATTTCATGATGAGGGTTCAATTATATTCCGTGTTGAGAACAAACTTTACCAAACATTTCCATTAACCAAATTAATAAAATACATCCAAGATCAATAGCTTCATGGCACACCTTTTGTGGCAAATCTCATGAACAAGAACTTTGCCTTTTCACAAGGATGGCCCAGTCTCCAGTTTCCTGGTGGCAGGATTCTCTTCATTAACTTGGTGTTGCCCGCTTTTGATGCTGATGTTTTCTTGACAACCTTTGGTTGATCTGTATTGATGGATTTCTGGTCACGTTTATGGCTAGTTTCCTTGTCACTTTGATCAGAGTCCTGAAATAAAAAAGACTGAAGTGAAACTGTAATTATATAAAAATTTCATATTATTTGGAAAAAGATATTACATTGATAACACACTATTGATCATTTCAGCTCATTATTTCCGCAACATTATTGATTGAAAATGTCAATTTCAATATAACAAGCCAGTATTTACGAAATATTTTATTTTTCCATCATCAATTGTTGTTCCTCTATACTTTTAACTGCTTGGGGTACTGCAGTTATGTTTTCTTCAGGGTGTATCCACTAAATTTCAATATTTTTTCCATGACTTCTCCATGACCAAAGCTTTAAAATCAAGGACCCATTTAATGTTTCATGGCATGAAAGAGACATGTACCAAGAACATTCCAGAAGATACAAGTAGCCCCCGCCTGTTTTGATTTGAGAATCATGCACAAGGTTCCAGTCACAGTACAGGAAGCTGTGAAAGACACCAAAATTTGATCTGATTACATAAACGTATCCTTCTATTGAAATGCTGGATAAAAGAAAGGAAAAATGCCGTTTTGCGAGTGGATGCCTTTTAATTTCCATGACTTTTCCATGAATTTCCATGGCCTGGAAAAAATAGAATTCCATGACTTTTCCAGGTTTTCCATGACTGGATACACCCTGTGTCTTACTTTTATTATTACTATCGTCATACAGACTTTTCTGGGGAAAAGAGCAGCAGACTATTTAACAGTTTTTATATTGTCAAACAAGGGAGCAGAGTATCCCCATATTATGATTTCACCCAAATATGGCTTTTTAAATTTTTAACCCTCGGAATCAGATAAAATGATTATGAAAAATATTAAGAGTAATTACTTGGTACCAGCAAAAAGAAGAATGTGAAAAACTAAAAATCACTACAGTATGTGACTTACAGATTCTAAATTTTACTGGGAACTAATTTTCAATATCCAAAGTTATCAGCTCAAATAACTGAAGTTAATGCCTGGCAAAAATTAACACCTGTACAATATTTGAACCAATGGCCTCCACAGGTGAGGAAGGTTTTTGGACCCTCCAGTGTCAGTACAAATAAAGAAGGCTACAAACCCTAAATATTCATGACATGAATTTTTAAAATTTTTAAATGAATTCATTCCAAAGGACAGAAAGGTAATTTTTATTTTTGGTAAATATTAATTATATTTTATGGTTATATTTACCCCATCACTTGCCTCCATCCTCACTGTATCCCCACTGGTTGTCATGGCTACTGGTTTCTGCTGAATTGAGATTTTTTTCGGCTGCTCAATTTTGCTTGTACCTTTAACCAAAAGAATAAACATAATAAGACAGAAAGTGAATTTTCTGGAAAGGACAAAACTTTTCTGCAAGCTTTTTTCAAAGATTCATACAACATAAATAGTATGTTACTGACCTGACCTAATACTGTACTGCAAGCAGAACACGAGTGGCATATTGGTTTTAATGGAACTAGATAACACGTGAGGGTACCATGCTGCAATTTAATAACAATCTCAAACTTCAATTCAGCTTGGTCCATTTCTTGATAGAAAAATTCTATTTCAAGGCATAAAATGCATCCTTTCATATCTAATTATCCTATCAATTACTGAAAACTGTTGTGCCAACATAAAGGATAATTATATTGTTCATACATTTAAGATAACCTGTTTATAAAATCAACTAAATTTGAAAAAAAAAAAAAATTGAATTAATGACCTCATGTATGAATATAACTTAAAATGTTAGGTACCAAAAACAACAATATTTTGAAAATATTGACTTGTAAGTTGAAATAGCATTGACATTTGACACTTTTAGTGTCAATACTTAAATCCAATGAACTCTAGCCATCATAATCAAAACAATGACGTGATCCCTTTCCGATATATAAGGTACCTGCAAAACAACAAACAGAGGTGAAAATTTTGATCTATGATACAGAAAGGAACTTTTTTAAAGAAAGGAATTTTTTCAAAAGATTCCATATTCTTCTTACCCTGTTCCATTTCATCATCACTACTCATCAGATTCAAATCGTCATCTTCCTCTTCAAATAGCTCCACCCCCTCCTCAGCATCATTTTTCTCCACTTCTTCTGATCCCTTCTCTACAGGAGCTTGCTCCGTGCTGTCTGTCACCATAGGCTGAGGCTGGGATTCATTCTCTTTGTTTTCTTCTGAAAAAGACAAGCTTCAATGTCACAAGGATAGACAGTTTAAGATTCTTTTTTATGCAAGTAAGTGTATGGCAAAACCTACATCTACACACATATGTTTCACATTTCGATTTTCTATTTAAGATACAAGTATAATGTGACAAAAGGCAGGAAATGGAAAGAGTGGTGAAAAAAATCAATAAACCTACACACAAAATCAATGTATGATTTATGATGTAACAACTAGTAATTGCTTGAAGTTCTTTGATTATAATGTGAGTTTTAACTACGAAAATAAAGGCTACACATAGCATCTTTTCAATGAATGTCTAGAATGGCTATTTTATGTTCAGTACTTAATATTGCTCAAAGTTCAGAAAATGGAAAATTTCAATAGAAAAAACTAAAAAGGACTTATTTCAATGAAATGAGGTACAAATCTCATTTGGTTGTATTGGCCCTTATCTTATTCTACTTCCAGAAATATATATGTACGAGTTGAGAGATAAAATCAGTAAACATTACAATTTGTACAAAATCTAAATTTGTACATGACATATACACAGCCTACTATCAAGCTACATTTACGACATAAAATATAACTAAAATTTGAACAATACTGTAATGAAGACCGTTATTACGGTATTTTGGTTTATGATCAATATCGGGAATTGTTTACAGGAATTGTCAGGCAATATTTAGGGATGGTATTGATTGGTTTGTGAAGAGTTATTTGGGGTCTTATTTGTGGTTTAATAGTATAAAATATTTGTTTTACTGGCCTTAAATGTTGTGGGAATTTGATCTTTATTCATATTTGGGGAACTTGCATGTCTTGGTAGCCATGTTTGACCTTGTTTACCATCCTGGTATATTTTGTCTATTTTTTATAAACAAATCAGGGAACTAGTATTTAGGGCAAGGATGTGAGTCAAAGGTGCTGACACCAGAAACTTGAATAGTTCACTCTTTGGGTATATAAGGGGTTACATTTCCCACATTCTGGGCTGATTTTTACTGAACACACTGTTCTTGCCACTAAGCTCTAAAGCTTTGTCAACCATGGAGAGGTAACTGAACAACTATGTTCTGTTTTAAGCTTAGTTAAGGTTACTGGTTTTAGTAGTTTTAATTCTTGGTTAATTTAAATTATATTATAGATGAATTTTGATACTTTGAATTGGTATTAAAAATGTTTTAGGTGGGAATTTATTTGGCTGGTGAGGAATATTCTTGGGGGTTAGGTTTTGGAAATGTTGAATTATTTGGAGTTATATATATTTTTTTATTAATCTGTTAATTCATATTTTGGTTTGTTTAAACTGTTTGGCATAATAAAGGAAATTTGTTCAGAAGTTGTTTTAATTTATCTGTGTTATTGTGCCATTGATTATAGTATTTAGCTTGGGTCGCTACAATACAAAGCGCAGGATAAAACTGCACTTACTATCAGCTTGATCCTCTGTTGCATTATCATGAGTCAGTGGTGTAGAGTCTGTTTCTGTAGCAACAGAAGGGTCTTCACTCAAGCCAAGTATTGCCCTCGCTGCTGCAGCTTTGTCACTCCAGATCACATTGCCTGCAAATCAATGTGCATCATATTGTGGTGGACTGATTTGATCAGCAACAACAAAGTATTGTCATTGGTCACTGACAATTTTCAATAATCTGTTATTTACAGAAACCTTCCTTCCTATAACTAACAAAATATGATGGTGTTTTATTCTACAGTCAGAACCCCCTAATATGGACCTGAATAAAATTATTGGATCATATTTAACAACACTATAGATTACCTGATATGGTCAAACATGAGCACAAACTGCTCAAGCTGTTGAAATATTGCAAAACAATTTGTCCACAGTATTCTATCTCTCTCCATATTCAAGAATCAAGATATTAACACTTTTAAAGAATACTGTAAACTCATAAATCTTTGGGCAAAAATTAACCTTTTTTCTGCATTTGAGGGGATACCATAACACTTGACTATAGATTCCTCTACATAAGAGATATATAAGCTAAAAGTGCCACAAAAAGTGTTCAGACTAGCAGTAAAATAGCAATCTTTTTGTTAGTTGTTTGATATCTTTAAGTAGAAACAAGAAACCTACAGGAGCTATCATCTATCCACTCCACTGACTTGGGCTTATATTTCTGGAAGTACTCAAACACGTCCTCTGTACTCAAATTGTCTGTTCCTCGCAAGTGAATTGCATCAAAACGTACCCCTCGCTCATCAAACCCATTGCTTGGGGCGGTAACCTTCAGGCTGAAGTAACAAAGATTTAATGCCATTTAATCACTGGTTGCAGATTTATAAGAAACGTTACACATCAGTATCACTTTCAGTTTCAGATGGTAACTATGTCTTATAAAGGTTGTGTAACTCAGTTGGTTTCTTGTACAAAACCATATATTTGTTTCCACCACTCATACAAACCAACAATAGCCAGCCTCAGGTAGAACTAAATGGGCAACAACATTGAGATTTAGGAATATCTAATGCCCCTTTCACACTACAGGTGATCCTTGGTGGCAGAACCGCCTCCCTGGTTACCCCATTTCATCCAAGTTGTTCACACTACAGGCAGTGTAGTTTGCGGTCCTTTGCATTTGGCAAGACAAAAAAACATTTTTTAAGGTTACAAGGACAATCCGACACTAACATTTCATAACATTTTAAATGAACCAAAGAACTTGTATTCAACAGATCCATATAAAATATTAAACTTAAAACAACTTCAACAAGTAAAACATATACAAAGTACACAATTTTAACCAAAAGAATTAAAAAAACACACACACCAAGGTTTTTGACTATCTTCTCCCTTACATTCTACTTTATTAAGTTTATTTTACCTCTGTTCATCTGTGACTTGCTAATTATTAGTTTTTTTATCATCTTAGCAACAATGGGGAAAACCCAAAATATCTGTTTACTGTATCTATGCATATATGGCTAGTATAGAGATTTCAACTGGAGAATATATCCAATCAGTATTGTGGTTGAATGCAAATTTTAAAATGAGGTTACCCTATATACCATGAGCTATAATTTGCTTTAAAATGCATACATGATCCATAACTCGCATATAAATATGAAACATGATGTGCTTTTTGAAGACTTTCAAGGACAAAATGTCTGATATTCTGACAGAACATGATAAAACACTCTGAAATATTTTTCATAGTTGAATATATCAGTAAACTCATGTTAAAATATTAAACTGGTTTTGTTTGCCTGGAAATGGAAAGTAGCCAGATCAGTGTCTTTCAGTCGGCAAATAGCTTTTCATTTACTGTCTTCGACACTGTATCCAATTATAGAAAAATAAATTGAAGTATTTTATTGTGACAAACATGCTTCAGATTTGATATGTAGCATATTCACTGAATTACCAGTTAACCGGCAAACACCCTATCTCTATTAACATTTAGCCACCCACCAAATTTGAAGGACTATTTATAATATGCATCACATAAATGAAAATTCTGATGAAATGGATGACCTTCAAATTACCTTCCATACAGTTGTTTTAAGCTTTCCTCATCTAAGTGTGGAGTCTCTTCTGCTGGGATTCCAAAGCGCTTGGCTCGCTCATTCTTCTTCTTCACTGCCTCCTATTTATGCAAGTGAAGATATTGCTATTGCAGTTGATTCTCTTTTTGTAAAATTGACATGAAGCATTCCCTAATTTGTAAAAGTTGAAAAAAAATGGCATTAGAGATGCCTGTTTCCCGTATAGGTTAACTCCAAGGTCACACCATGACATTGTATACTAAAAACATTCATCTCATATACCTACCATGTTATCAATGCTTATACCTTAGTTAGATATAGCCTAAACAAGATTTTTGAAGTCAAGGTCACTACAGCAAGGTCAAACTTCAATGGATTTAATGTTTGTTATATTATTCATCCCTTCTACTTCATTTGGTGTGGATCAGTGGCTACTGAAACTATGGCAATCGAATGAACTAAACTTGATATGGGTACTACCAAAGAACAATACAGGGAAACTGTAGGGAAGTTTTGTTCACAATGTTCAAGTCTTCTTCCCCTAATGTCTTTTTGCAGTTATGACTTCAATTTTATTCTTAAACCATTGTTAGGTCTAAGCACAGTCAATCTGGCCAATTTGCTCGTCAATGTCTTTCTGCTTATATCTCTGTTATTGGCACTGGCTGGTGATGTGGAATCAAATCCTGGGCCAAGTACTGATCAGGATGAATTTTGTAATCTGTCAATCTGTCACATTAATATCAGAAGCTTAAAACCTAAATTAAATGACACTGTTTATAAAATGGAGATGATAAGACACGATATAGCACCTAAATATAACATTATAACTCTAAGTGAAACTTGGATAAATGACTAGGATAATTTCGATGACTATGTCATAAATGGATTTCAAAGACCATTTGTTCGTAATAGAGTTAGTTTAGGGGGCAGTGTCCTATGCTGGGTGGGTGGATAATATTGTTGTACAAAGGTCAGATTTGGAGGTAAATGAAATTGAGGCAATGTGGCTTGAAATTAGAGAAAATGTACATGAGTTATAAATGTGTATTGCCTACAGACCTCCTTCCTGTGCTGACTTTTGGATTAATCTTCAGAGCTGTTTAGACAATGTGTACATCAACGGAGATGGGAATCAAAAAATTCTGTTAATTATAGCCTTCAAAGTATCATAATAGTTACAGAGTCAGATTGTGACCTTCAGGTCAAATTAAAGTAACTCATATCTTCTAACAAGTCTTCACAGTTAAGTATTTTGTTTAAGTTTACTGCTTTACCAGCCTGATGTCTCTGAAAGTTGATAACAGTAGTGGTTGCCAGTACTTAAACTTGTATATAATTAGTAGCTAGTAGTATGAAGACTACTTCTGAGTAACATGTTTTTACACATAAAGTAGTAGCTCTTTTAATTTGTTGCTTAGTGGTACTGGGCTTGCCTGGAAGGTACTTATACTCTTTAACACAAGGCATTAAAAAATCTGGAGTAAGCTGGTGTCAATTAAAATAGAGTCTCTAATACTTGTACATAATGGATGTGTTGTAATTGAAGTTATTTTAATGTAAAGTTTTAATAAACTAATTAGTATTTATTCTGCCTTCCACCTTTCCCAATGACTTTAACAGTACTTAATGTGCATCAAAAGACAGACCCAAAGGTGCAACAAGATTTTAAGGGTCAAGGTCTCTACGTCAAGGCTAAAGGTCAAATCAAGGTCAACACCATGATGCTGCACACCTACAACCCCTAACCAATGTCCCTACCAAGTATCAACTTCCTATACCTTACAGTTTCCGAGTTATAGCCCGGACAAGATTTTATAGGTCAAGGTCACTGCAGCAAGGTCAAAGGTCAAATCAAGGTCAGACCATGATGTTGCACACCTACATCCCTC
This sequence comes from Sabellastarte sp. h YS-2021, assembly GCA_964017235.1. Taxonomy (NCBI): domain Eukaryota; kingdom Metazoa; phylum Annelida; class Polychaeta; order Sabellida; family Sabellidae; genus Sabellastarte; species Sabellastarte sp. h YS-2021. The sequence goes on from OZ024933.1 coordinate 33,311,433, forward strand.
AACCAATGTTCCTACCAAGTATCAACTTCGTACACCTTACAGTTTCCGAGATATCGCAAGTACAAGATTTTATAGGTCAAGGTCACTACAACAAGGTCAAATCAAGGTCACCCATGATGTTGCACACCTACGCCCTCTAACCAATGTCCCTACCACGTATCAACTTCCTACACCTTACGGTTTCCGAGATATAGCCCAGACAAGATTTTATAGGTCAAGGTCACTACAGCAAGGTCAAAGGTCAAATCAAGGTCACACCATGACGATGCACACCCACACCCCCTAACCAATGTCCCTACCAAGTATCAACTTCCTGCACCTTACGGTTTCTGAGATACAGCCCGGACAAGATTTTCAAACTCAAGGTCACTATGGCAAGGTCAAAGGTCAAATCAAGATCAGACCATGACATTGCACACCTGCACATCCTAACCAATGTCCCTACTAAGTATCAACTTCCTATCCTTACGGTTTCTGAGATACAGCCCGGACAAACTTTTTACCGTCACCCGCCCACCCGACCGCCGATCCGGACACCATGGGTGAAAAACTTGATAATGACAATGGCGATACTTCATTTTTCAAACTAGCAAAATCATGTTTTTTAAAACAACAAATATATCTCTGCCTCCAATTTCATCTTCAGATGGAAGTTTTTTGACTGATGATAAAGCCAAAGCAAATGCTTTTAACGCATTTTTCTCTAAAGCAAGTAAATTAACCCAACGGCAAACATTTGTATTAGGGGATGACTCACCAGTATGTAATATTTTAGAATCGTTAACTGTTTCATCAGAAGAAGTTCTCGGCCACATAAGAATTCTAAATGGTAACAAGTCATATGGACCAGATGGAATATCACCTCATGGAATGCACTAGATGATTCTTTTAAACAAGTGAAAACATTATCCTCATTTAAGACATTTTTGGTAAAAAGAAATAAATATGGTGCTACTAAGCAGTTCAAGTTGAGAAAAAAGTTGTTTTGTATGGGTGATGGGTATTGGAACGTGATACCCTCAAAAATGCGAATGAACTGTAGTCCTCTTAAAGAAGATCTTGCACACAATTTACATATTATAGAAAATTCAACTTGTGACTGTGGCCTTTCGGTAGATACCAATTCTCATTTTCTTTTAGAATGCAGACTATATGCTCAACATAGGCAGTTGATGCTCCACAAGTTACAAGATTTACCATTGATAACCACTGATTTTCTTTTATATGGAGATTATAACTTGACACTTGAACAAAACAAGGTAGCTTTCGAAGCAGTACAAGAATTTTTAAAGGAATCAGGGCGATTTTCATAGTTTATATTAGCCACATGTCCACACCTTCATCATCATCATCTATTCATATTCCTTTGTAAATAGTTCTTCCTGCAAGAAGGCTTATTATAATCTTTGCTGATTTTGCCTGATTCATGGCGTCAAGGGATTTTTGGTTCTCAAAATATAGGAATATAGGAAGTTACCTGACAAAAATATAGGAGGTTTTGAGCAAAATATAGGAGACCTAAAACCTAAACACAAACTAACGCAACAGAAGCATGGCATATTTACAAAAATAAATCTATCACTAAAAATCAGTAAAAAATGATGATGATGCATGTAAGTGACACATATCTAATGTCTAATGTTCATGGTTAGTGCTGAAAAATTACCCAGAACTAAACTACGGGTGTACTAACTACTGTTAAGAAACTAATGTTACTGAAAAGCATCAGAGATGCCCATACCCCACAGCCTGGGGAAAAGTTTTCAACCCCATGAGATATAGAAGTGGTGAAACAGTAAAAGATCTGGATACATTCAGAGCAGTGTCTGTTATAAAAAGCTCCAAATAATATTTAAGTAGAGAAAATAACATCTAAGAAAAGGAATATGTATATAAAGTATTAAAAGAAGGCAGTTTAGTAGCAAGATGACAGCATTAATCAGCAAACTAAAAATATAAAGGTGTAAAATTTATTACAGAATAGCTGTCAATGGAAATAGCACAATTATGTAAAACTGCATATGATAATCAGTTGCAGCTATCCATATATCTTTGTCATAAGGGAAAGATGTCTCAAATATGGCAGGTTAACACACTTTGGCAGAGCAAAAAGGTCAAACCATGATGCACACCTACACCCCCAATGTCCCTGCAAAGTGTCAACCTTTTACACCTTATGGAATCAAAGAAATAACCCAGACAAGATTTCAAAATTCATGGTCACTGTGACAAGGTCAAAGATCAAATTAAGGTCACACTACGATGTTGCACACCTACACCCCTTAACCAATATCCCTACCAAGTAACAACGTCCTACACCTTACAGTTTCCGAGATATAACCTGGATATGATTTAATATGTCGAGGTCACTACGGCAAGTCGGCAAGGTCACAGGTCAAACCAAGGTAACCATGACATTGTACACCTACACACCCAATGTTCCTACCAAATATCAACTTCCTAGACCTTACGGTTGCCGAAATATAGCCCACAAGATTTTATAGGTCAAGGTCACTACGGCAATTTCAAAGGTCAAATCAAGGTCACACCATGAGGTTGCACACCTACATCCCGTAACTAATGTCCCATCCAAGTATCAACTTCCTACACCTTACAGTTGCTGAGATATAGCCCGCACAAGATTTTCAAACTCAAGGTCACTGGGGCAAGGTCAAAGGTCAAACCAAAGTAACCATGACCTTGCACACCTACACCCCTTAACAAATGTCCCTACTAAGTATCATCTTCCTACACCTTACGGTTCCTGAGATATAGCCTGGACAGGATTTTATAGGTCAAGGTTACTACGGCAAGGTCAAAGGTCAAATCAAGGTCACACCATGAGGCTGCACACCTACATCCCTTAACTAATGTCGATACCAAGCATCAACTTCCTACACCTTACGGTTGCCGAGATATAGCCCGCACAAGATTTTCAAACTTAAGGTCACTGCGGCAAGGTCAAAGGTCAAATCAAGGTCAGACCATTACATTGCACACCTACACCCCCTGACCAATGTCCCTACCAAGTATCAACTTCTACACCTTACAGTTTCTGAGATACAAAATGTTAATGTGTCTTAACTTTTGATTTATCGTGTACATGAGAAATTTCTAAGGCAGTGGTGAATCCAGTCTAAGCCCTGACTTTTGTCTTGAAACATAAGGTTACAAAATACAATTCTTTTTTCACATACCTCTGATGTTGGATCGAATCCCAATTCAAAACCTGAACGCGCAGGGTTTTCATACACTTTTGTCTTTGGTTTCTGTAAATATAAAGTTATGGTAGTATAAAATATATTTATCCTTTTTTGGCAGTTTAGTCAGTGATATTGAATGTAAAATAGCATCAGATGTGCCACAGACCGGGGAAACAGCTTTCAACACCATGAGATATTGAAGAACTGATGTGGCACAAGGGTCAGGAGACTTTCAGAGAAAACAGTGACATGATGTTGCATATCTACATCTCTAACCAATGTCCCTAAGTATTAACTTCCTACATCTTATATTTTCTGAGATATAGCCTGGATAAGATTTTAAAGGTCAAGGTGACACCAAGGCCAATGATCAAAGCAAGGCCATATGATAAAGCTGCACACCTACACCCTTTAACTGATTTCCCTGCCAGGCTATAAGATTTTAAAGGTCAAGGTCACTACACCAAGGCCAATGATCAAAGGTCAATGTCACTGTGGCAAGTTAAAGGTCAAATCAGGGTCATACCATGGTGCTGCATACTAGCGCTGGAAATCACCCCCAATTTCCAAGGTTGATTAATTGCCAATTTTGTCCAACTGATAATCAACCTGAGAATCGATTTTTTATTCCACTGTTGCTCATTATGTTATGAAACATTGTCTGAGATGAAGCATAGGTCAATCCGGTAAGAGTAACAGTGTTTCGACACTTAGAATCTACCAAAACTACTCACTTCCTGTAAATATGGAGGTAGACATAAACAAAACCAAAAGTCATGACAAATCTGTTCACTTATTAAGTAAAAATAGCATCACAAATGCCTGTACCCCATAGCCTGGGGAAATAATTTTCAAGACCATGAGATTTAGAAATAGTGAAACAGTATAAACATCGGGACACTTTCAGTGCAGTGTCAGTTATATAAACGTCCAAATAATGTTTAAGTAGTTTAACCCACCGTGGGGGGGTGGGGGGGAGTGAGGGAGTAAATCTGACCAGCTAATTAGATTCTCTACATATGGTTTCCTCAATACCTCATAAAACATTCTAAAGCTTTAAAAACATTAATACAGGAGATATAAGGTAAAAAGACTAAATCTGCTATTTTATGACCCCAGTTTGACCCATAAAGGGGGTCAGGGGGTAAATCTGACTGGCTATCCAGACTCTCCAAATATGGTTTTCCAATACCTTTAATATCATTCTAAAGCTCTAAAACCAATAATAAAGGAGATAAAAGGCAAAAACACAAAATTGCAAATTTAATAAGTAAATTAAATTTTTATAAGTTAATACCCTATCCAATGGACAATATGCTAAACCAGTCGGCGCAAACCGGCCCGCCAAACGTCAGAAAAAGACGTCCTGTGTTTCCACCGGCTGGCCGGTCCTCACACTGCACTCACCAGGTGGCGTGTCGTACTTCCTTCCTGTCTAGACAAGTTGACGTCATAGCATCTTTTTCCTTGTCTAAACCTATTAGACCCCGAGTGAACTGATAGCGGGGTCGGTGGGAAGGTCTTGTTTGTCCATTGGATAGGGTATTAACTTATAAAAATTTAATTTACTTATTAAATTTGCAATTTTATTGCGTTAATACATCCTATCCAATGGACAATATGCTGAATAACTACCGCTTGGTCGGCGGGTAAGTTACTAGGGACTTATGCGAACTCAGAAAATAATTAACTCTAAGCCTGGGTCGATCTAAGATTGTCAAGACCCTTAAGGCTATAGTCGGTCAACAGAAACCGGTTAACCGGTCCAAACCGACTCGCCTCCCTCCCCCTTTTTTTTACAGACCTGCTCTGAGGTAGGGGAAGAGAGGGATGAGTTCAGTCCCAAGGAAATAAACCTCCCAAAGGAAGCCACTACAGGTCCCAGGTGATAAAGCTCAGAATCAGCCCACGCGACATCCTTCAGATAAAATTGTGTGAAGGTGTTATGTGACTTCCAGTGGCAGGCCGACAAGATCTGTTCCAAGGAGACCCCCGATTGGAAGGCCTTGGAAGCAGCAAAGGCCCTGACATCATGGGCTTTAACCTGATGTAAGGTGAGAGCTCATAACATAGGATCACAGTCTGTTTGATCAATCAGGAGATAGTGGCAGGTGAGATATCTTTGTCGAAACCTTTCTTGAAGGAGACAAAAACTAACTCCTTATTCTGCCTGATGTCTGAGGTCCTGTCCAAGTAGTAGCGCAATGCTCTGACCGGACAGAGGGACCTGTCAGACTTGAGGGACCTATCCAGGGTCAGGGCCAGGGCTGGTATAACCACTGGGACCACGCTGTCCGGACCCTCTTTAGCCAGCTGGTTCTTGGAAAGAAAGCTGGGAGATGGGTACAGTGACACCTTCGACCAGTCCGACTGGTGTCTGATGTTTTTATACTGCCAAGCATGAATCTCACTGTCTTGAAGGTCAAATGCTTCAAGGAGGCCTCCTTAATTGGTTCAAATGGAGCCTTTGTGAGCTGGTGCAAAACCAGAGATAGGTTCCAGGAGGGGATACCCCTTCTGCCCTTGGGTCTGTCTCTGTGGAAACTGTCTAAGAGACGGGTGAGATTTTCATCTTTGCTGATGTTGAGGGTTGAACTTCCCAATTTATCAGCAATGGCAGACCTGTAGCCATCAATGGTGCTGGGCTGTAATTTCCTCTCTTCAAAAAGGCACATGAGGAAATCAGCAACTGACTTCACAGGTGGTGCCCTGAAGTCCACCTGATTTGTGATGCACCACTTTGTAAAAATGGTCCACTTTGCCTCATAGACTGATCTGGTTGATCCTCTTTGAGGAGCCTCAATTCTTGTTGCCACCGCCTCAGAGAAACCCTGCTCCTTGATGGCTGTGGCTCTAGGAGCCATGCATGTAGATTTAGGTTTGTCAGACTCCTGTGAGGGGAATGATTGAAGGGTTGGGTCAGCAAGTTTGGAAGCTGAGGTAAGAGCAATGGGATCTGACTGGACATTTCCACTAGGTCCCAAAACCATGTCATGTTGGGCCACCCCGGGGGGCCGGGGCAATAATGATCAACCTTTGATAAGGACATTCCTGCAACTTCTCCACTACTTTGCCCAATATGGCTGTTGGTCAAAGTTGGGGTTTTACGTCCCGTTCAACAGCCAGGGTCATATTGGGACAGGTCCTCAGAATTGCCACTTGTGGGACTTGAACCCACAGAGGTGACAGCCTATGATTAGATGCCAAACTTGCTAACCACTAGGCCACTGAGGACCTTCAATATGGCTGTTGGTGGGAAGGCGTACGTGTCCAGATTCTCCCATGACAAACTGAGTGTGTCCACTGCAGTGGCCATGGGGTCCGGAACTGGTGATACAAACAGGGGCAATTTGTTGTTGAATCTCGTAGCAAAGAGGTCTATTTGAAGTTGGTGTCACCTGCTGCACAGGGCTCAAAAAACCTCTAGAAGGAGAGAGAATTCTGTCTCGATGGTCTGACCCAGTCTGGAAAGTTTGTCCGCTACCACATTTAAGCGGCCGGGGATATGCCTGGCTTTGAGAGTTACTTGCTTTCCGGAGCACCAGGTCAAGATTCTCCATAGTAGGGCACAGAGTGGGCCGGACCTCATACCCCCTTCCTTGTTGATATAGGCTACTACCGTGGTGTTGTCGGTTGCTACAAGAACCATTTTTCCCAAGCATAGATCTTTAAACTCTTTTAAGGCTAGAAGAACTGCCTTGAGTTCCAGATAATTTATGTGTAGCTAGCTTTCCTGTAGGGACCAATCTCCTCTGGCAGTGAACTCGTTTAAGTGAGCGCCCCACCCTTCTTTTGATGCGTCTGTAAAGATCTGCAGAGCATGTTGCATAGGGTGTAATGGTTGGCCGGTGAGGACATTGTCTTCCTTCAGCCACCATTGTAAATGAGGATGTAGAGATCTGGGTAGAGGGATCCGTTTTTCCAAGGATTCCGGTATTCTCCAATTGCTTTTGAGATGCCACTGAATGGGCCTCATGTGTAGTCTGCCCAGGTGAACTTGTTTTTCTGTGGCTGTCAGTAGACCTATCAGGGACATAAATTCCCTTACCGAACAGGCTGGTAGGGAGATCAGAGCCAGTATCTTGTCCTGAAGGTTTTGCCACCGGTCCGGTGTCGGTCGGATGCGACAGGACTCGAGGTCGAATTGGTAACCTACAAAGTTGAAAACTTGCTTGGGTTCCAGCTCCGACTTTTCTACATTCACCAGCCAACCTAAACGTCGGCACTTTTTTATTAGGACCTGTGTATGCTGGAGACAGACCTGGTGGGATGCGGCTCTCACCAACCAGTCGTCTAGGTACTGGTGGATGCTTATACCGTTGTGAATGGCCATCAGTTTCACCTCCTTTGCTATAATAGTAAACTCCATGGGAGCTGTCGACAGACCGAACGGCAGTGCTTTGAACTGGTAGGTCTGCCCCTGGATATGAAATCCGAGGTACTTCCTGGACCATTCCTGCATTGGAATGTGGAAGTAAGCGTCCTTGAAGTCTATGGAGGTTACCCATTCTCCCTTTTGGAGAGATGTTCTGATGGTTTCCGGTGTCTCCATCTTGAATTTTTCGGTCTTGAGGAAAAGATTCAGATTGCTTAGGTCTAAGATCGGTCTCCACTTGTTGTCTGGTTTTGGGACTAGAAATAGTCGGTTGAAGAAACCTAGTGAGACCTTTTTGTGAACTAGTTCTATGGCATTCTTGTCCATAAGCTGATGTAATGCCTCTAACAGTTTGAGATTTCTGTGAGGATTGCCATAGCAGCTTATGACTGTGGGGGTCCTTGACAAGTTCGGCCGGATCCGAAAGGGGAGGGTGTAGCCCTTTTTCAAGATTTGAACCACTTTCGGTCCGGCACCCAGATCTAACCAGTTTTTCCAAAACTTTTGAAGTCTGGCCCCTACAGGCAGATTTGTGACAACATTTGGAGCATTTAAGACAGGATTTACATAAGACAATGGAGTGACACAAGAAACACTTTTCACAGGTTTTAGTATATCTTTCTTGTAAGAACAACCTGCTGCCCCGGGACTTATTTCGTTCTTTTGAGAATGCCCGGGAGCAGTATGAGCAAAATGAACAACTCCGTCAAGTGTTCCATGGATTTCGCAATGGCCTGGCAAACACTAGAGTTAAACTCTAGGAGAAATTAGAGTTCGTCTACTGCTGATGACACTTTGGCTGCTGTCTTTCCCTTGGACTCAACTCTGATGGCTTTTAACTGAGAGTTCATATTCTCCTGGATTTTCAACAGACACCGGTTAAAACTGGCTGCATGATTGCAAATTACAGTGGATTCGCGTGCAGACCTCTCCCACTTCGCAGACTTTCTTGAGAGATAGGGCGTGACATGGGAGGAGAACTAGCAATGCCGGCCTGTCGCGCTATCCTGAGATAGGTACTGTTGAGTCTTAAAGCTCCAGTATGCCAAGAGGAGACAGTTTGGTCAGAGTCCTTCTTAGGGTTGGGATGAAAACCGTACCACTTTTGCTGTGACTTAGGAGGGCGAACAAACTGATCCCTCAAGAGTCCTGCTGCCTCAGAAGTACGGATAGGATATCCCTGGGCCAGTGTAATGTTCAGTTTGGCCATCTTTTGACACAATCGGTCGGTACGTTGACCGAAGTCTTGTCTGGTGTGTGCAACTTGGGGCCCGCGAACGGGTTATCCTCTGAGGTAGTAGCACCGGAATCAGTGTCTGGTATGTGATTTCAACCCATATAAGATCTGATCCCCGCATGGTTTCTCGGTAACATTTGTTCTTCGGACAAAGATTGTTCCTGATCAGACAGGTTAGCTTCCTGATCGTCCGACAGTTCACCTTCTTCCGGTAGGATATCCAGGGGGGTCGGTCTGATGATAGAGAGTCAGAGTCAGAATCACTAGAAGAGAGGGATTCCTTGCGGGAGACATCAAAAGCAGTAGATAAATGTCTCTGAACAGTGACCGACGTAGGAGGGTCTGGTTGAGCAGAAGATGAGGCCTTGGCACCGGACTTGTGATGAGATGAGTCGGTGGCCGGTGACTCCACAGCAAGGTCGGTCGGCTGAGAAGGTTGAGAGGCTGGTTTCAGAAAGGGGTCGGTCCGGACCACATTAGTTGGTGGAGCATGAGGTGGCGTAACTTTCACTGTAGTGAAGACACTGAGTGAGTTCCTCCTCGTTTATGTAGGCTACCACTGTTGAGTTGTCCGTTGCAACTAGCACAGTTTGGTTCTGACACTGATCCTTGAAACTTTGAAGGGCCAATGAGACCACCTTCAACTCTAGAACATTTATGTGTAGTCTTTTTTCCCTGACTGACCACAGACCCTTGGTAGAACTTTGATTTAAGTGAGTGCCCCAATCTTCGTTTGAGGCGTCTGTAAAGAGTTGGATGCTGTGGTCTTTGGGATGAAGGTCCGCGCCTATCATCATGTTTGTGGGGTTCTGCCACCAGTCTAGGTGTGCAGAAATCATTTCTGTCCAAGGAAGGAGGCTGTCCAGTGACTGAGGATATTTCCAGTGCTCCTTGAGATGAAACTGAAAGGGCCTCATGTGAAGGTGTCCCTCTGGGACCATTTTCTCCGTTGAGGTGAGCAACCCAATTAGCGACATCAAACATCTTGCAGTCAAAACATGTTTTGACTTGAGACGCAGGATCAAATCCTGAAGTTTGAGCCATCTCTCTTGAGTGGGGTTTACAAGGGCTGAATCTAGATGGTATTCGTAGCCCACGAACGAAAACATGAGTAGATTTCAGTTCTGATTTTTCCCGATTTATGATCCACCCCAAGGGCTGGGTTAGGTCTACCACTGCCCGAGTATTCACTTGGGCTTCCGCCCGAGACTGGGACCTGATCAGCCAGTCGTGCAGGTACTGGTGAAGTCTGAGTCCTCTGGAGAGGGCCATTAGCTTCACTTCCTTTATGATCATTGTGAAGACCTGGGGGCTGTGGCTAGTCCGAAAGGAAGGGAGGTGAACTGGAACACCTGTGACCTGTGGAAAAACCTTAGGTATTTCCTTGAGTTTGGGTGGATGGGGATGTGAAGGTAAGCGTCTGATAGGTCTATCGATGATACTCATTCCCCTGGAATCAGGGAGGTCCTGATGGACTCTGGAGTTTCCATTTTGAACTTTTCTACATGTAGAAAAGTGTTGAGCCTGCTTAAATCTATTACTGGCCTCCACCTTTGGTGAGGCTTGGGGACTAGAAACAGGCGACTGTAAAATTTTACATTTTCCACCCTTTCAACTGCGTTCTTTGACAGAAGAGACTGGATACAATCGGCCAGAGCTTGGTCTTTTTGAAGGGCCTTGTATTCTGATACAATCAGAGGAAATCTGACCAAGTTTGGTTTTGAGAGGAATGGCAGTACGTAGCAATTGGTGATAATGTTTAATTTGTTGGATGAACATTTGTTTGCTTGCCAGTCACTTCTGAAAGAACGGAGGCAGCCTCCTATTGGTGGACTGAGGGAGGCTTTTAAGGAGTCATTGGGGGAGGGGTTTCCATGCCTTCTTCCCCTATTGTGGGGTTGAAAACGATCCCTGGAGCCTTTGAAGTTAGGTTTTTCCCTGCCTGACGAAAATGACTGGTTACTGCTTTGAGAGGAGTTGCCCCCATAGGGGCATTTCCTGTAGGAGCCTCTTTTCTTGTGGGAACCACGAAAGGGCTTGTTCTGATAGGGTCCAAAAGGCTGAGAGTCTTTTGAGGTGCCTTTTTTAGGAAAAAAAGTCTTCACCTTCCTTGACTAATTGAGACTTGAACAAGGAAGACGGCCAAAAGGACGAATTCCTGAGTTCCAGGTGTCTCATTTCCGCTAGGTGTAGTTGTAAAAGGGTCATTTTGGCTTTGCGCCTAACCAAGCCAGTGTTGCCCATGGAGTATAACTCCCTCTGGAGTACATGAGCTAAGAATTTGCTGAGGCATGTCAAGGCCCAGTGTTGAATGTTACGGTCACGGGCAAGCACGGTAGCAATTACCGGTTGTCTTTAAGTTGTAACAGAAAAAAAAGCAAAAAGCTTAACTTAACAAATTTATTTAGCGATTAACAATAATGATTACAGTCAACTGGTATGCCCTTAACTAAGCACACTAATACAATAACAAGATCTAGCTGACCTGACCACTGAGATTAAGAATAAGTTTATCCGCCGTATCCCGCAATCTGTTCTGTAATCCGTCCTGTGGTATATTCTGTGATCTGTCCAATGTCCTGTGGTCTGTCCCGTGATCTGTCCAGCGTTCACTCGCACACAGATGTCTATATTCTGTGACCTGTCCCACACTCAACAACACAAAAGGTGCTTGTCCTGCTATCCTTTATATATCCAGTCACACAGAAGGTCTGTCTGGAGATTTTTAGAGAGTTAACACAATTGTACTGTCTGCTCCAAGATATGGACAATGTCCAAAATGCAGTAAATCCACTCTCTGTTATATAACTGTACAATATCCAAAAATATCCAAAGTGCAATAAATCTGTCCAGACAATGTATCTAGTTCACTCCAGTAAAAGTTCACAGCAACACAAGTTATATTCCAAAACACAATAGCTCTCCTTATAGCCAGCGAAAACAAAGTTCACTTGTGGTCAGATGTACATTCCTTATATACATTCACAGATTCCTCTGGAATTGTACAGAACCAACTCAAAAGAAGCTTGAGCCATCTAGGCCAAAGGAGGAAGTTCTAGAAACTACTGGTAATTGGGTTTCCCCAAATCTAACATAACGACTGAGGGGGGGATTTCCCCCAGTCTGTGAACAGATCAATAAACACTAAAACACAAAAATCAATAACTCCCTTACTTTAAATGTCAACACACAAAAAGAACCAACAACACAATTATCTTTTATAACAATGTATAAACATAAAGCTTAAACTAGATTGGGCCAACTCGGCGCCAACATATCCCCAGACAGGTCATCACTCACGCCACAGGTTTTGATCGGGAATTTTTTAAAACATAATTACCCATTATTATATGAACTTCAGCACATCAATCTACTCTGTTTATATCTTCCAAGGAAGATGGTGTATCCCCAGACGCCGAATACATAACTCAAATTATATTTTCAATCTTCCTGCAATGATAACTCTAAACCTATTTTCAAAGTATTTAAATGATTGATGATTGAATGTCCATTCTAAAATAATAATCCCAAAAGAGCATATCTGTTTCTATATTTGTTGACAAATAAAATATTATTTTTAACTCAACTCATCATACTTTTCAATCTTCCTTCAAAGTATTTAAATGATTGATGATTCAATGTCCATTCTAAAATTCATAATCCCAAAAGCGCATATCTGTTTCTATATTTGTTCACAAATAAAATATTATTTAAAAAAAAATTATTTATATTATTATTTTATTATATTATTTTTAGAATTTGCAAATTGTTTTCAGTTATTCATTTCCTCTATACCTATATATGTGGTCCATATATATGCAACCTAAATATGTGACACAATCTCAGTTCTGACTCCCCTTTGTGTTATATGTAATGAAGCCCACCACCTCCCACCCCCACCCCTCTCCCCTTCTCCACACCTCTCTCACTATTACACAAGATCTGCAACCCCATTGAGTTCTTTGTTTCTCATCTGATATCATTAAATACCTTTGTTTATTTAGTGTCACTCAATATAGCTGGAGGTCCCAGAGGTGGGTGGGGGGAATCCGGGTGGGGGATGCATAAATGGTAAACAAACAATCTATATAAAAGGGGTACTCAAATACAAAAAGAATTGAGAATTTTAAGTATGTGATTATCAACTGAAATGAGTTCATAACTGTAGGAGCTGTGTCAAAATTAACTGAGGCAAGTTGAATAAAACTGGGCTAGTTGAGGGTTAAAAATCCCCTACTTTTACTACATAAGGATATAATTTCATTAATATTGGGACTTAAAGCTCACTTAAAGTGTCCATTTTGTCTACTTGAATATGTTTAACCAGTTTCATTTTAAAAAGTTAAAAACTCAGCAAGCAGAGGTATAACACACAAAAATAAGTTCTTAAAAGACTAAGATAGCCATAACATTATTAATATTCAAAATTTAAATAGACAGGCATTTCCTTTTAAAAATTCAAAGATTTCAGCTCTATAACCCACATAGTTTGACAGTTACTGGGCTTTAAAGTGGCATAATGTCCATAAATTGGGTTTCTGTGGGCATTTTACAATTGTTAAAGAGACCTTAGCAATTAAACAACAGATCTGAAACTTTTTGGGGGACATACATAACAAACAAAAATTATATATAATACAGTTTAAGACTTGTCACACTAAGCATTTCCAAATAACAGGGCAAAATACGGAAAAAATGTCCAAAAAGGCACTTGGGCGAGTGTCTATGGCCCTCATACACAGGTTAAATGTCTACTAAAAACCTTGATTTTCGGCATATGTAAAAAGGACATAATAATGCATTCCCAGATGGGATTTCAGCTCCATCAATCACATAGTTTAACAGTCACAGGGCTTAAAGGTGGTTAAAAAGTCCAAATATTGGGTCTCTGTGGGCCTTTTAGAGATCTCGATGTGGCTTTCAAATTAAAGCTTCAGACTTAAAATTTGTTACATACTAAGATTACACATAGAATATGTATCTAATAAAGTTTGAAACTTCTCAAACTTACCATTTCCAAGTTACAGAGCAAAATATGTGAAAAATGTCTTAAAAGGGTCACTCAGGTGGGTGTTTAAGGTCCTCATACACAGGTTAAATGTCTACTTGAAGCCTTGATTTTTGGCACATGTAAAAAGAACATAATAATGTATTCCCAGATGAGATTTCAGCTCTATCAGTCACATAGTTTAACAGTCACAGGCCTTAAAATTGGCAAAAAGTCCAAATACTGGGTCTTTATGGGGCCTTCTAGAGACCTAAATGTGGCCTTCAAATTAAAGCCTCAGACTTAAAATTTGTCACATACTAAGATTACACATAGAATATGCATCTAATACAGTTTGAAACTTCTTAGACTTACCATTTCCAAGTTACAGGGCAAAATATGTGAAAAATGTCTAAAAATGGTCACTCGGGTGGGGATTTATGGTCCTCATACACAGGTTAAATGTCTTCTTAAAGCCTTAATTTTTGGCACATATATAAATAACATACTAATATCTTCCCAGATAGGATTTGAGCTCTATCAGTCACATAGTTTGACAGTCACAGGGCTTAAAAGTAGCAAAAAGTCCAAATATTGGGTCTTTGGGAGCCTTTTAGAGACCTCAATTTGACCTTCAAAATTAAAGCTTCAGACTTAAAATCTGTTACATACTAAGATTACACACAGAATATATATCTAATACAGTTTGAAACTTCTCAGACTTACCATTTCCAAGTTACAGGGAAAAAGATGTGAAAAATGTCTTATAAGGGTCACTCGGGTGGGTGTTTATGGTCCTGATACACAGGTTAACTGTCTATTAAAGGCCTAAATGTTGGGGCACATATAAGAAAACACATAGATATATTCCCAGATGATATTTAACTTAGATGAGAGACATAGTTTGAAAGCTACAGTGCTTGAAAGTGGCAAAAAGTGCATAAATTGGGTCTCTGTGGGCACTTTTGAGACCTTAAGTCGACCCCTTTGGGTAAACCTACAGCCCTAAAATTTTCTACAGACAAGGATTACATATCAAAGTTATACCTAGCGCAGTTTGAGACTCATCAGAATTACCACTTCCAAATTATAGGGCAAAATATGTGAAAAGTATAGCAAAAAATCCCCAAGTGGGGGTATTTATGGGCCTCAAACACAATTTTCTCCTCAACTTAAAGTCGTGATTTTCGGCACATGTACTAAGAACATATTAATGTGTTGTCAGGTAAAATTTCAGCCAGCTGAGCATCATAGTTTGTGACCTACAGGGCTCTAAGTGGCCAAAAGTCCAATTTCTGACCTTAAGGTGGCCATAAGTTCTTTTTTACTGGGAGTTTAAGGTCACCTTAAAATAGGGATCTTCCTTTGGGCACCCTTAACATGTGTACCAAGTTTGAAAAAAAAATATTAATTTGTTTTTGAGTTATCGCGTCCACAAGGAAATTTCTACGGCGGCGGCGGCGGCGGCGCGACGGACCTGAATCCAATATATCCCCGACTTTCGTCTGGGGATATAATTAAACAATGCACTAATATAGTGCCTAATATATGTAATATACAATGTACTAATATAGTGTCCAATATATGTAACATGAATTAGAATAATCTTGTTCCAAAGATCCAAGTATTCACAGGCTTCCTCATATCCACACTTTGCCAAGGTTGGCAGTTTTTTTCAAAGCGGTTTTTTCCACCTGGTTTTTTTCGTTTTTTACCATCCCAGAAGAAATAGGTTTTATCCGCTTTTGGACAAAACTGAAAAAAAAAACCTTCATAAATTAAAAACAACAAATGAAAACCCAGAATCATACAAAATCATTAATTTAATTTTTTTTATATTTAAATGTTACAAGAATAGTAGCTCTTATACATTTATTACATATTTATACCTTTATTATATTCTATAAGTATCCCCATGCACTTACATTACAGAAATACATACACATTATGTACATAACATATACATTTCACAGACATGCATTTCAGTAACATTTTCACTTAAACACTGGGTTATTTAATGTAGATTCTAGGATTCATATTAAAATGTACTATTGTATGTATATAATCTTATGAACTACATTAACACAATCACAGTGAAAAATGTGCAGTGGTGTAAGCACTTTAACTTTAAAAAGTTTAATTCCAGTTCTAGTTATGCAGCCACATCTTTTTCCAAGTTTTTTAAAAGAAGCCTTGTCTTTAATAATAATGTGTACAATACACTTAATGTTAAAACATAAAAGAATAGGTGAAAGGGATTATAAATACATGTATATAGTAAACACCAAATCCCACAAACTTTTATTTGATTTGACTTAACTTTATTGTCTAGGCACACTGCACACAAATGCAACTGAGATTTAGTAGCTGGGGTTCAGCTCCTCAAGTGTCAGCTATTAGAAATAACTCTAGGGTAGATAAACCACTTGTATAAACCCCTCAGAACTAAACTGCTTTTGAAAGAATGGGCTTAATAACACAAAAGGGTATCACAATATGTCTTTGCCTCATGAATTAAACCAGAAATATCACTTGTATTGTCACTTAGACTGACATCTGTCACACCTGAGTTATACCACTAATTTTCTCCAATCTTGAAATTAATGAAATATGAAATTAAAATTCTACATACACTTTAATGGATAATGTTTTGTGTATACATATTTTAATTTTACATATTTTAATTTTCTAGTCTCCTGTAAATATAATTAACAAAAACAAAATTAACAATCATAAATGTTGCCCTGCTCCATTTGACTTTTAGTGACTTTGATTACATACATACATAGGGCAAGTGAATGTGTGTTTTAATTGTAAAAAATAACTAAAATAGTGACAAAATTTTTTCTACTACTATTCAGAAACAAATTAATTTAAATCTCATAACCCCCACGGAAACATCTTTTTAATTTTTTTACTGCAAATGGGCACACATGTCCAAAAGATGTCCTATTCTTTCAAGGTCCCAGTTTACAAGTTTGTCACTTTAAGTATCAGTCTGCCTTTGGGCTCTGATTGGTTTAAAAAAAATTAAAATTTGGAATTTTTTTAATTGTTTAAATAATAAGTTTTGTCATGTAATTGTTGTAATTAGTATCAAGTACTTTATATGTGATGTAACATTATTTTTTATAGTTACATTTAAATCAGTTTTTTCCAGTTTTGTCCAGTATTATCCGGTTTAAACCGACAAAAAGGGGGTTTTATCCAGTTTTTTCCACCGTCCCGGGAAAAAATAGGTTTTATCCAGAAAAAACCCAACCTTGCACTTTGCTGCTTTCTCAGGATCGGCACCTTTACGAATTTGAGACTTAACCTTCTTAAAGGTTGACTTCATACTATATTGGCACTTCTCAAGAGTGGCATTGCAAAAAGAAGTTTTGGCAAAGGTAGTAGCAAAGTTGAGCATGGAGATGTTTTGCCTCGCTTGGTGTTCCAAACTGGTAGGGGAACCTTGCCCACAGGGGCCCCAGAGGGCTTAGGAGTAATACAGATCTTGGCAAATCTGTATTTAACTCCTGAATTTTGTCTTCATAACAAGGCTGTCCCACCTGTTTAAATAATAAGTTTTGTCATGTAATTGTTGTAATTAGTATCAAGTACTTTATATGTGATGTAACATTATTTTTTATAGTTACATTTAAATCAGTTTTTTTCAGTTTTGTCCAGTATTATCCGGTTTAAACCGACAAAAAGGGGGTTTTATCCAGTTTTTTCCACCGTCCCGGGAAAAAATAGGTTTTATCCAGAAAAAACCCAACCTTGCACTTTGCTGCTTTCTCAGGATCGGCACCTTTACGAATTTGAGACTTAACCTTCTTAAAGGTTGACTTCATACTATATTGGCACTTCTCAAGAGTGGCATTGCAAAAAGAAGTTTTGGCAAAGGTAGTAGCAAAGTTGAGCATGGAGATGTTTTGCCTTGCTTGGTGTTCCAAACTGGTAGGGGAACCTTGCCCACAGGGGCCCCAGAGGGCTTAGGAGTAATACAGATCTTGGCAAATCTGTATTTAACTCCTGAATTTTGTCTTCATAACAAGGCTGTCCCACCTTTTACCACTTGGCAGTGGAAGGAGGGGCTTTGAGATATTTACCCTCAGGTAAATTTGCTGCCTGAAAGTCATGGTCAAACTTATCAAAAGCATCTTTGATAATTGAATTAAGGGGCAGCATAGAGGAAGGGCCTCTTGGCCTGAGCTCCTGTCTACCTTTCTTGTCATCTAGACCCATTACTGCAGTGGAGAACCTAGGTAAGGATTCCCTGGGATCAGGGAGTTTCAGGATACGCCTGAAAGTATCTATCTCCTCTGCGTATTGAGAGGGAATATCAGACAGAGCTACCTCCCTGTAGTAAGGCGGGCCTGGATCATGTTGAGGTTGGTCTTGATCAACTTGATAGGTCTTCTTGGAGGGTTTGGGAGACCTGTGTCTGGTTCACACTTTTTCATTTTCCGCAAAAATCCAAGATGGCCGCCAAAAGTGGAGAAAATTGAAATTTTGATCAGACTAGGTCTTCCTGGAGGGTTTGGGAGACCTGATCAGAATAGGTCTTCCAGGAGGGTTTGGGAGACCTGTGTCTGGTTCACACTTTTTTTGGGAGACCTGTGTCTGGTTCACACTTTTTATCTACCTCCTCTGCGTATTGAGAGGGAATGTCACACAGAGCTACTTCCTTGTAATAAGGCGGGTCTGGATCATGTTGAGGTTGGTCTTGATCAGAATAGGTCTTCCTGGAGGGTTTGGGAGACCTGTGTCTGGTTCACACTTTTTCATTTTCCGCAAAAATCCAAGATGGCCGCCAAAAGTGGCGAAAATTGAAATTTTGATCAGAATAGGTCTTCCTGGAGGGTTTGGGAGACCTGATCAGAATAGGTCTTCCAGGAGGATTTGGCAGACCTGTGTCTGGTTCACAGTTTTTTGGGAGACCTGTGTCTGGTTCACACTTTTTATCTACCTCCTCTGCGTATTGAGAGGGAATGTCACACAGAGCCACTTCCCTGTAATAAGGCGGGTCTGGATCATGCTGAGGTTGGTCTTGATCAGAATAGGTCTTCCTAGAGGGTTTGGGAGACCTGTGTCTGGTTCACACTTTTTCATTTTCCGCAAGAATCCAAGATGGCTGCCAAGATGAAATTTTTCCCCTCTGCATAGGGCACTCTTGTACTACCCTGTGGGTCAAAAATTTACTTGAAATTGCTCTATCTCTTACGGTTTTCGAGATATTGACACTTTTCCATTTTCCACTAAAATCCAAGATGGCCCCAAAAGGTGGCGAAAATTGAAATTTTGCCCCCTTGCATATGATACTCTTGTACTACCCTGTGGGTCAAACTTTCGCTCGAAATCGCTCTATCTCTTACGGTTTTCGCGATATTCACACTTTTCTTCCATTTTCTGCTAAAATCCAAGATGCCTGCCAAAAGTAGAGAAAAATGAAATTATTCCCCTTTGTATAACATACTCTTTGTACTACCCTGAGGGTCAAAAATTCACTAAAAATTGTTTGCTGGTACTTTTGTACCTCAAAAATATTCTGTTTTGGAGTTTAGCATACCCCAATAATCAGTACAGCAACAGTGAATCTGATTGGTCGAACCCACCAGACACTTCTTTCAAAATGTAAACAAAACAGTACTGAGATTTAATTGAAAAAATATCAATAAATGTACTAAATATTCAGTTTCCTCAATGAATTTATTGAAAATACTATTTTTCTGAGTAATTAGTGGTGGTGGACCAATTCACGCCCATGTACCTATTCACGCCCACCCCTAAATTTATCCAGAAAAATTACAGTTAAACAATAAATTACAAATGTATATGATCAATTTTATGATTATCTATGATGTTGTAAACATCTTCTCTGTGAAAAATTATAAATCTTCAAGAAAAATGAGGGTGGGCCTGAATTGGTCCACCACCACTAGGTGATTTGATATCGGGAATTATACGCGGTATGACATACTTCCTAAATTAAACATTAGATAGTCAAATCAACCATATGTGAGAATAGTATATGCTGAAATAAACATTTATTTATTATTTATTAAAATTTATTTCATTTTTTTTTTTTTTTTATAAACAATTACCGGTATTTATCTCTGATGCTAATGGGTGAGCTGCTGTTTGCAGTCTGTTTAGCTTTTGATTGGTTGTTTCAATTAGTGTCATTACTGATACTTTCCATTTTCTCCCTTAACATTTTCACAAAAACAAAGAAAATACAACTACCATTTTCCCATCATTTCCCTCACAAAATAATAGTTATCTGTAAATTACATTATATTCACCACAACAAAATTGATTATGTGTAAAACAAAATTGTGTACTGTACACTGATAAATTGATCAACAATATTTTTAATAATACAAGTAGTCAGAGATATAGCCAGAACCTGATTCTGCTGACCGTCGGTAAAATAAGCCTGCTCTATTTTACCGACGACCGTCAGCAGAATAGCCACTGTGTATTGTATATGTATATCCCATACCAATTAAATGAAATCGACCCTTATTTATATTTCACACAAACCTTTGAGACACCAAAAGTTTCTAAATCGTCTAAATCAACTGTCACCACCTCTTCATCTGACACCACGGGTGAAGGCAATGGTCTTTGCTGCACCAGTTCGAGCCTGGATCTCTCACTACGGGATGAAAATGCTGACTTATTATGTCTCACTTCACGTATGATATCATCTTCGTCAGAATCGTCAACTTCACCTTCTTCCATTTCTTCTACTGGATCCGTATTATCAATACAAATCTTCAGCTTCGGTTGCCTCTCTGATTTCGAAGCCATTTTGCTTAATCAAGCTAGCTGAAAACGAGTGTTCAAATTCATTTATTGCCGGTTAAATCTGAAACTACCGTGGTTAAAAAGTTAAAACTGTTTAAATGCCTAACCCGTTTTAAACAACAATAATGAATTAATAAAATTTAATTTCACACAATCAATATTACACACAATTTATTGTGGGTTAAAAATTTATGTGATACAGGTGAATAAAAAATAAGCACAAAGTATAAACGTGGTCACATGCCTTACTGCTCACTCAGTAAAATTTGTCATCCCAGTGAAGCTCGTCACTTGTATTTTATGATGACATTTAAATTTCTCTACTATAATCTTGCAACACACAATTTCTCTTTGCTGCATGTCCAAAGCAGCTATTCTGAATATTGCTTTTCCTTGAGCGGTTTTACGGCAGGTGACAAACTTCCTTGGGGTGATGAAATTCACTGGCTGACCAGCATCAGTAGGTTTTTGTAACGTGCCAAGGGTCTTAAGTTGAACTGAAGTCAAGAGAAAGCCTTATGTCACATAACAGAACATTTATTTACAAAATATAACAAGTATTTTACAAGCAATTGCTGGGGCTGAATTGTTACAAGCACTAAAGTCACAAAAGTATAAAAAATAATCAGAAATCACATAATAATTCTCCCAGAATCATCTAAAAGAATTGAAAACAAGACATAACACTGGAAACCTACTGTCTACTAACCCTTAGACCTTGGATCATACTCTATGTCAAAACACTGGTTCCATCCTTTATCAAGTACCATAGTAGATTCAGTACCTAATGCAATGAACTGAAATGAATTTAATTAGTCATGGGTTTTACCCCATGAAACATTTATCAAATCACCAGCATTTAGCCTGAAACCTTTAATCATATGACTGAAATCAACACATCATGCACAATCAACCACATTCAATTATAACATTTCAGTCCATTCAATTCTTGCCAGGTTTTACCCTGCCACTAGAAATAAATACAAACTACTTCATCATTATTTCATTCAAATATAGTCAAATACAACAGGCAGCAAAGTATTAAATGAAAACCCAACTTTCCCTGAAATAAACAGTTAAAATATCATGACACTTTAAAGTAAATTCCCAAACAGGTTTTATCCTAAAATCAAGCAGAAGTTATGTACAGAACATTCTCTTTTCCCTGCTTTAAAATGTCACCAAAGTTATCTTGCAACTTTCAGTGTAACCTAAACTATGAAAATAATACCATGCAGGTTTTATGATGACATCTCTAAAATCTAACCACAGAACAAAATACCAGGTTTTACCCTGACATGACTGCCTTCTGTTACCTATACCAATTCAGCAAAGAATGACAGAATCCACCCTGCTTTTGTAGAGAAATCCCAGACATGGGAGAATAATTCAAAGTCTGCACCTGTAAAATTGAAACAAGGAATCCCATTGGTTTAAAATTTAGTATTTCCCCAGACTTTGAAGTGACAACTTCCTGTCTGTACATTGACATGAGGATACACTACAAACCATTTACAGCAATCATATACAACAAGGATAACTGTATATGACACTAAAAAGGTAAATAAATACAAGTTACAATCATAATACATCAATTTCAAACTGTATCATAACAAAATAATAAAATCACAATATTGCCGATTTCACCGATATCACCACATGCTTCATTATCTGCAGACTGGAGGGAAATACTGGAAAATCCCTGTAACAGCGACTACCTTTGATAATTTTGAAATGAAATGTACGCCAATATATTGTAGGAGTGTGCAATAAACTTGCAACTTGGAAATACTTAAACACTGAATCAGGGTTGAGGCCGAGTACAAGTCAATGTACTTGAGTATGAGTATGAGTACATCCAAAATGTATGAGTACAAGTACGAGTACATTTTTCTGCAATGTACTAAAGTACGAGTACTAGTCCTTTGGAAAGTACTCGAGTACAAGTACGAGTACATTTTAAATTTTATAATGTAGCATATTTTACACAAATGTTTCATTGGCGAGTAATAATACCATATGCTGCAAGTAATCGAGTAGTTAAAATGGACTTGTTTCCTAGCAAACACAAACTCATCTATTGAGGCATGTGTAACCGTTTACAGCCCTAATAATACATCAGTTTCTCTGTTCTGTTTAAAAATCAGATAGTCAAGATTCCGTAGCTGAAATTCATTGTGCAGACAACTTTTCCTCAGGGCAGGGTTCCAACTAGCAAGAAAAATCGACTCTTTTGTATTTAAATACCCCAAAAATAAATTAAGAATTAATTCAAGCCAAAAGCTCAATTACAGTGACTGAATGTAATTTGACTTAGAAAGAATATTATTGATGAAATGGCAGAAGGGAATTCCCATATCACTATAAGGGCATTATTCCAGAAAATTTGTGACATAAATATACTTGAAAAACTGTTTTATAAAAGAGCAGACAGTTCAAGAGTATGTAGCATTTGTCACTTTAGGCCAGAACTCCCTGTTCTCAGCTGGATTTAACCGCAACTCCAGAATTGATAACTGCTATAGTGTCTAATCAAGTCACCCTCACCATGTCTATACATGGTCAAACTACTTAATTTAACAGCATGCACAAGAAATGAGTACAATATTAGTCTAAAAACGAGTTCTTTTACAAATATATTGCCTGCACAAGGAACAAACTAAATCACACTCAAAGGGGGTAATTTTGGTTTCAATTTCAAACATTACAACAATAATTACTTAGAAGGTATCAGGAATAAAATGTGAAATCCATTCAAACCCCTTCAGCCAAAGTTTCAAAACAGGGATTATACTAAGCATATTTCACAGACATAATAAATGGAATTTAGATTCCTCAGATTAATGGATTAATTTGTGATGTGACCAGAACCCTAATCTGGATTGTGAATCCGTTGATCTACCTCGGGTGGTGGATTCATGGATTCAGATTCACTGAATGACCCATAATGCTTTGTAAATTAATGGTGGCAAATTGTAGCAGCAAATATTTAAAAAAAAATAAGTAATTTTTATGATATTTACAGTGGTTTATCTTATTTTTTTCACTTTGGATTCTGTTTTTGAAACAATTGCATTTCATGAATCAAGCTAATCTAAGGAATCCAAATATAAATTTGGATTGCATAGATTATGCTTGTAAAATATTCCTACTATTTTAAGACCATTTTTCAGGATATTATCAACCTTAATATACCCCAGGATCTTTGAATTTCCCTTAAGTAGAAAACACAAATAAATATAAATTAGTTTAGTTCTGATTTGAATATATTCACATTATAAATGTCTTATATCATTCCTATCAAAGAAAATCCTAATGGCCATGAGTTCCTGTCATTTTTTTACTTAAACTGGCAAATACACTGGAGGTATATTCTAAAGAAACATTCTAAAGAAAAAGATGATAATGTAAGAGTCAAACAGAGGTTTGTGCAGCCATTGAAAGAAAAGAATATTGTGGAATTATTAAAACACATGAATTAACTTAATTTTATAAAATAGGTGCAAATTATTTATACTTAAACACATGGAATAACTAAGCTAATATCCACTATACAATTGACATCATGCATGGCCACTTTGGATTTACTTATGCTTCTACATGTACTAAAATGAAATAAAGGAGTATCAAATATGGTTGAAAGAAATGGATAAAGAATGCAGCGTTAACCAAGCCAACAAACAATAAATCTTTCTAGTGTAAACTAGGTAGAATATGACCAGTACTAAATAAATTGTATTCATTTGGATGCGGGTTACCATGGTGAGCATATCACCTACAGTGATGTATGGTGACCTCATTTTCTCAGTGCACACAATACCAGACCATTCTATGCCACCACTTAGCATCACAAAAAATTCGATGTACCTGTTTGCCATAGAGTACTTTAAAATTATTTGCCATTGGGATGAGCAGTTGATGCAAAAAATCTATGAGGATGCTTTTATCCTTTGGCATTAAACAGTGTGAAAGTATAGCCACACATTCAGCATAGTACACTCCACAGTTTAACAATGCGATAAACCAAAAATAGCAAGGGGTTACATCTGGACCTGAGGTATATCATGCTCTAAATATTTGAGGAAGGAAATTTAGAGCCATTACAATTCACTTCTCAGAATGTTAGGTCCTGGTTTGTTTACTTATGTACCTAGCCTGACAGTATTTCAACTACAAATTCCCAACTACAAATCAGTCATGTAAATAAGGTACATATCAATATAAATAACCTAGTTATAATCAAAAACTAAATATCTGTTATCACTTATAAACTCAGACTGGAACACTATCCTTTTGTGGAAAAAAATTGGAGTCCGACAGAATGACCAAATTTGGCATACTGGATGGTATACATGCATGGTGAAATTCCTAATTAAAATCAATGGGAAATACTGTCTCTGCTTATATCTGCGAATTAAAGTCTTTAGACCCCCTCCTTTTATACTGTAGACTCAGACTGGATCATTGTATCCATTTGTGCAAAAAAATTGATGTCCGTTGGAACAACCAAAATTGGAATACTGGATGGTATACATGCATGATAAAATCCCAAATTAAAAATCAATGGCAAATGCTGTTTCTGCTTATATATGCGAAATTATGGTCTTTAGATCCTACAATGTTATATTGCATAGACTCAGACTGGACCACTTTATCCATTGGTGCAAAAACATTGAGGTCCGTCGCTATGGCCAACTTTGGCCTACTAGATGATAAGATATCTACACATGCATGCTGAAATCCCAAATTAAAATCAATGGCAAATACTGTTTCTGCTTATATCTGCGAAATTACTCACTGTATTGGTGGAATAAAATTGGTGTGCCTCGGAATGGGCAAATTTGGCGTACTCGATGGTAAGACAGCTGTACTAGTTTATATGCATGGTAAAATCCCCATTTAAAATCAATGGGATATACTGTTTATGCTCATATCTACGAAGTTAATGTCTTTAGACCCTTCCCTGTTATATTGTATAGACTCAGACGGAACGACTCTATCCATTTGTGGAATAAATCGGAACACCAAATTTGGTGTACTTGATGGTAAGGCATCTACGCATGTATGACAAACTCCCTATTTAAAATCAATGGGAAATACTGTTTATGCTCATACCTACAAAATTAAGGTCTTTAGACCCCACCCTGTTACATTGTATAGACTCAGACTGGACCACTCTATCCATTGGTAGAATAAAATTAGTGTGCCTCGTAATGGCCAAATTTGGCGTACCCGATGATAAGGCATCTACAAATGTATGACAAAATCCCCATTTAAAATCTATGGGAAATACTGTTTCTGCTCATATCTACGAAATTAAGATCTTTAGACCGTACCCTGTCATATTGTATAGACTCAGACTGGACCACTCTGTCTATAAGTGGAATAAAACTGCCGTGACTCAGAACAACCAAATTTGGCATACTCGATGGTAAGGCAGCTGTACTAGTTTATATGCATGGCAAAATCCCCATTTAAAATCAGTGGAAATCCTGTTTCTGCTCGTATCTATGAAATGAAGGTCTTAAGACCCTACCCTGTTATATTGTATAGACTCAGACTAGACCCCTCTATCTATTGGTGAAATGAAATTGGTGTGTTTCGGAATGACCAAATTTGGCATACTTGATGGTTAGGCAGCTGTACTAGTTTATATGCATGGCAAAATCCCCATTTAAAATCATTGGGAAATACTGTTTCTGCTCATATCGACGTAATGAAGGTCTTAAGACCCTGCCCTATTATATTGTTTAGACTCAGACTGGACCACTCTCTGTATTGGTGGAAAAAAATTGGTGTGCCTCAGAATGAGCAAATTTGGCATACTCGATGGTAAGGCAGCTGTACTAGTTTATATGCATGACAAAATTCCCATTTAAAATCAATGGGAAATACTGTTTCCGCTCATATCTACGAAATTAAGGTCTTAAGACCCTACCCTGTTATATTGTATAGACTCAGACTGCACCACTCTATCTATTGGTGGAATAAAATTGGTGTGTTTCAGAATGACCAAATTCAGCATACTCGATGGTAAGGCATCGACACATGTATGACAAAATCCCCATTTAAAATCAATGGGAAATACTGTTTATGCTCATATCTACGAAATTAAGGTCTTTAGAGCCTTCCCTGTTATATTGTATAGACTCAGACTGGACCACTCTATCCAGTGGTGGAATCAAATTGGTGTCCCTCTGAACTACCTAATTTGGCGTACTCGATGATAAGGGAACGGCACAAGTATGACAAAAACCCAATTTAAATTCCGTGTGAAATACTGTTTCTGTTCATATCTAGGAAATTAAGCTCTTTAGACCCTACCCTGTTATATTGTATAGACTCAGACTGGACCCCTCTATCCATTGGTGGAAGCAACATCAAC